>SJYO01052794.1:9234598-9267525 GCA_006410555.1 Capra ibex
TTAGTCAAGACTACTCTACCTACTTTGACCTCGGCTAATATGTCTCACTTCATTCGGTCTTTCTTTTTGTGGTTATGTCATATGATTGTGTATATATACCTTAAATCTTTCTACCGTTACTGCTGGGACATACGTTCTGTCGTTTTTTCTGTGTCTACACATATTGCCTGAAAACCTGAGTCTCCCTCTCCCTCTCCCACCCTACTAAACCCTCTTACCGTAACATTGTACATATGATAGTGCATTCTTAGCTTAGCGGTCAGATACAGACTGCGTCCTATGTCGTACGAACCCCGACCACGTGCCCCTACTGGGTCTCTCTGCAATACCCCTCCCTCCACCCACCCCCCAAGTACAAACCCTTGTGTACATGTGGGCACCACCTAAGTACAGTTACATACCGTTTTGGTTATGTCATAACATTTAATTTTATTTCCCTTTTTTTTATTTTTACGTTAATATTTCATTTGTGTGTGTGTGTGTGTGTGTGTTTATAAACTCAGGAACGGGGGTTGCCACGGACTTAGTAACTTGAAAAGCTACTGTACTCTACATTCAACATAAAAAAAAAGACTTCGGTGAAGTCATACTCAAAACACAGTGAACGTTACTTTTGTCTCAGGACTGACTGGTGTGACAAGTATTGTAGGAACAGTTCTCGACAAGGAAAAAAATTTAAAAATAAATAAATACAATTAAATAAAGACCGACGTGACGCAGAAACAACGACACACGTCCGAGACTTTCGGACCACCGTCACTCACCCCCTATGAGGAGGAACACGACACACCCAGAGAGTAACGACACTCTTACTCTCGACCACCCCGTGGCCGAGACCCGTGTGCCCGAAGTCAGCACTGTCGTCGCGTACCCGAGTCATCGACACCACGTGCCCGAATCGATGAGGCACCGTACGCCTTAGAAAGGTCTGGTCCCCACTTGGGTGCAGGGGACGTAATCGTCCACCTGAGAATTGCCCACCGACGACGATTCAGCGAAGTCAGCACAGGCTGAGACACGCTGGGGTATCACCTGTTGAGTGGTCCGAGGGGGCAGGGACCTTAAGAGGTCCGTTCTTGTGACCTCACCCAAGGGTACAGGAAGAGGTTACGTACTTTCACTTTCACTTCAGCCAGTCAGCACAGACTGAGAATCGCTGGGGTACCTGACGTCGGGTGGTCCGAGGAGGCAGGTACCCTAAAGGATTGGCCACTTGGTGGTCCCTTTAGGAGACAAGGAGAGAATTACAAGTGACAAAGGTCGGAGTTCAGGGTAGACTTGGGTGACTGGGTACCTCCATAAAAATTTTTACATAGAATAACTTCATATCAACTAAACGTTACAACACTATCAAAGATCTCGTACGGTTTCACTAAGTATATATATATATACAAGAAAAAGTAGAAGAACAGACAATACCAAGTGGTGTCCTATAACCCCTATCAAGGGACACGATATGTGGTCCCGTGACAACAAATAGGTACGACATATATTATCAAACGTAGACGATTTGGGTTCGAGGGTTAGGTAGCGGGAGACGGGGGAGACGGAACCGTTGGTGTTCAGACGAGAGACAGCCAAAGTATCTATTTACGTTAGTACAGTACAAATCTAAGATGTATCGTCACTACAGTATACCGCAAACAGAAGGAAAAAGCCTGAAGTGAAACATAGTACTAGAGATCAACGTAGACACAACGACGCACACCGTAAAAAGTAAGAGGAACTACGGACTCATCAAAAGGTAACATATAAATGTGGTGTAGAAATAGGTAAGTAGACAACTACCTGTAACTCCAACGAAGGTACAGAACCGATAACATTTATTACGACGATACTTGTGACCCCACGTACATAGAAAAGTTCAATATCCAAACAAGTCTATCTACGGGTCCTTACTGGGTGACTTTAATAAGTAGAATTAAAGGTTAAAAAACGTAAATAAAATCGTGACTTCTGCCACTCTCGGTGGATAGTGTAAAAAAGGTCGTGAAAGTTTCCTAAAAGTGTCCACAATACGGTATATTCGTACATAATAGGTGAAATGTCTACTCTTTTGGTTCCTAGTCTTTTGACTTCACTGAAACACGAGATCCGATGTGTTAATTGTCCACCACACACCAGAGATCGGGTCCCGAAGACGAAGAGTTCTCATACAAGAAAGAAGAGTTCTCAACCAAATTCCCAGACCCCTCTACACCCATGGTGGGAGTGTTCTTGTTCTATGAGAGAGGTGTTATGGGTTGTAAGAACAAGGATGTCAGAGTAAGTCAAGTCAAGTCAAGTCAGCGAGTCAGCACAGGTGGAGAAACACTGGGGTACCTGACGTCGTGCGGTCCGGAGGGACAGGAGTAATGGACAAGGGTTTGGGATTAAAAGACAAACCTCATCGTCTACGAGTTATTCGAGGTCCATCACAGTTCTTACCCGAAAGGGCCACCGTGTCAACATTTCATAGGTGGACGGTTACGTCTTCTTCAAGGTAGAGACCCAGTCCTTCTAGGGGACCTCATCCTCTACCGTTGGGTGAGGTCATACGAACGGACCCCTTAGGGTACCGGTCTCCTCGGACCGCCCAATGTCAGGTACCCTAGGCATCTCAGTCTGTGTTGACTCACATGTGTGGTCGTAGTCCTTGTAGAGTCGCCAAAGTCCCGAACAAAGGGGAGGTCGCCTTCTACGCAGGGAGAGTCTGAAACCCCTTTAACTGTAGGAGTCGAGAATCTTAGGGAAGTGGTTCGTCCCATGGACGTAGAATGGAAGTTTCCTCAGATCCTTCCACTCAAAGACCGAAGGTGTAAATCCACATCTCTGAGAATTCCACCTTTTAAAGGGTCTGGGTCCGTGACACACATTCTCCACGTCGGTTTTTGTATTCTATAACATGGAATTTGAAGGATTAAGACGATTCTACAATGGTGACGGGGATGAATGTCAATACACAGTGAAGACACAAGGGAGTCCTGGACACACGTGTCGATACTACCGTGCACGAAGAGTACCCGAATGAGGAGGGAGTTTAACTCCCACACAAAAAAGGTAAGTGGTACCTAGTTTGGGTCCAGAGGACATAACATCCGTCTAAGAAATGATAGACTCGGTAGTTCCTTCGGGTGAGAAGAGGGAATTATGGTTAAATTCCAACTTAGGTCCGAAGGGTCCACCATGATGACCACTTCTTGGGTGGACGGTCACGTCTATCTACATTCTCTGTACCCAAGTTAGGGACCCAACCCTTCTAGAGGACCTCTTCCCGTGTCGTTGGGGAAGGTCATAAGAACGGACCTCTTAGGGTACCTGTCTACTCGGACTACCCGATGTCAGGTACCCCAGCGTTTCTCGACCTGTACTGACTTCGCTGAATCATGCGTCGTGTGTGTTGAAACTTAAGAAGTACAGAGTGACGTCTTTGTCATAGGAGTCTTTTCGTTTACGATCCTGAAGGGACCACCAGGTCACCAATTCTGAGGTACGAAGGTGACGCCCCTCGTGCTTAAGTTAGGAACCAACCCCTTAATTCTAGGACGTCGGTTTTTTTCTTTTCGATTACGACGGAAGACAGGACTCACTATGTGGCGGAATCAGGTAAGTTCGATGATATTGTTTTTATGGTCTCTGACACGTCAAATTTGTTGTCTTTACATAAAGAGTGTCAAGACCTCCGACCCTTCAGGTTCCAGTTCCGCGGTTGTCTAAACCACAGATCACTCCTGGGTGAAGGACCGAGCATTTGTCGACGAAAGAGTTACACAGGAGTGTATCACCTTCACCCACTCCCTCGAAAGACCCAAGAGAAAATATTCCTCCGATTAGGGTAAGTGTTCCCGAAGTGGGAGTACTGTATTAATGGAGGGGTTTCGAGGTACAGGTTTATGGTAGTGTCACCCACACTTCAAAGTT
Organism: Capra ibex; assembly: GCA_006410555.1. Classification (NCBI taxonomy): domain Eukaryota; kingdom Metazoa; phylum Chordata; class Mammalia; order Artiodactyla; family Bovidae; genus Capra; species Capra ibex. The sequence continues at coordinate 9,238,499 of SJYO01052794.1, forward strand.
GTATCCTTAAAACTCTCCCTGTGTTTGTAAGTCAGGTACCACATGTAAGTATCCTAGAATAGGAGAATTTAGGTGGATGGATGAGTAGTATTATATACAACATTTTTAACAGAGGTGATGTCCTGAGAGTCAAGGTGTTCCCGTCTCTTTGGATGAACAAAAAAAGTGGGAGTCGGGGATCGTGTCACGTCCGTCCCCGAGACATATATCGAACCTATCTCCTTTCTTAACTCACCGACGTCAGGAGGATTCGACAACGGTCCTACATGAAATCTTCTAGAGACAGGGTTGTTTTCTATTAGAGTGTCAGGACAATCTGTACCACGACCCTATAAAAACTCTGGTTCACTTAGGCTCACTATTAATACGGTCTTCTAGTCTGGTGCATGCTCCCTCTCCCTCTCCGACAAAAAGAGTCTCTTAAGTCTCTCCGTCAATCGTAAAGGGTCAGAATCTTCGTATTCTTCGACCCACCAACACCTTCTCTGTATATGATCCTCTAAGAGACCCCGTGTGACTGGGGTCGAACCGTCGTCCACCCCCGACGACCGTCCTCCGAGCACCCTCTCGTCCCACCCCGCCCGTCCACCCCTTTCGTGAGGTCGAAATGACGACCCCTCCTCCGGTCTCTTGTCCTCCCATCCATGTGGGGGAAACACTTTGGGACAAAGCCAAGTCGAGTTGGTCAGAAGAGCCTACGAGTTCGAACCCTCGGTTCTTACCGAGAAAAGGTTTTGCAGGAACGAGACCCCTCTCGACACTGGGGAGTTAGAGAGCGAGATGAGACCGAGGGAAGGAGTCGTCTGTCTTACGGGTGCTGGGGAAATCGAAAACTTAGAAAAAGAGGAAACGTTTATCCAAGTAGACATGGTAAAAAGACCTAGAGTGTATATATGTTATAAACAGAAAGAGAAAACCTGACTGAAGTGAGACATACTGTTTGGGATCCAGGTATGTCTACGTCTCTTGTTTGCATACCTGAGGTTCACCCCTTTCCCCCACACTCTACTTGGCCCTCTAACCCTAATTGTATAGATGTGACCAGAAGAGACCTCCGAGTCGACCATTTCGTAGACGGACGACACGTCCTCTGGACCCAAGTTAGGGACCCAACCCTTCTAGGGGACCTCTCCCCTTCCGATGGGTAAGGTCATAAGACCGGACCTCTTAAGTTACCTTACATATCCGGTACCCCAACGTTTCGTTGGCGAGTCCTACGCTGACTCGCTGAAAGCGAAAGTGAAAGTGATGACTATGATACATATTTTATCTGCCCGTAGGGGTCACCGTGTCGGCCATTTCTTAGGGGGACGTTGCGTCCTCTGTGTCCAAGCTAGGGACCCAGCCCTTCTAGGGGACCTCCTCCTTTACCGTCGGGTGAGGTCATAAAGAAAGGACTTTTTACGGTACCTGTCTCCTCGGACCGCCCGATGTCAGGGTTCCCAGCGTTTCTCAACTTGTGCTGACTCGTGAATATTCACCCTATTTACTACTCTTGGACAACGTGTCGTGTCCCTTGAGATGAGCCACGAGACACCGCCGGATTTCCCCTTCCTTTGGACTTTCTCTTCCCTATATACACACACATATACCGACTAAATGAAACGACAAGTCGTCTTTAATTATGTTGTAGTATTTCGTTGGTATGAGGTTACTTTAAATTTTTTATGCATGTAAGTACAATTTTTTTTTTTTCCTTGATTTCTTTCCACACTATACCTCATGACTCTTTCTGACGTGTCAATTTGTTATTTGTTACGACTACAAATTTTTTTACTTGGAGTGAATGGCGACGAAAGAGATTTTCAACGAGAGGAGTGGAAGAGAGGGAAGGGGTAGTTATAAGATCTTTCTCGGATACGGGTGGTAGACGTCGACTGAGAGAAAAATTGGAGACCGGAAGGTCGAAGACGTGGAATCATGTACCTGGACCGAAGAAACCGGGTTTCAACGTGTGTCAGGATTTAGCCGGTGAGGAGTGGAAAAACTCAGACAAACCCTTGAAATACTTTCGACACCGGAAGGAGAGGTAACTTTTGTGGGAGAAAATAGGTGTATGTTTAAACACTTAGTAAAGTTCTCAGGTACACGGAAGGTTTAGGGTGGGAACTAGGGGTCCTATTATTAGACGAGAACTCACACCTTCGGTCTCCAGAAAGGAATTGGTCGAAAACCCTCCTTCTTGGGTCCACTGTCTCAGTCTAGTGCAACAACAAATCGGCGATTCAGGACAGACTGAGAAACACTGGCGTACCTGATATCCGACGGTCCGAGGAGAGAGAGAGGTCTCAGTCTCAAAGAACATTTAGTACCAGGGTATGGAAGACCGATGTACGTGAGCTCAGAGAGACTCGGAGTCAAAACGGTTTACTAATTTTTTACCCCCCCCCCCCCTATCATTATAAATTGAAACGTCCCAATACCATTTCTCATTTACTCAAGTAAGTCCAGTTCATAAATTTTGTCATGAACCGTATATAATAAGAGTACAACTAGTAGTAGTAATAAAATCAAAGTAACAAATAATAAGAACGACTCGAGTAATTAAGATCTAGTCTGTACCAAGGTACAGACTGAGTCTATACACAGAACACCCGATGTGGAATAAGAAAATTCTTTATTTGAGTAACTGTTGTAAATCTTTAATTCTCAAGTGCGTTTTTAGACTAAAAAGTCAAAGAGTACCTTTTAGTCTATACTACTAGGACCCAGGTGTAAAAGTGGACTGTAGTACTTGACCTCGACTCATCGAACTGATCAAGTTAAAAGGTACTAGGGTTAAGTAGGAGTCGTGACTTTGGTTCTTAGGTATTATGTCCTAGTAGTGTGTGTATGACTGTACAAGGAATATCAGTTCTTTAATAAGAACATGGACCCTTCTACTTTCGATCTGGTTTCTTCGTCCTATAAAAATAAAAAACTTGTATAAATAGACAAACTGACGGAGTCCAGAATCAACGGCGTGAGGCATAGAGAGCAACGTCGTACACCTGAGAACTCGAAACAGCACGTCCGAAGTTATTAACACCACGTGTCCGAATCAACGAAGAACCGTACACCCTAGAATCAAGGGTCTGGTTTCTAGCTTGGGCTCAGGAGAAGTAACATTCCACCTAAGAATTGGTGACCGGGTAGTTCCTTTAGGGTTCCTCCGATATATATATATAAAAAAAAGTTTTCCGTTTTTAATTAGACACATTCATTTTTGATACGAACACTCAATACGAAAAATTTGTTGGAGTGAGTTTCTTCGGTGGACGGTTACAGAAGTCCTCTGGGGTCTCTACGCCCAAGTTAGGGACCCAACTTTTCTGGAAGACCTCTTCCTTTACCGTTGGACGGATCTTTTTAGGGTACCTGTCTCCTCGGACCACCCGATGTCAAGTACCCCAGTGTTTGTCAGTCTGTGTTTACTCGTGTGTGTGTGTGTGTGTGTGAGTAAACGATTTGATGGGTCGGGATGTCAGGAAACTCAAAAGGTAGAGACCGAGACGTCCCACAGATGGGTAACAGGTAACGGACCAAGGATGCGTGTAGGAGATGGGTTGGTCGAAGGAACAGGAAGGGGTTTCGTGAAGAGAGAGTAGAGCAAGGAGAACTTACCCTTACTGTACCCGAAATCTCGTCTTCTTTGGGTCCAAGTTAGGATTTGCGAGACTCGCAGTCAAAACACAGGTACTTTTTTCATGTTATAAGAACGGAATATTCCAACAAACTTTTAATTTGTTCTCTCATTTGTCGGTCGGGAATCGTGTCACGGACCGTTTATTACGATCAAGAAAAGAAGGCTAATTTACCCCTACTAGGAATTCTCAGACAGGAGACTGGAAACGGGAGTGGTAGGTGAGGAGAACAAAATCGTCAATGAATTGATATACTCCTTCACTGACATTTGACGTATTTATATCGGGTAAGTTGGGTTTGATTTACATAGGGGTTGAGTTGAAGGGAATTGATCTCGGTTTGTTATGGGTCCCTTTGGGGTCATGGGGGGTTGCGTTCTCCTCCGCTCTATCCACTCCGCCTTCCCTTCAGTTTACCTTCCTCTGTAACCAGAATTAACTAACTCTAATTTGATAGTATAAGAACGTTTAAAATGTCTTTACATGTGAGTACACTCGAGGAACGGTCCCGGAACCGTCAAGTATACGGTTACTATTTGGGACTTCGAATTCGAATTGTATGAAGTGAGACCAATTTGATCCAACTGGGGGGAACAATTCTGAACCAAGACACTCAAGTAGAAGGACACCTGGTTTAGGAAAGAAGCAGTTTATGGTACTTTTGTAGGACCAGGAAACGTTAATTAAGAGAAGATAGACGGAGAGATGGGAATATCTTAGAGTAGAAAAATAGAAAATAACGTGTACCGTCTGTGATGGAACGTAAAATCAGAAGGTAAGTAAGTCGATTATAAACGACTTGTGGGTAGTACAAAGTCGATGACAAAGTCACGACCCCTGTGGGATTTTCTCCGGTTCAGGATCGTAAAAACCTAGAATATCGGATCAACCCCACCCTTGGTATTCGTGGAATTTTACGTTTCTTCTAGTAAAGTCTCCCCGGTACCTCTTCTAGTCTCACTGATCCCCTTCTTTTGTGACGAAATCGACTCACCACACCTTCCGAAAAACTACTCGACTGGGACCTACTACTCTCCTTCGGTCGTGGTTCTTCTCGACTCCTTTTCCGCAAGAATTGTATCCCTTGTCGTCCACGTTTCCGTTATTCCGTCCTGCGACGTCCTGGTGCCACCAAGGGCTATTCAATACAACCTCCTCTGAGAGCAAGGACAGAAATCACTCGGACATCAGGGACGTACACAATGTCCTAGGAGGGTGAAGAGAGAGGATGGATCTAGAAGGGAAATCACGTCTTAGGAAAAGACAAACCTTAGACACCAGATATGTGGTTTTATACGGACTAAAGTGTAAGATCTCGTTCTTTTCGGAGACGTACGATTCAACGAAGTCAGTGCAGACTGAGAAATTTGGGATACCTGGTATCGGGTGGTCCGAGGAGACAGGTACCTTAAAAGGTGCGTTCTTATGACCTCACCGAACGATACGGGAGGAGGTGTCCTAGAAGGGTCCTTAGTTTGGACACAGAGAATACAGAGGACGTGACCGTCCACCCAAGAGATGGTCATTCACGGTGGATCTTCCCACCAGACCTGAGGGACCTGACGGACTACCAGGTCACTACTTCTGAGACGTGACAGTTACGTCCTCCGGGCTTAAGGTAGTGACCAACCGCTTGATCTAGGGTGTACGACACGTCACGTTGCTTTTCTATTTTTTTTAACCCCAAAGGTCCACTGCGATCACCATTTCTTGGACGGACGGTTACGTCCTCTATTTTCTCTGTGTCCAGGTTAGGGACCCAATCCTTCTAGGAGACCTCCTCTCGTACCGTTGGGTGAGACCATAAGAACGGATCTCTTAGGGTACCTATCCTCGGACCACCCGGTGTCAGGTACCCCAGGGTTTCTCAGTTTGTGTCGACTTCGCTGAGTCGTCTGTGTACAATTAATCACTATCTGACTATTACATAATGAAACAGAGTCTACCACAACCACGAAAAGGTGTGCTGAAAATTTCCTTTTGTTTACGGAATTAAAGTTCCACAGGGAGATTGTCGTCCTCACCGTCAGTCACACCGTCCAGGTATCTTCTCTGTAAAATAAATACATAAACCGACACAGCCCAGAATCAACACCGTGTACCTGAGTGACCAACACCGCACGCCCGAACCGTCACCGTCGTACCTGAGTCAACGGGGTACCGTACGAACTAGAATCAAGGACTAGTCTCAGGTTTGGGTACAGGGGACGTGACCCTCCGTCTAGGAAGTGGTGACCTGGTAGTCCCTTCAGGGATCTTCTCTCTCAAAGTCTGGTTCCATTCACGATTCCGGGCCGTCTAACGGACTTCACGCCACTGTGATTGACCGATAAATCAGAAGACAACGATGAGATTGTGCAATGGTGTCGACGTCAATGAATCATAGACAAATAACATAGTAAATCCCACAACCGGCTTAAGTCAAGGGATACCAACATCCTGACTCCCAGGACAAAGGTATCCCCCCGACCAGAAACACTGATCTCCAACGGGCATAAAGAAGAGTACGGAAGGTCCACAGGAGCGAGGTCGTCGTTACCCTACCCAGAGAACGAAACTTAGAGACTGAAGGCGACGGTGTAGAGAGACGGAAGTTAGTCTCTTTCAAGAGACTAAGACGACGACGACGATTCAGCGAAGTCATCACAGGTTGAGACACGTTGGGGTATCTGCCGTCGGGTACTCCGAGGGGACAGGGACCCTAAGAGGTCCGTTCTTGTGACCTCATCCAACGGTAAAGGAAGCAGTTACGTACTTTCACTTTTCACTTTCCCTTCAGCGAGTCAGCACAGACTGAGAATCGTTGGGGTACCTGACGCCGAGAGACTAAGATCTCTGAAAATTTTTAGTATACTAATATAACCCGGGTGGGTCTTTTGGATCCTATTAGAGGGACAAAATTTGAGACATTGGAATTAGTGTCGACGTTTCAGTGAAAACGGTACATTATATTTGAGAAGTGTCCAAGGTCCTCAATACCACACCTACAGAACCCCCGTCCCCCTCGTAAGACGGGTGGTGTGAGCCGTTCCTCCGTCTCATTACCTTAAGCGTGGGAACGAAACTGTCAAACCCAAAGGGTCCACCACGGGGCCATTTCTTGGACGGACGGTTACTTCCTCTGTGTTCTCTGTCCCCAAGCTAGGGACCCACCCCTTCTAGGGGACCTCCTCCTTTACCGTTGGGTAAGGTCAAACAACGGACCTCTTAGGGTACCTGTCTCCTCGGACCTTCCGATGTCAGGTGCCCCAGTGCTTCTCAGCAAGTATTGACTCGTGTGTGTGTGAGACTGTGAATAACATTGATACCCGTTTGGACAATTCGGGGATTCAAGGTCGAAGATGGAGCCAATCTTCTCCCTACTCTCGGCTCAGACTTGTTGTTGGGATAGTAGTAGGGTAAAATGTTAAAGTCAAATTTATTTTGATGTACACATTCTCGTAAATTATTCAAGTCACATCACACACAGTGCCAACAATAATAATATGGTGAATTTACCCATCGGTAAGGGAAGAGGTTCCCGAGAAGGGTTGGGTCCCTAGCTTGGGTCCAGAGTACGCAACGTCCTTGAAAGAAATGGTAGACTCGGTGGTCCCTTTGGATAATATAGTGTACCTCAATAAGAAGACGACACACCCCGGGGGAGAAAGTGGAAGTCATTAGGAGGTCTTCCTCCCCCGTCGAAATCCTCTCGACTGATTGTCAGACCCTAGACCTCGGTCTAACGAACACGAATTTAGGGCCGGTGAGACAAAAGACACACTGGGACCCGTTCAAAAATTCGACGTACGAAGTCAAAGTGGTAGACATTTTACCTCTCTCTTGTCATAGGCGGGGTACACCCTCAATATTATGTTCCTTATTTACTCAAAGACACACTTTTCACGAACCTTGACCAGACTGTGCATCACCGTCGAGGATAGTAGTGTTAAAAAGTGGGACAGTAGTCGTTGGTGTAGTGGTATAGGACGACCACAGGAAGTCGGGAAAAAAAAAAAAATTTGGTAGACGTCGGTATGAAAGACAGACATACAAACCAGTGACAAATAATGACCGTGACCTAAATTTGAGGTCACGATAATACAACTCCCCTCAACGAATACCAATTAAAAATTATATATATTTCAGTAGTTCTTATGTAAAATATTTGTTCACCTTTGTGACTCCTATTTCGATTACAGATGAAACCTTTGACACAAAGGAGTACCAGGAAAGAGAGGAGGGATCTCTCTTCCTCGGATTTCGGACTTTCATAGTTCACAACGACACCCACACTTTTTACCTTTACGGGTCTGTAACATTTAACTATGCCGGCGACACCTCCCGTCGGACCGTCACCCACAATTTTAATTTTTACCCATGAAGAGTACGGAGTCGTCAAAGTGAAGAGTCTTCTGTAGAATCTCGGTGTGACCGTGTGTGGGGTTTCTTCGGTGTCTGCTACGAGCACAGACGTAGGAAGTCTTGTCGTTTTGACCCTGTTGGAGTCTAATTTTCTCCTTATTTGTCTCCTTTTGTATTTACTCAGTCTGTGTCGTAGAAGACTCTCCACCACTTTCTTCATTTGCATCTTAAAGATAAAGATAATAATTTAAAGTACCCCAAAAAATTAAAAATTTTTAAACAAAAAGAACCGGTGTGACGTCGAATACCCTAGAACCAAGGAATTGGTCCGTAGTTTAGGTCCGGGAACCGTCACTTTTGTGTCTCAGGATTTGTGACCTAGTGGTCCCTTAAGGGATTTAAGATACAAAAATGAAACATGAAATGTACGTAATTATTCTTGTTTGAACGTTACTCAGTCTGGGATAAATGAGTAAATTAAAAGTGTTATTGAAACACTCCAACCATGGCAATAATAAGGATGGTATATTTACTTCTTTCACTCTACGTGTCTTAATTCATTGAGGGAGTCTCAATGGGTCACCTGGATTTAAACTTGGACCCGTTAGACTGAGGGTTTATTCACCCTAATTAGTAATACGACTTGTCGAAAAGACAAAAACATTACTAATAATAGTTAAGTATATTATCGAGTATAGAACTGTATATTTTTTCCTAAAGTCCCAAGAACTAGTGCTTTCAAAACTCTAGTGAGATCTCATCATATGTTGATATTTTTCCTACTCCATCCAGTAATACCCGGTCAGAACAGAACAATTGAACACAAAGAGACCACGAAAAGTTCCGTCGAACATGTCTTTGATATACGATTTTCAAAAATTTATAACTACTTTACATTTTTCTGGATTTATTTATCTCTATATTGTACAAATATCTAATTTTATGAGTTGTTTGATATCTACTAAATATTCAATTTGTGTAAAAGAGAGTCTTAGGGTCGTCACAAAAAACATCTATATCTGCCACTACTTCGATTTCAAATACACTTTTCCGCTTCCTTGATCTTATCGATTTTGTTATATCTTTTTCTTCCTCTTACATCCTCCAATGTCCGAATGCGACTGTGATTCCGAATATATTTTATTAACTTTAACACAACATAATCGTCTTATCTATCTACTTACCTAGTCTTCTCTCTAGAGTCTTCGTCTGGTGTGTTGATACGGGTCGACACAAAACTGTTTCTACGTTTTTCTTAACCGGTAGGTGTCCGTTTTCATACTAAAAACTAGGTTCTGAGTGTAAAACATGTTTTTAATTTTACCTAGTATAAAGATTTGTATTTCGTACTTTTAAATTTTGAACGTTCTTTCATGTCCTCTGTTGAAAACACTAGATTACAATCCGATTCTCAAGATCTATGTACTGGTTTTCGTGTTTATAACAGTTCAACCTAAAATAGTTTTAAATTTTAAAGTCAAAATACTTTCTTGATCAATACGTTTACTTTTCTGTCGGCGTCTGACACTCTTTTATAAATGTTTTAAAACCTAGGTCTTATATATTTCATGAACCTAGGTCTTATCTGACTTTTTTTTTTTTTTTTTTGGAAATCCCACCCTCCCCCCAAGTACAAACCCTTGAGTACATGTGGGCACCGTCTAAGTACAGTTACATACCGTTTTGGTTATGTCATAACATTTCATTTTATTTCATTTTTAATTTTAATTTTTTTTTTTGGAAACTTCTGAGTTGTCGTTTTTTTTTTTGGATTAGGTGAATCTTTTACCCGTTTTCTACGTTTCTCTGAGAAGTGATTCCTTCTTTATTTTCTTTTCACACTTCACAATCAACGAATCAGTACAGACTGTGAAAAGCTGGGGTACCTGACATCGGGCGGTCTGAGGAGTCAGGTACCTTAAGAGGCCCGTTCTTATCACCTCACCCAACGGTACGGGAAGAGGTCTCCTAGAAGGACTGGACCCCAAGTTTCGACCCAGAAGACGTAACGTCCGTTTAAGAAATATAGACTCGGTGGTCCCTTCGAGATTTCTCCTTTATGTCTACCGTTCATTAGTGTATTTTTCTATACCGGTAATCCCTTTACGTTTATTTCGATGTCACTTTATACTGACGTGTGCATAGTCTTTCCGAGTTTATTTTTTTATGGTTGTATAGGCCACGACTATTTTTACATCTCACGAAGTAAACAAGTATCGTCGAAATAAACATCAAGGGGGTTTGTCTTTGTTGGGTTATAGGAAGTTGTCCGTTTACTTAGTTGGTTGATGATGAGTTGGAACTTTTCCTTAATTAATAAAAATTAATCAAATACAGGAGCCGACGTAGTCCAGAATCGACGTCGTACGTCCTAGAAGGAACACAGGATGTCCTAGAAAGTAATACCGTACACCCGATCAATGGGGCACCGTACGCCCTAGAATCAAGGGACTGGTCCCTGACTTGGGGATAGGGGACGTAACGTTCCGTCTAAGAATTGGTGACCTGGTGGTCCCTTCAGGGGTCCTTAAGTAGTAACTCCGTAGGTTGTTAAACTTAGTTAGAGTTCACATACTATGTGAACTCCACCCACCCCTCGTCTCCCTTTGTCTAGTTAGAGGTTTCCAATATACGATATAAAATATAACAACAAGTCAGTGATTCAACACAGGTTGAGAAACGCTGGGGCACCTGACGTCGTGTGGTCCGAAAGGGCAGGCAGTGATAGAGGACCTCACACAAGTTTGAGTACAGGCAACTTAGTCACTGTGATAGGTTAGTAGAGTAGGAGACAGCGGGGGAAGAGGAGGACGGGAGTTAGAAAGGGTCGTAACCCCAAAAGGTCACTCAGTCGAGAAGTGTAGTCCAGTGGTTTCATGACCTCAAAGTCGAAGACGCAATCAGGAAGGTTACTTATATGTAACTAAAGGAAATCCTAACTGAATAAGCTAGAGGAACGACAGGTTCCCTGAGAGTTCTCAGGGAGGTCGTGGTGTTAAGTTTTCATTGCTAAGAAACGTGAGTCGGAAGAATTACCTGTACTCAAACTCGTTTGACTCTCTATCACCTCCTGTCCCTTCGGACCGTACGACGTCAGGTACCCCGACTTCTCAACCTGTACTGAATTGTTGACTTATCGTTGTTATTATAGAACTTTACTGTTGTAATATCTCTACCTCTTGTCTAGTCACCAACGGTCTCCAATCTGAGTCCCTCTCAGATTAATGTTTTCCTGTCTTATTCCCTCAAAGAAACGTCGCTAGTTTGTTAAGAAATAAAACTAGCACAACCACCAATGTACTTAGATATATACCCACTTTAAATACGATTTTTCAGTTTTCCTAACGAACATTTTCGACGACTTTAGACTCGTTCAAGACTCAAATTAAATGATAACATCAAATTATTCAAAGACATCAAATTAAATGATAACCTGGTGACAGTTAAAGGTCCAAAACTTTTATATGGAACTAATACATTCGACGGTGGTGACCTCTTTAGACCCACCTCCATATACTCTTAAGACAAGTAAAACGTTGAAGGATAGTCAGATTTTAATAAAGGTTTAATTTTTAAAATTTTTGGAAATTTACCCGAATGAGCATTTTCAAACCCGTGTCACTATCTCGTCATACGTCGGTATTTTTCCCTACCTCATAGAAATACTTTGTCAGGAGAGAATACATGATAAGAAAGAGGGTGAAGAATTGGTGTCATGTACCCCATAAGGGTCACCAAGTCTACCATTCTCAGAAGGACGCTACACCCTCTGGACTCAAACTAGGGACCCAGTCCTTCTCGGGGACCTCTTCCTTTACCGTTGGGTGAGGTCATAAGAACGGACCTTTTAGGGTACCTACCTTTTCGGACCGTCCGATGTCAGGTATCGCAGTGTTTCTTAGTCAGTGTTGACTCGTTAAAGTGAAAGTGAAAACTGGTGTTACGTATCGTTCAGTGTTCTGAAATTGATCACTGGCCCCTTATTTACTTCTGCGAATCACGTTATACACAGGAGCTAACTGAGACTCCCATCCTTTTTCCTCGAGGAACGAAGGGGAGGGGGCCTGGGACACAGGACCCTTGGACCGACCCGTCCGTGTCCCTCCGAACCCAAAGGACCTCGGTCTCTACCTACAGACACTGCGACTCACTGTCTCAGCTCCTAAGGACCTTCTCGTTGCTCGTCCACCCGTCTCTCGTCCGGGTCCGGACCGTCCCCCTGCGACAGAAGGGTCCCGAGGAAAGACCGGTAAACCAACCCGCCTACCGGGACGTCTCTATCTCGGAGAAAAGGACCGTGTTCGAACCCGAAATCCGACGAAACTTGACGGACGGACGTCGAGAAGTTTAACATGACGGGACGAACTTCGGAGAATCCGGACCCAAAGGTAGGGGTAACGTCGAAGGATCAACCTACGGGAGTTTTGTCCAGTGGTAGAGCAACTCGGAGTCACAAAGGTAGACATTTAACCCTTATTGTAGAGGAAGTCAAGGGTCTGAGAAATCACCTGTAACTCTAATAAGGTCAGTTCCTGACTCTCGACCCGTCCCCAAGAAGCACAGGTCCTTTCTACTACAGAAAGTGGAAGGACAAACCTTATACGTCGTCCCCGGTCACCTCTGTCACCCGGACCGGAAGACCCCTCCAAATAAGAAGGGTGACTAGGTGACGTGACTGAAGAGAGACATAGGTCGACGTCTATTCAATTTTGTTAGAATTTCCCTGTACCCTCGGAAATGTCCATCCGGAAACCTCTCCCACAGTCCTACGACACAGGACCACCATACAGTTCGAAAGTTCTAAGGAAAGGACGGAGACGAGAAATAGTTGGGAGTCCGTGGAATATAAAAAATTATAAATAAAATAAATAAAGAAATAAACCGACATGGCCCAAAATCAACGGTGTAAGTCCTAGAAATCGACACCGTACACTTGAGAATCAACGGTGTACACTCTAGATCAAGAGGTTGGTCGCTAGTTTGGGTACGGGGGTCGCAACCCTCGTGTCTCAGAATCGGTGGTCTGGTTGTCCCTTCAGGGAGTCCGTGGAATAAATTCCAGAGTCTTAATCAAAGGATAAACTTTCATCCCTGACTCCGGGAGTTGAGTCTCCAGACACACTCGTAATTTAAAAATTTTTCTTCGTAATGCCGTACGTGTCGTGAACCGCGGTACGGGACGTGGACCCCCGAGGGTCAATGACTGTCCCTACTACTAAGAGGTAGCAGGGGTAACGGACGTACCAAAACGTGTGTGAGTCCCCGTCCCCTACTGTAATGTCTTAAACGTCCACAAACCTCGACATCCGCGGTGGAGGAGAAGGTGGGGTCCCCGACAGTACCCCTTAGTTACCGGTTGGCATAGTCCCCTCGGTTCCGGCGACAGGGACTTCCGACAGGGGACCCGTCGGAGGAGACCCCTGGTGTGTCTCTCACCGATAGACCCAATGGACGTCGGAGTGGGCGCAGTGAGGGGCCTTTGACCCGGGGTTGCAAGACCCGGTCTATTGTGGGAGTCACAGGAGTCTACGGACTCGGACCCCTCCCCTCCCACTCGTCCCCTTCGGACGGACACTAGTCGAGAGACGTCCGTGTCCTCCTCCCTTGAACCACAAGACTTTCCGTCCAAAGACGACGGAAGTATCGGGGTGACTGAAGTGGGACTGGGGTGACGGACCCAAAGGTACCCAACATCCTTTGTCGTCTTCGGAGACTTTCGTAGGTCAGATCTAGAGAATAAAAGACTACTCCTTTGACTCCAGGTGTTTCTCAACCTTTCCAGGGAGGACGTGTCTGTCCTCGGTTTATCGAGGGTTTTGGACCAAAGGATCGAGGGTGACCACGAGAGGGGAAGAGGAGAGTGGACAACGATGTCAGCTATTTTGTCCCACACCAAGGGTTAAGGTGGCGAACAAAGGACCCTTCCCTTTCGACGGATCATATAGTGGGAGACGGAAGTAAAATAGCGGACACTTTACCCCGGTATTATACTTGGAGTCTCTTGACGAAGCTCTTGCTATATTTTACGCGATCCATGAGTCGACCTTGGACCGTCTGTTACTTTCACGCACCCCTAATTCGACTGGAGACTACGAAGGACAAATCTCCGAGTTACAGTCTGTGACAAATCTCCGAAACGCGGATAATTGAGTGAGGTAGGAGGGCTGCCCGTCCGAGTCACAGCGAGACGACTTCCCCTTTACTTTACCTCCGTGGGTGTGTAATTCATCGAGGGGACGGTGCCCCCAATCTCGACTAACAGATTCCAATACAGTACGACCCGTCACGTGTAGCTGAAGAGTCATTACCACTCCGAGACTCCGACCCTTAGCACTCCCTCCCTGGTCCTTGACCTATCAAAACTGGTGCTCTGAGGGGATCTCACCAAGAGTTGACTCCCGGAACCTATACACCCACCCACCCCCCCAGACCGACAGTACTGCTATCTTGGTACCGACCGTACTTTACCTTCCCCGGGTCTCCCTACACAGGGTATCCTTTCTGTGTTTCTTAACGGGACGAGGTTTACGATCATCGGGGGTCAACTCTTTGGACATGTAATTCTTTGTAGGTCCCCGGAATACTCGGACGTTAGGGTGAGACCGGTACATAGGACTGTTCTGACATTAAGCTTTTTCTATGTACGTATATAAGTATCCTCGGGATAAATGTAATCGGTTCTGTACCCTCGTTGGATTCACAGGTAGTTCTCTACTTGCCTATTTCTCTACACCATACATACACTCATACACACACATATATGTATGTGTATGTGTATGTGTATGCGCTGGGGTCTCTGCCGTCGGGTGGTCCGAGGGGGCAGGGACCCTAAGAGGTCCGTTCTTGTGACTTCATCCAACGGTAAAGGAAGAGGTTACGCATTGTCACTTTCCACTTTCACTTCAGCGAGTCAGCACAGGCTGAGAATCGTTAGGGTACCCGACGTCGGGTGGTCCGAGGAGGTAGGTACCCTAAAAGGTCCGTTCTCATGACCTCACCCCACGGTAACGGAAGAGGTGGTACCTTATGATGAGCCAGTATTTTTTCTTACTTTAGTAAGGTGGACGTTGTTGTGCCTACCAGGATCTCTACTAGTATGATTCACTTATTCAATCCGTTTCTGTTTATGGTATACTATAGTGAATATGCACCCTAGATTTTCGACAGTGTTTACTTGAAGGTGTTTTGTCTTTGTCTGAGTGTCTGTCTCCTGTCTAGACATCAACGGTTCCCCTCACTACTACCCGACCTTCAAACCCCAATCGTCTACGTTTGATAATATGTATCTTTCCTATTTGTCGTCACAGGATGACATCCTCGTCTCCCTTGATATGAGTTATAGGACATCATTTGGTATTACCTTTTCTTATACTTTTTCACACATATATGTATATGCATGTATATATATATTAAGATACCCGTCTCCTCGGACCACCCGATGTCAGGTACCCTAGTTTTTCAGTCTGTACTGACTCGCTGATTGTGAAGTGAAACCTGCATATACTTAGTGAGACGACGTATGGACTCTGCTTTGTGTTGTAACATTTAGTTGATATGAAGTTATTTTATTTAAATTTTACTTTGTAGGTCCCTTGTCCCCCAACAGAACACTACCGTTCTACGTTTCTGTTCAGAGACTACTCCACTTTAAAACCCCCGTCCCGTAGTCCCACGGACGTCCTGCCTCGTTCCGTGAACCCCAGGACCCGGAGAGAAACCCAGTGGATCCCTTTTTTTAATTTCCCTATTTCCGGTCCCAATCTATTCCAGTTACGAAGCGTTAGAAACCATGTACTTCGTTGTAAATAGTAAAGTCATTAATGGATGAAGTTACACGTAATCTTTTTATTGATCGTGTAGTCTAGGTGCTAATTTACTTATAATATAAATTCTACTCACATTTCCTTCATAAATTTAAACAAAGACTTCGCCCATCCTTACACGTCATTACCCCGGTTACAATCACCCGAACAGTCCCTTCAATAACAACCTCTTACTGACTGTCAACCTTTCGAGACCTGGCCCACAGGGGCGTTCGGGAGTACAAGAATTTTATCCGTAGTTTTCAGTACTACCTCCCTGAAGGGACCACCAGGTCACCGATTCTGAGACTCGAGGGTCACGTCCCCCGGGTCCAAACTAGGGACCAGTCCCTCGATCTAGGGTGTACGATGTTGATTCTGGGTCTCGTCGGTTTATTCATTTATTTTAAATTTTTTTTTAGTACTACCTCGTGTTTCACCAATTTTCCCTTTAGACGTCCCTGAGTCCCCTGTCTGTTCCCCTACTTACCCTTCTACGGGGCATAAGGAGAAGGGACTATACACCGAGAAACCCGTGATTGTCGACCAGGACGGGAAGGGGAGAAGAGTGGTCCTTGGTGATCTCGTCTCTACCAGGTCTGGTCCCGGAACGGTAAGTCCGGAATCAACGACTCACGATGACACCGGGTCATGGTGGTTGGCACTGAATTTGTCGTCTTTACACGACAGAATGGAAGACCTCCGATGTCCAGGTTCCAGTTCCACAACCATCCCAACCAAAGAAGGTTCCGACCCTTCCTTTGGACAGGGTCCGGGAGAAGACGAGACCATCGACGTCCGCCGGAAACGAAATGTCTGCCACGGGAAGGACACAGGAGGACACCAGAAGGGAGACACACAAAACCATAGACACAGATTTGGGGGGAAAAATGTTTCTGTGGTCAGAGTCCCTTAACCCCGAGTGACAGTAGTACAGGGTGACGTGGAATAGACAGAAACAACGACAAATGAGTGATTCAGAATAGACTGAGAAAGGTTGGAGTACCTGACATTGGGTGGTCCGAAGAGACAGGTACCCTAAAAGGTTCGTTCTTATGACCTGACACAACGATAAAGGAAGAGGTCCCCTAGAAGGGTTGGGTCCCTAACTTGAACCCAGAGGACGTAACGACCGTCTGAGAAATGGTAGACTCGGCGATCCCTTCTAGACGCCTGATAAGGGTCTATTCCAGTATCAGTGTCCTTGACCCCTAATCCTGACGTCGGAGAAAGTCAAGTCAAGGCAGCGAGTGAGCACAGACTGAGAAGTGCTGGAGTACTTAGCGTCGTGCGGTCCGGAGGGACAGGTAGTGGTTGAGGGCCTCAAGTGAGTCTGAGTGTAGGTAGCTCAGTCACTACGGTAGGTCGGGAGAGTAGGAGACAGCAGGGGAAGAGGAGGACGGGGGTTAGGGAGGGTCGTAGTCTCAGAAAAGGTTACTCAGTTGAGAAGCGTACTCCACCGGTTTCATGACCTCAAAGTCGAAGTCGTAGTAAGGGAGGTTTCTTTAGGGTCCCGACTAGAAGTCTTACCTGACCAACCTAGAGGAACGTCAGGTTCCCTGAGAGTTCTCAGAAGAGGTAGTGGTGTCAAATTTTCGTAGTTAAGAAGCCGCGAGTCGGAAGAAGTGTCAGGTTGAGAGTGTAAGTATGTACTGGTGACCTTTTTGGTATCGGAAACCCCCCTGTGTTAAGTTGGGTATTGGTCGTACAAAGTCACTCACCTTCCCTCCCTCCACAGCCTAGGGGTCTTACTTAGAAGACTGGGGGTTTAGATGAAAATAAGGTTGACTAGACGAGGTGTCGTAGGAAGGACGGGAAGAAAGAACTTTTACATCAATAAACAATTTATCCGTCAAATATATCTGAATCACGTTTTACTCCCAGACGCAAAACGGAAAACTACCGATACCTCGTTGTCATTACGACAATATTGAAGATAGTGTAGAGGATTGTACGAAGCAATAATAAGATCATAAGAGTCAGTGAGTCAGCACAGACTGAGAAATGTCGGGGTAACTGACATTGGGAGGTCCAAGGAGACAGGTACCTTAATAGGACCGTTCTTATGACCTCGTGCAACGGTAAAGGAGGAGGTCCCCTAGAAGCGTTGGGTCCCTAGCTTGGACGTAGAGAACACAGAGGACGCAACCGTCCATCTCAGAAATGGCGATCACGTGGGACCCTTCGGGGTTATGTGAAGTTAGTACAATGATTACATGTACAATGAAAGGATTTACACTGAGGTACTACATCCATGATAGGGTTGGGTGAAAGGACTACTCCTTTGACTCCGAGACACCACTGGAGGGACTCCGGTGTGTGTGCCTTAGAACTGAGTCTCAGACACAAGATGAGTGGTACAGCGACAGGGGGTCCATTCGTGGGCAAACCATCTGTACGGGTTTCCATAAACTAGTCGTAGGTGAGAAAACGAGAAATATGACGATACTCAAAGAAGTCTGTACACACTAAAGACGTACGTCCACTTACACAAAAAATCTATTTACGGAGTCTCTCCTTAAACATCTAGTCTCCCAAATACGCACATAATAAAATAAAATGGGATTAAGAAATGGTGAAGTTCATCACTTGTCTCTTCGTTCGTCCGATATTTGGTTGAATCGGAACCAGTGGTTGAGAATAAGCCACACTATATTGTTTATACATACCCTGGTGAGGACCCCTCTGTCTCTTTCCTACTCAGGACTTACGATAGGAGTGTCAGATCGTCCCCTGTCTCTGGTCAAGGATCCATTGACCAGGGACCTAATGGATGTAGAGTATCGGACCCCAAAGTGTCCGACTGACACAGTCTCAGACCCGTCCCTGTCTTAGGGTCGAGGTGACTCGTACGAGGACCAGGTAGTCCTCACCTGTCTTCTGTCACCGGTAAGGATCATAGGACTGTACGGACCGGTCGGGGACGGGGTGGAGGTTTGTGAGAGATCACGACTCATCGTCGACGGAGGAAAGATAACTCGGATGACTCAGGTCTCTTCAATTACTAACGGAGTTCGAATCCGACGGTTTAGTAGAAAGAGAAAGAGAGACAATGAAATAAGACCTCTAAGGTCTTTAGACCGAAAAATACACTTTACAGGACTGTAAAAGTACGGTCGTTGATTAATTCTAATTTTTGTTTTTCCGTTGTTTTCGGGTGACGACTCTGGTTTGTTTTGGGTAGACGTCCGGTCTACACCGACCACCCGGTGGCGAAACGGAACCTCAGTCCGTCCGTACCGAGACAGGGAGTCCTCTACTCGCTGGTGCAGTAGTAACCTTCGGACCTACTGGAACAGACGTCTTCCCGTCACTACTGGGACGAAGGACACTAACTCAAACTCACTACCTACTAAGCACATTTAATGGACTGTACAACGACCGTGAGCCCTCCACCGTCTACTGTCAATAACAATACCATTACTGTACTTTACTTTCAGTCCCCACACCATCTGTCTCTAAAGTTCCCTTCGACTAAGGTACCACTCGAACAGTTCAAAATCGACAACCCCTCTGGGGTCTACCACAACAGGTTTCCATTAACCTTTACACACACGTCTCTCTAAAAATATACCCCCTCCCAACAGAAGATAACTCAAAGAGAAAGGTATCTCCACTCTGGAAAAAAAAATAATGGAGAATTATATGAAAAGACTTAAGACTTTCAAGTATCGGAAGACCGGGGATAGAAGTACAACCTACGAGATTTCGAACAGTAGTAGTGAAGGACCTTTTGTCATGTTAAGAGGTTGACCGACGAGAAGACTACCCTCCATTTGGACCTTACTCTTTCAGTTCGATCTTCACCAATAACCTTTAACGTCGGGTACTCCGTCTCCACTGCCTCTGACGTCCGTCACCCAAGTAGTGCTTGTACCTCGAGTTTACTACGGTTGTTCGTAAAAGACTCTTAAGAGGGAAAAACCTTCTTGGGTACCTGAGGTCAATCCTCTATGCCCGAGAGTAACGACAAGACGAAACATAAGAGAGACACTACAACCAGTTCAGTGAAGGTGAGAAATCTAGTTCCCAGTAATAAGCATTTCGTTTATACAATCTGACACAAACTCACACGATCCTGATGGTTTGTTCCATGGTAGTTATCTTTCGAATGTCTATTTTTTTAAAAAATTAGCAAAATTAATAAATAAATAAAAACCGATACGAACCAGAAGTGACGACGAGTTCGAAAGGAGACCGACACCTCCCGACCCCGACAACGATCGACACCCAGCACCGGAGGAGTGACACCGTTGAAGAGAACATCACCCCATGGCCAAGATCCCGAGCACGAGTAGTCATCGATGTCGAGGACTCAAGATCTCGAGGTCGAGTCATCGACACGGGGTCGAATCAACGAGACACCGCACACCCTAGGAGGGTCTGGTCCCTAGCTTGGTCACAGAGGACGTAACCGTCTATCTAAGAAATGGTGACTCGGTGGTCTCTTCGGGGGTCTTTAAATAAAAGAGTGGTGAGACCTCAGACCTTCAGGTTCTAGTCCCATCGTAGTGCCGGTCCAAGACCACTCTCAAGAGAGGAACCGAACGTCTACCGGTAGAACAGGGACACGGAAGGGTGCCAACAGAGAGAGACACACAGACACAGGATTGGAAAAACATTCCCGTGGTCAGTGTGACCTAATCTCGGGTGGGATTCTTGGAGTAAAATTGAGTTAACGGAGAAACTTCTGGGGTAGAGGCGTGTATCATGTACGACTCTATACCCCCCAATCCTAAAATTGTATACTTAAACCCATTCCCCGGGTTAAGTCGGGTAGTATCTGGTCTAGTCACAAAGGGTTTTATACTTGAGGACGATGACCAACTTAATTGAAACATAGTTTACGTCTTTATTCGGAATTTCTTGTTAGGTAGTAAGACTAATGATTTCCTTCCTTCATAAACCGAGTCATGGTGACACGGAGATTACGGAAAGACTGGGAACGGTCTTGTTTACCTTTCGTCCGGAGTCCGTGGTTCGGTGTCCGTACTCTGGTATAGGCATAATCGATAGACAGTGACACGTTGTTCGATGGGAGTTTGAATCACCCAATTGTGTTGAGTGTAAAGAATATAATATCAAAGATATTCAGTTCCCTCTTCCGTTACCGTGGGGTGAGGTCATGAGAACGGACCTTTTAGGGTACCTACCTCTTCGGACCACCCGACGTCAGGTACCCCAGCGATTCTCAGCCTGTACTAACTCGCTGAAGTGAAAATGAAAAGTAAAAGTACGTAACCTCTTCCTTTACCGTTGGGAGAGGTCACAAGAACGAATCTCTTAGGGTCCCTGCCCCCTCGGACCACCCGACGGCAGATACCCCAGTGTGTCTCAGCCTGTGCTGACTTCACTGAATTGTATCGTATCGTATCGTATTCAGTCCTCAAATTCTTTGTTCGATCGACTCTTCAAGTTCAAGTTCCAAAGAGTATTCAGTAATGGATTTCCGAACTGACAGTGACCACCTATATGTAGAACTTCCACTTAGTTGAACCGTGACCGATAACGTCCCTCGGGAGTCAACGAACAGTACACCGACGAACTCGTAGGAGTGGTGTACCGTCGACCGAAGGAGGTCTTACTCGTTATCTCTTTTGTTCTCTCGTTCCTCCTTCGGTGGTACAGAAACCACAGGATCGGAGTCTTCAGTAGGTGACAGTAAAAGTGTCACAGGACAATCCTCTGACACCCTACTTGCCCCGTGTTCGGACGGGATAAAGAACACCCTTCCTTGGTGTGTTCCCGTACTCAGGGTCGTCTGTCCCTAGTAACTCCCGATCGAGCCTCTGACTGTGTCAGGACCAATGGAATAGAAATAGACATATGTCTCTTTTATCTATAACTACAAAACACGAGTAAATTTAATATTCACTATACGATAATTATGCCTCCGAAGGGACCACCGAGTTTATCACTTGTCAGGTGGACATTACGTCCGTTGGGTTCAAACTAGGGACCTAGTCTTTCTAAGGGGACCTCTTCTCTTCCCGTTGGAACCTCTTAAGAAGGGACCTCTTAAGGTACCTGTCTCCTCGGACCGTTTGATATCAGGTGCTCCGGTGTGTCTTAGTCTGTACTGGTTCGTTGATTGTGTGTGTATAATAATTGTACATATTTATATATTAGATGAAAAAAGGGTCAGCTATTCGAAAACTCCAGTTAGACATAACGGGATTTATCTAGAACAAGTAAGGGAATATAAAAGTCCACACAAAGGCAAATAGGTAGGGGATAATTGTCGGTAAATCTAACGAAGGTTACAAAACGAAAATATTGTTACCGATTTTGTAGAAATATGTACAGAATCCTATCTATCACTCTTCTATTTAACCACTTCATGTCTTATACACACAAAATATAAACCGATTTACACCGGTTAACGGGAAATATTGTCAATTTGACTAAAATGACTGACTGCGAGGGAGTGTTTTCATAAAGGTAACGGAGTACTATAATGATTGAGAACTACAACGGTCTGTAAAAGTAAAAAAAAAATTTAAACCCGACGTGACTCAGAAACAACACCGTTTGTCCGAGATCTTGTGCGCTCGAGTCACCCAAATCAATGAGACGCGTACACCCTAGAATCAAGGGGACAATCCCTAGTTTGAGTACAGGGGACATAATCTTCCGTCTAAGAATTGGTGACCTGGTGGCCCCTTCAGGGGGTCTGAAAAATTAAATTAAAAACGGTTAGATTACCTATCTCTTTATCATAGAGTTACAAAATTAACACTATTCTTTGTGCACTCAGAAGGGACCATTGAGTCACCATTTCTTAGACGAACGTTACGTCCTCTGGGTCCAAGTTAGGGACCCAGTCCTTCTAGGGGACCTCCTCCTTTACCGTTGGGTGAGGTCATAAGAACGGACCTCTTAGGGTACCTGTCTCCTTGGACCGCCCGATATCAGGTCCCCAGTGTTTCTCAGTCTGTGCTGACTCACTCATTGTGTGTGTGTGTGTGTGTGTGTTCTTTGTGTATTGTATTTTAAGTGGTGGAATTAATAAAACGTGTGTCAAACCAGTATAATCAAGATAAGTCTATTAACACGTTGTCGACAGATCTTGAACTTAAAGTGGAACGTTTTGACTTTGAGATATGAGTCAACCGGTTATTGAAGGAAAAGAGGGAGGAGGGTCGGGGACCATGGACCGTAAGATGAGACAAATAAAAATCAAACCGATGAAATCTATTGAGTAAATCCACCTTCGTATGTCATAAACAGAAAAGTATTGACCAAATAAAGGGATCGTCTTCAGGAGTTCAAAGTAGGTACAACATCGTATACTGTCCAAAAGGAATAAAAAGCTCCGACTTATTCTAAGGTAACACACCTATATGATTCAAAAGAAACAGGAAAGTAGGTATCTACCTACACACCTAA
This sequence comes from Capra ibex, assembly GCA_006410555.1. Taxonomy (NCBI): domain Eukaryota; kingdom Metazoa; phylum Chordata; class Mammalia; order Artiodactyla; family Bovidae; genus Capra; species Capra ibex. The sequence goes on from SJYO01052794.1 coordinate 9,261,657, forward strand.
CGAAGGTGGATACCCGATAACACTTATTACGACGACACTTGTATCTGTATATGTACAGAGAATAAAATTAAGAAAACCTATATATGGGTCCTCACCCTGACGACCTAGAGTGTTATTAAAATAAAAATTATCATTATAAAACTCCTCGCAGGTAAGACAAGAGATACAATGTAAGGGGAGTTGTCACGGGTTCACAAGGTTTAAGAGATGCAGAAGTGGTCATGCATAATAAAAGACAAAAAAAAAAACTATCACTGGTAAGCTGTAAAATTAAAATATGGAAAGACTCGACTCTCTTCGACCTGTAAAATGTATTAGGGTGAACTCGTTACCTCTTTCATATCGAGACCCTCTAATTCAGTGAACGGGATTTCGGGTCTCGATCAGTCCTCACTTCGACTTGGTCTCGGGTCGCAACACACCAGGTATCGAGGTACAAGAACAGACACTGGACGGAAATTTGGACGTCACGAAGAAATTCTTTTCTTTCCTTCTCCCTGCTCGTCGAGGAACAAAGACTTAAGGACGGACAAGACGGAGACTGTTCCCCCCTTAGATGTCTCGTCATAACAAGAACCTAGGGGTCCGGTTCACCATAATGGAGGTGGATCCTCCTTCGCCACAGAGTCGATTATGGGACCTGCCCTTTACACACGGGTCTTCTAATCGAGGTAACACACTCCGACCGGCGAAAGGTGGCTGAAACAAATACCCTGTCTAACAAAAACACTTCAACAAACGAGAACACTCAGAGGCCCGAGAACTCCGGAGGACCGGTACTTCTTCCAGTCTAAATGCCCATCGGGTCTCACACCGGTCCTTTCCGGGTGTTTCCGTGTCCAGGGGACCCCTGAAGACCTCAGACAGACCCCGAGGGAGCTTTTCGTTTTGACACCGAGGCAAAATAAAATAAAATGGAAGGAAATAAAAAAGAAATGGAAAATTAAACAAAATTAAATTAAAATGAAATAAAACACACACACACATGCGCACGAGTCAGCTCAGACTGAGACGCTGAGGCACCTGACATCGGGTGCTCCGAGGACTAGGTATCTTAACGGGTCCGTTCTTATGACCTCACCCAAAGGTAAAGGACGAGGTCCCCTAGAAGGTTTGGGTCCCTAGATTGGGTCCCTAGAACGTAGAGGACGTTACCGTCCGTCTAAGAAATGGTGACATGGTGGATCCTACGGAATGAAAATAGAATGGAATGGAATAAACATAAAATGAAAATAAAGTAAAATACAATGAAATAAAATTAAATGGAATGAAATAAAAATAAAACAAAAATGAAATAAAATTCTTAACCGACACATTGTCCCCCGACCTGAAGAGAAGGGAGAACCGAGAGTCACGACTATAAAGACGCAGTGACAGAGATGGAAGGTGTAGTCGAGTGGAGGTGTGTGAAGGTATATAAACCCTAAAACTTCAACAAAAGAGGGGACTTAAGAAAGACGGTCTTCGTAGTGCATAGATTGTCGTGTGCGAGGGAACGTGGGTAAACAAGGTTTAGTCACTCGTCTACCGCCGACACCCCGTGCACCGAGTGTGAGGAGAACCTCCGGCGGTCCGTCGAGAGGGCCCACCAGACCCTCCTGCGGACCACAGACCGGCCGTGTCTACGGTTAACGATTGTACACGAGGGAGAAGTAACAAGGTAGAAGGTAAGTAACAAGGTAGAAGGATGGGTGGGTCGGTCGGTGGGTGGGTCGGTCTGACGGGGCAGTGAAAGACAAGGGGTCTGGAGTTCTTAAATCCGGTCCGTGAGACCGTCTCTTGCCACGTCTTACTCCTTCTCTGTCTTTCGAAGAATCTAGGAGACTCCGAGGCGAAAGAATGGACAGTTCCCGTTCTCTTCCGGTGGGACTGAAACCCCCAACAACGCTCAGTTTCTGTAACCGAAGATTTCGTGCAATCACGAAACATGAACCTTTCGTGAGTAATTCACCAAGAACAGTAAAGGACTCATGGGCGGACCCCGATCTGAGATCCAAAATTCCTGTGTCCCTCTACTTCTCTCTGTCTTGGAACAGAGATTCTTAAGTGGAAGTTCACTCTCTTGGCGTCGAATCATATTATCACGTGACTATCTATCCTCGTGTCTCCTCCACGGATTGTTCGACGCCCATAGTCCCTCCAGAAGGACGTCCTCCATTGTAGACTTAACTCGGGCTTTTCACTGAGGGAGACGACAAATCCACTAGGACGGTTTTCCTACGGCCTCGGAGTATACTGTAGTCAACCACCGTTTCAGGTACCTTCCCGAAAGGATAGACGAGGTCGTTACCGACTGGAGGAAAGAAATTCGGGGGCGTCGAGACACGACCTTTTTCTTTGGATGTGAATTGACAAAGAAGAGAGGATATTATACAAAAGTTGTGTATACTGACAGAGATTTCTGTAATAAAAAAAAAAAACCGACATGACAAAGAAGTAATACCGCGCCCCCGAAGGAGATCAACGCCTCGTACCCGAGATCTCACGCGTCTGAAGTCATCAACGTGGCGTCCCCGAATCAACGGGACGTCGTACACCCTAGAAACGAGGGGCTGAGCCCTAACTTGACCCAAAACTTGAACACAGAGGACGTAACCGTCCAGCTACGAATTAGTGACCTGGTAGTCCCTATAGGGATTTCTATTGTAGAATTTCCAAAGGTACTGAGGGTAGTCAAGTCAAGTCAGCGAGTCAACACAGACTGAGAAACGCTGGGGCATTTGACGTCGTGTGGTCCGGAGGGACAGGTAGTGGTTGAGGGTCTCAGGTGGGTTTGGGTGCAGGTAACTCAGCCACTACGGTAGGTTGGTAGAGTAGGAGACAGCAGAAAGGATCGTAGTCCCAGAAAAGTTTACCCAGTCAGTCGAGAAACGTAGTCCACCGGTTTCATAACCTCAAAGTCGAAGTCGTAGTCAGGAACATTACTTGTGGGTCCTGACTAGAGAAAATCCCACCTGACCAACCTAGAGGAACGTCAGGTTCCCTGAGAGTCCTCAGAAGAGGTTGTGGTGTCAAGTTTTCGTAGTCAAGAAGTCACGAGTCGAAAGAAGTGTCAGGTTGAGAGTGTAGGTATGGACTGGTGACCTTTTTGGTATCGGAACTAATCTGTCTGGAAACAACTGTTTCATTACAGAGACGAAAACTTATACGATAGATCCAACCAGTATTGAAAGGAAGGTTCCTCATTCGCAGAAAATTAAAGTGCCGACGTTAGTGGTAGACGTCACTAAAACCTCGGGTCTTTTTATTTCAGACTGTGACAAAGGTGACAAAGGGGTAGATAAACGGTACTTCACTACCCTGTCCTACGGTACTAGAAGCAAAAGACTTACAACTCGAATTTCGGTTGAAAAAGTGAGAGGTGAAAGTGAAAGTAGTTCTCCCAGAAATCAAGAAGAAGTGAAAGACGGTATTCCCACCACAGTAGACGTATAGACTCCAATAACTATAAAAAGGGCCGTTAGAACTAAGGTCGAACACGAAGGAGGTCGGGTCACAGAGAGTACTACATGAGACGTATCTTCAATTTATTCGTCCCACTGTTATATGTCTGAACTGCATGAGGAAAAGGATAAACCTCGGTCAGACAACAAGGTACAGGTCAAGATTGGCAACGAAGAACTGGACGTATGTCCAAAGAGTCCTCCGTCCAGTCCACCAGACCATAAGGGTATCAAAGGTCGTTTCTGAAAGTGATAAGTAAGCGAATAACACAATTAGTTAGATGATTAAGAGTTGGGTATGACTGACCACTGTGGTCGTCCTTCAGTCCAGGCTCAAGTAAGTTTACCTCAGACAGACAAGGAAAGGACAGCGACTCTACGGTAACTCCAGGGTCACCGAGGTCCGTGGGAAGTACCGTCGTAGGCACTGTTCTGCCGTCCCCCTTTCCGCCGACTCAAAACTCCCGAGTATCGGGGTATACTCGGGGTTAAATACGAGTATCAGGACCCTCCATCGTAGAAAATAAGGGTAAAACGACCAGCGACAGGGTCGTCCGGCCCTAACCCTGCAAACCGTCAGTCGAGTCACGTGAGTTCCACGCACAGGTCGGGATAGAGTCGGGAAAGACCACGACTTAAAGGTAGACCCCAGACCGACGGTGGGGGCACACGGGAACCAGAAGAGGTCAGTGGGCATTGAGAGTCAGAATCTCGGTGAAGTGGAGAGGGTACCGTTGAGGATAATTAGAGTGGGTTCTCTTGACCGTCGATAAAAGACTTAGGGAGGTGACCTGTGTACCTTGAAAGGCCTACGTTTTAAGGTTGGAAGGGAGATGGATTGGTTATCCCACATGACTAAAACAAAATTACAGTAGAGAAGAGTTTCAGTATACCCTTTGCAAAGAAGAAGAGAGAGAGTATACTCTTTACTTCGTTTCGAGAAGACGAGACCAGAAAAAGACGTGGGATAGATTGTTAGGAGAGTATACCCAGGACGGATCTACCTGTAAGGTTGTGTCGACTACCGAAGTCCGAAGACAGAGAGAAGATGTGAGACGTGAGGTGACCTAACCTTCTCCCACTGGGAATCCTCAACTCTCCGTTCACCGAGTTCCTTCCTTCGGTCAACTGATTATCCTCTACATTCAGTCATCTATAAACTTTTAGAATGGACAATGAGACCCGAAGGGAACACCGAGTCGACCATTTCTTAGACGGACGTTACGACCTCTGGACCCAAACTAGGGGCCCAACCGTTCTAGGGGACCTCTTCCCTTTCCGATGGAGGTCATATGAGGTCATAAGACCGGACCTATTAAGGTACCTGACATATTCAGGTACGCCAGCGTTTCTCAGTCTGTGCTGATTCGCTGAAATTGGACAATGAGATAGATGGTTCCCAGAACCCTCCCAATTTACCCTCTGCATATATGTACGATAGACATGTGTACCTTTATCTAAAATTTTCATGTTTCACGTATCCAAGATTTTAGTTTGACTGGTCCAATTGTAGGATGTGGGTAGTCGACTTTTGACATAGTCAAGTCAAGTCAAGTCAGTGAGTCAGCACAGGCTGAGAAGCGCTGGGGTACTTAGCGTCGTGTGGTCCGGAGGGACAGACAGTGGTTTAGGGCCTCAAGTGAGTCTGAGCGCAGGTAACTCAGTCACTACGGTAGGTCGGTAGAGTAGGAGACAACAGGGGAAGAGGAGGACGTGAGTTAGGGAGGGTCGTAGTGTCAGAAAAGGTTACTCAGTTGAGAAACGTACTCCACCGGTTTCATGACCTCAAAGTCGAAATCGTAGTAAGAAAGGTTTCTTTAGGGTCCCGACTAGAGGAAGTCTTACCTGACCAACCTAGAGGAACGTCAGGTTCCCTGAGAGTTCTCAGAAGAGGTTGTGGTGTCAAGTTTTGGTAGTTAAGAAGCAGTGAGTCGGAAGAAGTGTCAGGTTGAGAGTGCAGATATGTACTGATGACCTTTTTGGTATCGGAACTGATCTACCTGGAATCAGTCGTTTCATTACAGAGACGAAAAATTATACGATAGATCCAACCAGTATTGAAAAGAAGGTTCCTCATTCACAGAAAATTAAAGTACCGACGTCAGTGGTAGACGTCACTAAAACCTCGGGGGTTTTTATTTCAGACTGTNAAGGGTACTTCACTACCCTGGCCTACGGTACTAGAAGCAAAAGACTTACAACTCGAAATTCGGTTGAAAAAGTGAGAGGAGAAAGTGAAAGTAGTTCTCCCAAAAATCAAGGAGAAGTGAAAGACGGTATTCCCACCAAAGTAGACGTATAGACTCCAATAACTATAAAGAGGGCCGCTAGAACTAAGGTCGAACACAAAGAAGGTCAGGTCGTAAAGAGTACTACATGAGACGTATATTCAATTTATTCGTCCCACTGTTATATGTCGGAACTAC
>SJYO01052794.1:9268017-9551824 GCA_006410555.1 Capra ibex
GACCTTAAGGTAGTGGAGGTGATCGAAACAAACATCACTACGAAAGATTCCGGGTGAACTGAAGTGTAAGGTTCTACAGACATATTGGACACCGTTTAGTGAATTTGAGAGACTTGGAGTCAAACGAGGTGAGATATTTTCCCTATTATAATTAGGGATGGAGTGACTGAACACTATTCATTATTTTCTTTCGGAGTATAAGTAATCCTACACACAAACCCACGATTATCGTTTTCAACCCACGGTTAAAATGAACTCCTATATACGAGAAACCGCAATGAGACTTATCTTTACTCCCCAAAAAATTAATGATCCCTTCTTCTTGCACCCACAAGTCATCCAAGTCATGGTTTACTCAAAACGACATGAATCATTTCACCAAAGTCGTATCACGAATCGTGACTTTTTACGATCCATCACCAATATGACCAACACGTGACGTAAGTCCCCGGGACTTTAAACCTGACCGGTGATGTACCAATGTTCCGTTAACCCCTTCTTTGTAACACCCCAGAAAACCTTAGTGGGACAACAGCAGTGACGTCCGTTCCGTCCAGAGTAACAAAGGAACGGTCTAAGGAGTGACGTCCCGTGTCTCATCCACGAATTCTTCGTAAAACAACGCGCTCACTTACTTACTTACTTGGGGAAACCAATACAACTTAGAGACACGTGTCTTGGAGGTTGACTGGAGACTCACCGAAACCAACTCGTGACCACCGTTTCGGGTCGTGACAAGAAGGGTGCCACATGTTGTCGTTTGAGAGTAGAATCTAAAGTAAAGGTCGTAAAGGACCGGACTTGAAACCTTATACGGTCCGAAATACGTGAGATGGCAAAACACACGGTTACAGAGAGAGGGAGTGGTGGGGGATTTCCACGATTAGGTCAACGAGTGTCATTTACCACACTTAAAGAAGGTTGACGGTGCCAGTACAAAGAATTAGTTATTGGACTGAACAGTCGTGGTTGATTTGTGTCGAAAGTAAACTTCTCCTCCTTCGGTTTCCTCTCACGACGTGTTCGTATAACTCTTCCTTAGGAAAGAAGACATGTAATTAATCAAGTAATTCAGTTGTTTATTAACCTTAGGAAACTCACTACTAATGCACGGTCCGGGACGAGACTTGTAATATGTGCAAGCCTGGGTCAATTAGGAATATCAGAAAGTTCCATAATACTGACAGGGATAAAATATACACTTCCTTGTTCATCGAATTATCAAAAATTTTATATAGTATTCAGTCCGTGACACGGATCCCCGACTTCTACATCATCACTTATCCTTCTCTGTACTTGAAGACAGAGTACCATGAATCTCAGATCCCCCTTTTACACTTGTTTTTCTTTTGTCGTTTCAGATGTGTTAGCAAAGTCTGTTAACAAAGTCGATCCTACGACAACTGACGTTCATGGTCTATTGGGTTACCCAAGGGACCACCAAGTCTGTCATTTCTTAGACGGACGTTACGCCCTCTAGTCCAAGATAGGGACCTAGTCCTGATAGGGGATCTCTTCCCTCACACAATGCGTGAGGTCGTAAGAACGGACCTCTTAAGGTACCTGTCTCCTCGGACCACCCGATGTCAGGTACCTCAGTGTTTCTCATCATGTGCTGACTCACCGATTGTGAACGTGGTCTATTGGGTTATGTCACCACATTTGGGATCCCTAAATAAGAAGGGGGACCTTTTCTATCATTCTCTAACAACCATGACCAATAAACCGAGCTCTTAAATTATAAACGGACCAGAAAGGGAGTACCAGTGTCTTACCGACTTGTCGAGGTCAGTAGTGGGGGCACTAAGTCGTCCTTCTACCCTCTCCCCGTCACGGACGTAGAGAGTAACGGGTCTAGACCCACTCTACCGGTCGAGGTGGACCTACCAGTGATTCCTCTTCCTACGACGGTCACGTTCAGTCCAGTCGGTCGCTTGGTACATACTGCGTCCTACACGATGTTTTCTTTAGTTTGTCCTGTCACCCCCCCCCTCGAGGACCAACCCCGTTCCCTGTATACTTGTCTTTCGACTACTGATGTCCGGTTGTGTCGTTTCTAGACTCCTGTCTCGTTTCGTGTCTCAGAATAAACCTTTACTCGTACCACGCTAGAACCCTCTCTCTTTTCAGACCTCTCCGACCTCGTCTTCTTAGGACCCTTCGTCACGTTTACTTCCCGCTTATCCTTCGGTCCTCAATCTAGTGTGTCTCAGAGAACCCAGGAAATTCCTCAAACCTAGAATGAGATATACACTACCCTTCAATGACCTTGGAAAATTAGTCCCCCGACTTTACTAGACTAACAGAACTTTTCTTAATGACCCCGTCTTCTTGACGACACTCTCAGTGCTCCGGATTCCTCTGAATTAAGATCACTACCATATCAAAAAGGGTCGAGGGAGAAGAACCCAAATGAAAAAGACGGAGAACCTGGAGAAGACGGGTGAAGACTGAAGTGTCGTCGACGACCTCTCGACCTGACACAGTAGAGACACGGGGGTCGTGGATCCAGTTCCGGTCGTGAACCATTTGTAGTAGACTCGACTACCCTATCTCCGTTCGTGACATGAGGTCCCAAGGGTTTGAAGACGGAGAGTGTGAGACGAGAACACTAAACCCGACCTTCTCACCAAGAAGTGACCACTCAAACGGAAGGTCCCCCGGAAACCGTTACAGACCTCCATACACACCAACAGTGTCGGTCTCCCTCCCACCCTAAACAAAGACCGTCGGTCACCCATCTCTGGTCCCCACGACGAGTGGTAAGGTGTTATATCTCAAAAGGTCGGGGTTTACGGTTGTCACGACTCCAACTCCTTCGGGCCTGAACTAGATGTATGGAGAAGATAATAAAGAAATTAGAAAGGAAAATGTAATCAAGTGAAATTAATTTTTTTTTTAAATCTCTTTGGTGCATAATGATATGTTCATTCTTTGGTCACAGTGAACGACATTTATCTTCTATCGACCTTTCTTTTTATGAGTCTTTTGTTTATAACTAATGTAGCATCAACCTGTAACGACGATCAGTTCCGAGACACAAAAGAGAAAACAACTTTGTCCTCCAACCCCTTAAGGGACAGCTAGATCACCAATCCTGAGGCGCGAAGTGACGTCCCATACACCCAATCTAGGAACCAACCCTTTGATTCAAGGGTGTGTGTCTCTACATTATTTTTTATTCATCGCCGTCTCAAACCAGTTTCAGTACTTTCTAATTCCTTGACAAAGTCTAATTTACCCTTAATTCTCTTTATTGTCTATTTCCACACATTAAGATCTTACCTAGGTCCTGGACTTTTATTTTTTAACATCTTTATTGAAATGACCCTGTTAAGCGACTGAAACTGATACCTGATATAAAATCTATGAGCGATCCATTCCCTTACAAGAATAAGAATCCTCTACATGTTTTATAAATACTTATTTTCTAGTACGTGTGTGTGTTTTCCGGTGTTGTAACCGTCAAATAAGAGTTTACCAAAAAATTTTCCACACACATACACGTGCAGACACATATATGTGTATGGAGACCCGAGGGGACCACCGAGTCTACCATTTCTTAGACGGACGGTACGTCCTCTAGGTCCAAGTTAGGGACCCAGTCCTTCAAGGGGACCTTTCCCCTTACCGATGGGTGAGGTCATATGAACGGACCTCTTAAGGTACCTGTCGTCTCGGACCACCCGGTGCCAGGTACCCCAGTGTTTCTCAACCTGTGCTGACTCGCTGATTGTGTGTGTATGTGTCTCTCTCTTTCGTATTTACTGTGTTTACATTTGCCAACTATTTACATCCACTTCTCAGATTCAGACAAAATGACAAGAACATTGACACGATATCCAAACGTAAAAACGTTTTATTTTTGATTTTCGCCCCTGAAGAGACTACCAGGTCACCGATTCTGAGATGTAAGGGTTACGCCCCCTGGACCCAAGTGAGGGATTAGTCCTCGATCTAGGGTGTACGGGGGTGATTCTCACACGTACGGTGTTCGTTGACTTCTAGGGTGTACGGTGTTGATTCTGGACCGTGTCGGTTTATTTATTTATATAAAAAAATTTTGAAATTTCGTTCCTCTGTTTTCTTCGTAGAGAGGACCTACATGGAGGTTGTAGTGTTACAAGAACTTAAAAAATTTTGGAGATTTCCCGAAGTCACAATTAAAGATTATTCAACCTGTGAAGGATAAAGTGAAGGTTTTTATCCATTGTTTCTAATTTTACAGATGGTTTACCCTTTAACTGTAAAAGGGACGGTAGTATAAATACAACTATTCTATCGGTTTAATTAAGTTCTTACCACGATCCTATTCCCACCACAAGATTACAACACTGTAGTGCAAAGACCTCTTCAATCAATACATCTCGAAACTCTCACACAAGAGTCAGTCACACGGACTACTCCGACACTACAAGATGGGTAACTAACTAATCATTTCCTTTTTTACAAGAAATGTTTTATAATCATCCACAACGGGTCCACAATTTCCTGATGGTCGATCTCTGAAGAAGTCGTCTTCCTGACTGTCACCTCACGAAAGGAGGGAGCCATTAAGGTCCCAAAGGTCCGGACCCACTTGGTGGGTCTCCGGAGACCTCCGAGAAACCACGGTACTTTCAATATCGTCACTCTGAACCAAAAGAGTCGACGTTTTACCTTTATTGTGTGCTGTCCGGTCCACGGCTAAACCTCCATCCATCAACCGTTACCGTGGGGTGAGGTCATGAGAACTGACCTTTTAGGGTGCCTGTCTCCTCGGACCATCCGACGTCAGGTACCCCAGTATTCTCAGCCTGTGCTGACTCGCTGAAGTGAAAGTGAAAAGTGAAAGGACGTAACCTCTTCCTTTACCGTTGGGTGAGGTCACAAGAACGGACCTCTTAGGGTCCCTGCCCCCTCGGACCACCCGACGGCAGACACCCCAGCGTGTCTCAGCCTGTGCTGATTTCGCTGAATCGTCGTCGTCGTCGTCAGGACGACAGACTTCAGAGATCTGTCATGACTGGACTGAGCGGTGGGTTAGGGTAAGGTTTAGGGTCTCGTTAAGGTCACAGAAGCGTTTCTACAGCAGTCTAAGAGCCCCGGACTGTAACAGTGGACCCGGAGTCGACGAAGGACAGTGTCGTCTGAAAGGCAAGAGGGGGACCCAGAACACCTTTTAGGAGACAGAAGTGAGACGTCCGCGAGTCGGTGAACGACACTAAAGGTCGTAAGTGCATATGTGTTTCCGTGTGTGTTTGTGTTTGGCTCCGTGTATCTGTGCGGATTCGTGTCAATGTCTCTATGTGTATCTGAGTCTATCATTGTAAGTGTCTGTGTGTCTCTATGTGTCTCGTAAGTGTCTGTGTGTGTGCGTGTATCTAAGTAGATCTGTGTGTATGGCAATGTGTGTGCTACCTGTGTGTCTAGGTCTGTGCCTAGACTTACATACCATCTGAAATGTTCCCAGAACCCTAGACCTTCGTCAAAAGTTATGTTTGTTGACTATTTACACATAGGCCACAGAAGGTAGGTTTAGGGGACTTGTAGGAAGAAAAGGAGAAAAAGGAGGGTATGGTGGGGGTTATAAGAAAAAAAAAAAGGACCGATACGACACACCGTATACCCTAGAATCAAGGGACTGGTCCCTATATTGGGTACGGGGGACGTAACCTTCGAGTCCTAGAATTGGTGATCTGGTTGTCCCTTCAGGGACGTGATAAAAAAAAAAAAAAGGGAATTTTCTTGTCCAAGAAGCTTCTAAGGATTAGAGTTCGAGACGAGACCTACAACGGCGTGCACAGAGAAGAGAGTGTCTGTACGAGACGATTCCTTGTCTGGAAGGTTAGACCGGAGAAGGAGAATCTAGTCTAAAACACTTCCTTTTCTCGTCGTCTCTCTGACTAAAGTGGTGACTACACTTAATACGGGGTACGGGAGTGTGTCAGAATGATATGACAGAAGCAGACAAGACCGATGATATTGTTTTTACGGTATTTGACCCTCCGAGGGTTTGTCAATGACGAGTGTCAAGTCTTCAGACCTTCAGGTTCTAGTTCCACGACCGACTAAGTCACTTACCACTGTCGGGTGAAGGTCTAAGTGTCTGTGACTGAAGAGTGGCACGGGAGTACACCACTTTCCCCACCCCCTCGTATTGTCCCAGAGACAATAGTCCCGTGATTAGAGGTACCCCCGAGGTGGGAGTACTGGATTAGTGGAGGGTTTCCGGGTGAGGGATTGTCGTAGGGTAACTCCCAATACAAAGTTACATCCTTAAACCCTTCGCCTCCTCTGTACGCGTCGTGTACTAATATGAGACAACAATGTAAACACACCCCCCCCCCAACCGGACCACCATCTCCACGACTACCAAAATAAGTGGTGATAACTCATCCCCACAACCCTCCTGGTTACACTTTACGTCACCATCTACGACACTGCCTCCTACGGCACCTAAATCCCAAGAGAAGCTTTAGTTGAATCCTAAGAGAAGGTTCAGGACCACCAGCCACGTGGTAGAGGAGTTTGTGGGTTCGAGAGACGGCCGAGTCCCAAAACATGTACCACAGGGGAGACGAACCCCAAGAAGAGGTAAAAATCGCACAAATAGAGGAAGAGTAGAAAACATTAATCATTTATAAACCTCCCTTTATGAAACTCTGGTAGGACAAAGAGGAGTGTGAAAACGGACCAATTTAAAATCATAGGTGGACATCTGAAATGGACTCCGTTAATAATGACACTAAAAAAAAAAAAAAAATTGTTCCTCAAATCAAATTAAAAGAGACCCATAAACGTTTTGTGAATCCCGTTTGTATCCCCCTTTTTTTAGAGGACACTTTTTTTAATGTGAATGTTTTCTTTCCGGACTCTCCCTAATCACGGAATCGGGGAGCTTCGACCTCGGTGAGACCAACTAGGTTCCTTCACTTGTCTATAACCCTCCGATGTTGTCTTCCTTTCTGTTACTCTTTAGTGACTCCCTCTCCCGGAGCTTCACCCGGAGTTCCCCCTTGACCTCCGACCCCTCACCCAGACCCACCTCCCTCCCCAGGGACGACCGTCGACATCCCACCTCCAACACCTCCCGGTTACATAGGTAGTCTCCTCCTCCAGGTGCGTATGGTAGGTCTCCGCATCCTTGACTCACTGAGTACCCTCTTGGTTTGTCTCCGGGAGCCCCCCACGCCCCCCGTACGGGTGACCCGGTCCAGGTCCTACTCCGTAAGGTCCACCACCAGTCCACCACCGACGGGGGGTCTCGGTCCCCCGGGTCGCACCCCCACGGGATTCGGTACTCCCGGTACCACCCGGTCGAGGGAGATTCGGTAGAGACCTACCCCGTAGGGTGGGCCATCCTTACCCACTCCTACACTCACAGACACAGGCCCTACAGGTCGAGGACCCCAAGGGCGACTGACCCCCGGTACAGGAGGTCAGGGTCTTCCGTATCCACCACCACCGTACCGACCCCCATAGAGTCCACCTTCCCGAGGTCCTCCGTCATGAGCCTTCCTCGGTCCTCCTTCGTACGGACTACCTCCTTTGGCTCTGGGGTCACTGTTATGGTGTCCTAACCCTCGTCTGTCTCCTTCCCAACGTAGACGTTTGTCGACTGTTCTCACCCAAGACACGACGGTCTTTAACAAGTCACGGACTTGGGACTGTGAGCGGGAACCTCAGGAAGAACTTACGTGTCCTGTGTTACTAATCCACCAATGTCTCCATGACGGATAAGTACCGGAATTAGCGACGTAGGTTTCGTAGTTTACTCTGTCTTAATTATTTCCGTATTGGAAACCTCAACGGACACAGTCCCAGGACGTATTAGAACCCCCAAACATTCTACTGGGGTTTCCGCGATTTCCATAGTATTTCGTTGAATGGTTAGAAACCCAGGTCCAAGGGTTACTTTTACAACCGAGGGTGTAGGTCTAAAAACAACACTCGACTACGGAACAAGTGGGGACAACCGAAGGGCATCTCAAACTAGTACAAGTACTAGAATTACCGTCTCAGTCGTAAAAAGAGTGAGTTCTTAAGGTGTTTCGGCATCGGAACCGCGACTGGCCACTGTGATAGGGAAAACGTATAAACACAAGTGATGACCGGGACGGACCTCTTTATCAAGGGTGTCGTCACCAAGCGATTGGAAGAGTAACTCCGGGGGGTGCATGTGTCACCGTAGGACCAAGGTGAGTCTCTAGCCACGCTGGAGGTACGGTTTTCGCGAGGGTAGTAGAGGTCCGTCACTAGGGTGGGGGACTGATAATGACACCATAAGATCACCACCAAAAAGTAGAGGGAGTAGGGAAGATGTAAATAATTAACATTAAGAAGAAATTCCATTCTGAGGGAAGGAAAGTGGTCATACCTGAGTACCCATAAATAAAATAAGATACCGAATATTAGGTTATGATAGTAATAAAACAACGAGGCTAGTAAGGTCGAAACCGGTGACTCTCGATAAAGTTCGACCGAGGATTTAGGAATTATTCGGGGGTTGGAAAAAAAGAATAAAAAAACTCTTTAAGAGATAAAAGACCGTTATGTACCACAAGGTCCGACTAGAACATAAAAGGAACGAGGTCGAAACCTTAGTTGATGAAGAGGTTCCTCGGGACTAAGGAAAGTAACTTCTTACCACAAATCTTTGGTTCTAGACCCACCATTCACACGAGTAACGATGACCCCTAAGAAACGAAGATCCAGAAAAGTCACAAGTCTCAAACCTCTATATAATACATATGATTAGGTGCGTGTGTGTGAAGACATAAATATAAACATAGATAAAAAATTTGAAATCAAGTATGACTATGATGACTAAAGTTAAGTAGTGGTATCCCAGGAAGTACAGAGGGAGGAATAAACATTGAAAGGATTCAACATTGAAGTAAACAAAAAAAATTAACTTCTCGAACTATTAACACTTTTTACAAGGGAAGAGTAGGGACGCGAGAAGAAAAGAGGGGACCTTTACTGACTACTCTCTTATGTTATGACTTACGATCTACAACGGTAGTCTTCGATCTGGTTCTCTCGGGTCATCTTAAGTACCAGGAAAAATTACGTTTTTCGTGATTAATTTGTGAAATAGTCGTCACCCCACGTCCTCCCAGTCGGTTTCGAGACCTTACACTGGAGTAACAAGGTCACTTTACTCAGTCTACCCTTACGTTTAAAATAAGTTCGTCGACATATAGTTGAACCAAGACCCCTCTCTTTTTTTTTTCAAACGGATAAAAAAAGGGAAAGACCTCTTTTGTGAGTGGTGTACCAGGAGGATGGGACTGGCGACAGGAACGAGGACCTTTGGGAAACGGAGAACGTCCGTCGGGAGAATGGAGGAGTGACTAAAGACGGGGGACGGGGAGGGTTGTACGTTACGACAGGGGAAAGGGAGACTGAAGAATTAGACATAAAGGTGAAAGTGTCTGAAACGCTTAAAAGTGAACGTACGTTTAGAGTCGTCTTTGGTAAGTACCGACCCAGAAGTCTTGGAAGAGTTAGTCTTTTCGGTTGAAATGTAAAAATTTTTAAAACATCAGACTCCAAACCAAAAGGAGAAGGCAAGAGACAAGGACATTGTGCAGCCCACACCCCCTTACAAGACAAAAAGGCAGGAAAGTATTGTCGAACCTCAACAAGTCGTACTTTGGAGTTCCTTAAGAAACGACTTTTGAGCACAAAACGAGAGGTGGGAGGCTTGTACATTCCTTCTCGTTCCCACCGAGTGAGACTACCGTATACTTCGTGAAAAAAATAGATAAATAAATAAATAAAAAACGTGAAAAATTAAATTTTGAGTTCTCGGACTGAGAAAATCGAGGGAGACCCCCTTTTGTTTTCGGACAACCTTCATAATAAGGAAAACCACAATAGTTGTTAAGGTCTTCGGGTGTCCGGATAAACTGAACCTAAGACGGTTAGAGTCCGGTCTCCTCCCTTGTGGAAGCGTCGCCAGACTAGATTGGACTTTACTTGGGTCTTACTTGGACCTCCCCCTACTACAGTTCAGTCACTCTCTCTCGGAGTCCTATCGGGTATAAAAGAATGGATATAGGTCCTTCGGACCTACCTTCCCATGACCGTCGGTATCTGAAGGAGTTCTCAGTTGATTCGTCTCCCACGGGTCCTACGATTCAGTAACGCCTACGACTTGGTAGTTACCCTGTTACTTCTTAGCGAAAGTTCTTAAGATTCCAATGACAGACAAGAACCTTCCTTACGAGTCGTTTCAGTGAATCCCGACCACCCTTACCTCCTCCTACACCACTCGTTATCATAATTGTTACTATCGGTACGCCCGTACGACTCAACATCATTATCATTATTGTTCCTCTGCTACTGTTGTTACTATTGTTACTACTTTGACTGACCTTTAATTAGGTCAAGAAGGAATACTCGGTCCGCCATACGTATGTAAAATTTCTAAATAAATGATGATAATAAAAAATTTAAAAACCGACACGACTCAGAAGTAACGACGTACCCTCGAAAGAGATCAATGTCACGAGTCCGAAGAGTAACACCACCGAAGAGAACAACACCTCATTCCCGAGATTTCGTGAGGTCGAGTCATCAAAACCGAGTGTCCGAGATATCATACCCGAGTCTTCAACACCACGTCCCGGAATCAACGGGACACCGTACACCCTAGAAGGGTCTGGTCCGTAGCTTGGACTCAGGTGACCCAACCGTCCGTCCAAAAATTGGTGACCTGGTGGTCCCTTCGGGTCAACACGTATTTATATAACATATGTAACATAGAGTAACTTAAGAGTGTTGTTGATATACTCCGTCCATGACAGTAATCAGGGTAAAAAGTAGACTCTTTGACTCCGAGTGTTCTATAATGTCCACCCCTAACGTCAGTGTTTCGATGTTTCACCGATCTAATCTTGGGGTTTGGACGAAAGACTTTATGAAGTGACACACCAGAAACCAGACCGAACATTCGACGTCCCGAAACTAAAGGGACTCGATCCATAAGTCCATCAACACCGACTTCGAAATCGTGTTCCCGGGTGTTACGATTAGTCTGTCGGAACCCTTTCCTTCGCTTCCCGGGAGGAAGGTGTCCGACGTCAGATTACCTCCTCCGTGAACCTCCCGGTATATATCATGGTGCGACACGCCCCACCAGTTCGTACCTCCGACCCAGGAAGTTTGACTCCTACGTTTTTAAACCGGTCATAACCCTCTGTCCCACCAACCTTTTCTTCTTTCCGTTCGGTCCGTCTCCCCGGTCGTCCTCGGTCTCGTGGTTCCACACTGTATGTCTCAACCTACTCGTGTCATTCATCAAACCACACCGATCTTCGATCCTAAGATCCCCTTCCCCTTCTCTCAAGATCCACTTCTCGATATCGACCTCTCTGTCCGTCTCCGGAACGTACTTGGTCGATGTGGGTCACAAATTCTTCTACCCCAGATCTATGTCTTCTTGGATCCACAACTAAGGTCAAGTCGGAACAATGATCGACACACTGGTACCCGTTACAAAATCTTGTAGAGTCAAAGCTACAAGTACAAACCTTTTGCCTCTGTTTATTATGGCATATATAAACCTACTCCTTTATCCCTCAGGTTCATGGGGTAAAACCCAGTGTGGTAACTACCTACTTAAACGGTCCTACGTACGAATGAAAGATAATGTGTCTGTTGACATATCAAGTGTCACCAAATGAGTGACTCAACACAGACTGAGAAACGCTGGGGTACCTGACATCGGGAGGTCCGAAGAGACAGGTACCCTAAACGGTCCGTTCCTACGACCTCATCTAACGGCAAAGGAAGAGGTCCCCTAGAAGGACTGGGCCCCTAACTTGGGTCCAGAAGACGTAGAGGACGAGACGTCGACCTAAGAAATGGATGACTCGGTGGTTCCTTGGGGGATCAAGTCTCTCAAGGATATATATGAGTAAATTACGATGTCTAAAGTCTAGTGTTTTGGTATAAACGTAACATTGAAAAGAGAGACATCGACAGTAGAGATCAGATACACCGGGAGTTCCCACTCCTGGGACGGGATGAGATGGTAGTATACTACCCCGTTATCATTGTGTTCCCAGAGTCTGAACGGTCCCGTAGTCTTAGTGGCCCCCTTATTTTCGTCTCCTGACCCGGGGGAGAGTCTACATAACGGGATCTTGGAAGTCCTGACGACGGATACGAAAGAAAGAACAGGTGAACCCCAAACTTGGTGTTGTCTCTTCACCAAGAACTCATTTACTCTTTTACTGGCATAACATACATAACTAGTCATATCCGATCATACACGAAACTGTTTGTAGTCAAGTCAAGTCAAGTCAACGAGTCGACACAGGCTGAGAAACGCTGGGGTACTTGGTGTCGTGTGGTCCGGAGGGACAGGTAGTGGTTGAGGGCCTCAGGTGGGTTTGGGTGCAGGTAACACAACCACTACGGTAGGTCGGTAGAGTAGGAGACAGTAGGGGAAGAGGAGGACGGGAGTTAGAAAGGGTCGTAGTCCCAGAAAAGTTGACGGTTGTTATTAACAAACCAAAAACGAGTGTAGTACACAGGTACTACCTATCCGACCCCTGAGACGAGGTCTCTCGTCGTTGGGTCTTCACTGTGTATAAGGACGGTAAGTGTAAGAAACCGACCCTGATGAGAACACTGAGGTTGGGTCCCCACGTCCTTCACCCAAAGTGACACACGGGTCTTCCACCCCTCGGTCTCCAGTACCCACTTGGTATGTCTACCGACGGTCTAAGATACTCCGACCGTAGTAATTGAAGTAAATGTAGACTTTCATTCAGAATTCTTCGAACGAGTTCCGGCATATCGTTTATACCTCGACTTGAACTCGAGAAGCAGACATAAAAAAAAAGGACCGAGTTCCGGTGTGAAAAAAAAAAAAAAAAAAAAATTACCTTACTCTGACCTACCCCGTACCGTAATTTGTATCACCAATTTTCAGACCCTAGACCGAACGGAGGTCTGGAAGTCGAGACGGTGAATGGTCTACACACTCGACCCGTTCACTGTCTTGGTGAACCACGGGAAGTTTCTCTGTCAGGTTCCGACCCTTCCCGTTACTTTCTTACACAAAAGACCTTACTTCACAAACCCCGGTCCAACCACCGAGTCGACCCTTTCTTAGACGGACGTTACACCCTCTGGACCCAAGCTAGGGACACAACCCTTCTAGGGGACCTCTTCCCTTGTCGATGGGCGAGGTCATAAGACCGCACCTCTTAAGGTACCTGACATATCAGGTTACCTAGCGTTTCTCAGCCTGTGAAGACTCGCTGAAAATGAGTACGAGTGAGTCCCGAGCGGACTCACCCTGACTATAACCCACCCCCACTTCCTCCGACCATCTGTTTCCAAGGGACCTAAACCCACCAAGGACTGTCTGGGTCTTTTCTACACACAGATAAGAGGTATTCAACGAAGAAAGAAGGACGTAGTAACACTTACAAACCCGACGTTTCTTGTCTCTTCGGTTGAGTCCAACTAAACTCGAGTCCCTCCCCGAATGGGTCCACCGAGTCACCATTTCTTAGACGGGTGGTTACGTCCTCGACGTCAAAGCTATGGTCCCAACCCTTCTAGGGGACCTCAACCTTTACCGTTGGTCAAGGTCATAAGAACGGACCCTTTAAGGTACCTGTCTCCTTGGACCACCCGATGTCAGGTACCCCAACGTTTCTCAACCTGGGTTGACTCACTGACCCGTGGTAGTCGTGTCTCTTCCTCTACAGGTCCGGGAATGTCCAGACTATAGTCAGATCGTCGAACCACTACATCAGTTCCTGGGTCTAGAAAACCAAAGAGACGACACGGTTCGTCTGGAATAGTATAGGGAGTCAACACCTTTGACAACTACCGTTGACTCTAAGGTTCGGTCCGTCCCTCACACAAGGCACTACAAGTCACAGCCGATGCCCAAGAACTAGAAGTTTCCCTTCTTAAGTGAGACTCTAGTTTCCTTGTGTCATCGAACCTAGAAACGTCGTCAAATTGACAAAATAAACTTCAGTCTTTCATTGTCTCTGTCGAAGACCGTGTCTGTTGGTCTTCTCTGGGTGTATGCGTTCTGTAGAATAATATATGGAAAACTGGACAATGATTTTTCTCGAAAACATCTCCTGACCTGTCAATTGTAATCCAGTAAAACAAAGGGAATCTAGAATCCTCCAGATTACTTCAAGAAGTAATGGTTACTTCCATTACTTCCAGTTGGAGGACTGTAGTTCCTCTGACAAGGATACCGAGGAAATAATAGTTAATTGGTGAAAGGGTCGAAAGTGAAGACAACACGCATTGGTCGGTGTCTAAGGTTTACCGGTATGTAAGATTCTGTATCCATTGATACACTGACCCAGGTTACCTGAGGGACGGCTGGACGGATTCCTTACGATAGTTCTAGTTCGACCAAAGGACCCCGAGAAAGAAGGTTTTCTCTTCCAAGGAGAGTGGTGCCGGGGTCGTTCAGAGAGAGGTTCAAAGTAACCGAGGTCGGTCGAAGCCGGACACTCTCCAGTCGCAAGAACCGCCTTTACGACCGACTAAATTCGTCTTTCCCCTTACATTATTTCCTACAATCCAGAGGGTGTCTTAGTAACCCTCCCGACCTCCTTTCTTTAACTCCGATTCGAAGATCCTTTTTACGGGGTTTGGTGTGACGTACGGACCGGGTTAGTCGTTCGGTACTCGGACGGACTCAAACGGCAGTGGTGCTGGTGGTGACGGCAGTCGAGAGTACACCGAAGAGGTGACCCTCGAGCCGGGACGTTGACGGTGGGGTTTCGGTCAGCGCAACCGGTGGCCAGTATAGTTGTCTTTACTCCGAGTCGAAGTGTACCATGGAGACCGGTCGTCTCGGACACAGTGTGGGGAACAGGACCAACACTCCCTTCGTCCTATAAACGTAGGACTAAAGATGTGAGTCCACCACCCTATATAAGTATACTACACTCTAAAGGAGTTTATGTCTAACCGACCTCCATTACTCGAACCTAACGGGTTACCCCTTCCTACCCATACACCTTTGGTTACCGTAACAGGCACTGTGCGAGAGTAGAGGTCAACCCAAGAGAAGAGAGGTGACAGGGGTACACGAGTCTCATACATGGACGGACTCTACGGAATTTTTTTTTTATATATATATATATATATATAAGTAAATAAACCGACACGACCCGGAAACAACCCCGTGCGCCCTAGAGATCAACGTCGTACACTTGAGAATCAACACGGTGTTTCCTAGATCAAGAGACTGGTCTCTAGCTTGGGTCCCGGGGACGTAACCCTCGTACTTCAGAATCGATGACCTGGTAGTCACTTCAGGGACTCTATGAAGTATGCCGGGGTCAGGTGAGATTAGAGGCAAAGGGTGGGAGTAGATAAGGAACGAGAGAAGAAAGGAGGAACGGATCAAGTACGATTACGTGGGAGGTCTTGAGTTTAAGTTCGGTTCAAGAAAGGATGGGAAGGTAAGTCCGAAAAAAGAAAAAGACAAAAAGGACCAGCAAACGAGAAGAAAAAGTAAGATAAATAGTGTATGATAAAGTTGTAAATAACCAAGTCAATAATTTAATCGTAGGGAGAAGGAGATCCTGTAGTCACACTACTCTCGGATCTGACACAGAACGAGTGTCGATGATTGTGTCATTAACCGTGGATTCACGAATTCAAAAATAACTCACTTACTCGTACTTTGTTTGGGGTAATACCCGTAAACATTTCAATGAGGACCTAGTTTCTACAAAATTATCACGAAGGACCTTTGGTGTCCAATTTGGGAATCTCCACATTTATAAAATCTTAGTGGGTCTTAAAAAACCAGGTAGACATTACGGGAGGTACCTAGGACAATATAGGTAGGGACGGGATACTCCTAGTCAAGTCCCACTCGACTCGACAACAGTAACTACCCTTGGACACTGCACGGAATATAGTCCCATCTTTGGATTGGATCTCATGACACCGGACTCCCACCACCGTCGAAGTTAAGGATATTTTTGAAAGGAGTACTATAGTATCACCAATATAATTGGGGGTTGGAGTGGTTTTAAGAGAATGGTCCAAAGTCGAATTTGTAAAGAAAAGAGAAAAACGATTGTTGAACTTTTATAAACCCACCGAAAAGGACATATTCCCCTCCGAATATATTTTGTCCAACGGTCAGTGGGTCCTTTGACCCTTCCCTCTCGTGTAGTTTCGAGGTCCTCTCAGAAACCCAGAGAAAGGTGGCAGTCCTCCTTCCCACCCCCATTAAAGTAGGTGATTTCTCGTCGCCTAACAAAGTCCACACGATCTTTGATTAAAATAAGGGTACAGACTCGTCTATTCCGGTGTAGGAGGTTTGACTAAACCTTAAATATAACCCTCTACCCCTTCCTTATTTTATTTGTCGGATGGTTACATTATTATCGATATTAAATGACTCACGAATTCCGTGAAAAACCTGTACGAAGTGTAATTGACCCACGTATAAGGGTTATCGGATAAATGTAGAAATAAAATATATTTACCATAGAATCTAACCTCAGAACTAGAGTCCTCTATAGATTGAAAAGTCGACATACTTCTATGTCCGAAAACTCAGACCCCTCTTTGAACAACCAGTGACTCCGGTTTCAAACAACCGGACCCTGTCTGACTGGACCACCTTGGGGTCGGGAGGGTGAATCATGGACAGACATGGGAATCCGGGAACAAAGGAATAGACGTTTTACCCTTGTGTATAGAGGGAGGGTCACCTTTAATGGATTACTTACCTGTCGTGGACCATGTCACGAACCATTGAACAGTGACGGGTAGCAGACACTAAAGGGAAGGAGAGAAAGTAAGTAAAGTAAGTAGTCCACCTAAACCACTACAAACTTGGACCTCCCATAGATATTGGAGACCGGACGTCAAGTCAAGTCAAGTCAGCGAGTCAGGCTGAGAAACGTTGGGGTACTTAGTGTCGTGCGGTCCGGAGGGACAGGTAGTGGTTGAGGGTCTCAAGTGAGTCTGAGTACAGGTAGCTCAGTCACTACGGTAGGTCGGTAGAGTAAGAGACAGCAGGGGAAGACGAGGACGGGGGTTAGGGAGGGTCATAGTCTCAGAAAAGGTCACTCAGTTGAGAAGCGTACTCCACCGGTTTCATAACCTCAAAGTCGAAGTCGCAGTCAGGAAGGTTACTTGTGGGTCCTGACTAGAGGAAATCCTACCTGAACAACCTAGAGGAACGTCAGGTTCCATGAGAGTTCTCAGTAGAGGTTGTGGTGTCAAGTTTTCGTAGTTAAGAAGTCGAGAGTCGAAAGAAGTGTCAGGTTGAGAACGTAGGTATGTACTGGTGACCTTTTTGGTATCGGAACTGATCTACCTGGAAACACCCGTTTCATTATAGAGACGAAAAATTATACGACAGATCTAACCAGTATTGAAAGGCAGGTTCCTTATTCGTAGAAAATTAAAGTACCGACGTTAATGGTAGACGTCACTAAAACCTCGGGGGGGTTTAATTTCAGACTGTGACAAAGGTGTAGATAAAGGGTACGGTACTAGAATCAAAAGACTTACAACTCGAAATTCGGTTGAAAAAGTAAGAGGAGAAAGTGTAAGTAGTTCTCCGAAAAATCAAGGAGAAGTGAAAAACGACATTCCCACCACAGTGGACGCATAGACTCCAATAACTATAAAGAGGGTCGTTAGAACTAAGGTCGAACACGAAGGAGGTCGGGTCGCAAAGAGTACTACATGAGACGTATATTCGTCCTTCGTCACAATAAAGATCTCCCTGACCCGTCCGAACGTCCCACCCGTCCGGTCGTAAACGACTCTACCTAAACTGACAGTCCACCCGACCCGTTCGGGGACGTCTGGGAGTACGTTCCATTTCCTTATCGATCTTGGAGGTTCCGAAAGCTAAAATGTCGTCGAACAACCGGGTCTGAACGATCGAGTACCCTGAAATTACACTCCGTCATGACCCAAGACCTGAGTCTGAGTCCAAGTTTGGAGTAGAATGTCACCTCTGAACTCGGTTAGAGAAGTAGAGGTAAAAGGATGCTAAACTGAGCCTTCTTATAACCATCACTGGAACTTTACGGGAATTATTAACGATCGGGAAGAAAAAAATCTTTGTTAATATATTCCAATTCTAAAATAGGGTCCTTCTTCAGTGTGGAAGGAACCTCGGGGGATTGTAGGTACATTTATGTAAGACCAAGATACAGAACACAGGGTAGGATGGCACAATATTAGTTTTGTGGTGGTCAGATTTCTCCTCTGTGCCAGACGTGTCCCTCCGGAATCCTTCAAGCCCATTACTCCCTCTTCGTAAAACGACTGACGTCGAAACATTTTGGTCTCCCTGACATCGTTGACGGGAGGATCCTCGCGAACTTGGCACCCTCCCTTCATTTCTTCCCGACTCTAAACCGCGGGAGTCGCCTTCTTCCTTGTCCCTGTCCCGGACCCCTAGCAGTACCTCCACCCTTTAGTCCCGAAGCCAAACTCGTTGTCTGTTGGGGCCTACGGGTGAGGATCGACGCACTGGGTCTCCATCAAGAATTGGACCGGTTCGGAGGCAAAATAGCGGAGACCTCTCCTCTCCTACCATTATGGGTGAAGAACCACCTTGAACACTCCTGGGTCCTTCAAAATCTTCATGAGCCGTGGGTCCTTCGTAAGGTTCTGACCGACGTCCCTAGTAACGACAGTGACACCAATCTCGAAAACGTTTCCGAGCTTCCAGGTCCCGGGGCCCGCGCGCGTACGCGTGCGCGTGGGCCGGCCGGTCCACTCCTCCGCCGGCTGGGCGTGGACCGTAAATTGGGAAGTGGAAGTGCCTCCACCCGCCCTGCCTGCGTCCCTGGTCCTGCGCCCCAGCGCTCGGGCGGATCTGAATTGGGCCTCCGCACCCCCGGCGAGGGCTCCTCCCGCAGGCCGGCAAGGTCCGGCCCCAGGCGCGCTGCGCGCCCCTCCCGCCCCCTCGCGGCTCCCCTCGCTTCAGAGCGCTCTAGCGCGCGCCGCCGCCGCCGCCGCCGTCGCCGCCGCCGCCGCCGCCGCCGCCGGGCCCTCCACTCGACGCCCGCCGCCGCCGACGGCAACCCTGACTCCTCGCCCACTCTCGTCGCCTCTGGCTCCCGGTCCGCCCCCCCGGCCGGCCCGCCCGCCCGCCGGGCGCAAGACCCGCCGGTGGAGGCAGCCGGGGCGCCGACGTCGCCTCAGCGGGCCAGGCGCGACAGGGCCCTGGGCTCGCCCGCGCCGCCCCGCCCCGCCCCGCCGGCCCGGCCCCGGCGCCCCGCCGGCCCGGTCAGGGGAGCGTCGGGCGCAGGCGAGCGCCCACGCTGGCGCCCCGCGAGGAGTCAAAAGGGGCCGCCGCGCAACCGCGCCCTCCTGCGCCGCGACAGCCCGCGCCGTTGTGGCAAGTCACTCGGAATTAGCAGACGGCCGTGAATCCGCCAAGGCGAGCCCGACGTGCGTCTCCACTTCGCGGGACGGGTCCCAGTGCGGCGACCCTGCGCCACCTCAGCCCCAAGTGTGGGCCCGTGACGCTGAGGTCGCGGGGCGGGGCAGGAACGGATGGTAGGAAGAGGGGCGGGGGTGAGCGCCCCAAAATCCCGAGCTTAAGAGGAGTCCAAGGCTAACTCGACGTCTCCCACACAGACCCCCCCGGGGCGAGAGGAGGATTAACTTACGTCGTACCGTGTCCTCAAAGAACCCCCTCTCAGGAGCCGGAAACAGTCGAATGGGTTTCCCAGGGACAAAGGCTTTACCTGTTTTTGAAAAGAAACCGGGAGATACTCCCGTCTTCACCCGAATTTTCGTCGCCACACACAGATCCCACCCTACAGGCTAGCTTACCTTCACCTTATAACCTCGGGTCCCGAACGAAATTCGTTTCCTTTGAAAACAAACAAACAAACAAAAAACAACAAGTCGTGCACTAAGGTGAGAAACCTCGTCACCACGAGTTGAAACAGTCTTGGTTCCGGGGAGGGGAAACGTCGTTGCCAAACATTTCGGGGGAAATGTCGAGGTTACTTTATGTAGTCTTTATTTTCGATGGATGCATGCATCAACTTTTGGTGACACTACGAGGCTAAATTTACAATCTTTATTTTCTTGTTATGTACTGGACGTAACGGTGTGGTGCCGATCGTGCAATGACGACACGACGCCTGACCTGACGAGGATGGACGACGATCACTTATTCGAACCAAACTTCTCTCCATTTTTACAGTCCTCGATAAAGTATGTGCCTTTCCTTTCTAATCTCCAGATCAATCTGTGACCTCACCTCTTGTGGAATTCACAACCTTATTGAATAAATACTAATACTTTTATGTGCGGATCCAACTCAATCCTCATTGTCCTGTTCTCTTTCATGTCTGATCGAGTCAGTTGCATATTTATTATGATTATATAGGGAAGGCACTTACGGTCTGAAATCTTGTTGTAGCATCCCGTACAAAACACGGCGTTCGAAACTTCATGACGACGAAACTCCGTTGTACGACCTAAGGATGACGAAGAGAGACTATTACTTATTTTATAATCGATCTAACTTCCCAAAAACAAACAAACTAAGCCACCGTCATAGAGTGTATCACATCTATTCGAGTCACAACACTGTGACGTTAATATACAACTCAATTACGAACCACACACCGTTATCAGTGATTAAAAGTCTGGGATCAGTAAGTCAGAGTTCAATAGAACGAAATCTATGGAAGAAAATTTAATGATCCCAAAAAGGTATTAAAGAACATTTTATAAATCATAACACAAGACTTCATTCCGGTCAATTCCGCTAATTAGACCGACCAGTAACTTTTCAGAGTCCTGGTCCTATCCAGAAGTAATACACCTAAATCGGGTACGTAACACTCTTCAAGCTCGTAGACCGAGGGTTCGACATTTACGATCACCATATGGGGTTAGTGAAACTATTGATTCGTACAGTCTCCTGGAGTGTACAGAGTTCCAGATCGAGGTAACTCTCACTGAGATTTAACATCTGAGTCAATCTCGTCCCTTCCCCCGTCTTAAATTGACTGTCAAAAACAACCCTTGTAAAAAGGGGACAAGAAAGACGTACACACGCTTCAGCGAAGACAGTATACGCTGAGACACTGTTATACCTGACATCGGGCGGTGCGAGGGGACAGGTACCCTAAGACGTCCGTTCTTGTGACCTCACCCATCGGCACGGGAGAAGGTCCCCTAGAAGGGCTGGGTCCCTAGGTTGGGCACAGAGAACGCCGAGAACGTAACGTTCGCCTAAGAAATGACAACTCGGTAGCCCCTTCGGCAAGAGAGAAAGGCACATGATTATAGGTACAATCTCTTAAGCCAGTTATGTATAACTTGTTCTCACTTTTAGTTTTACTTGACATTACAACAGGAGACACGAGGACTATCCTAAGTAATCTTTAAGACTAAAGTAAACTTTAACTCAATCAGAATCGCGGTACCCCTTTTACGTTTAACTCAGTTCTATCAAGTCGAGGTCGATAATATGTCGATATCACATTGTTCTACTTAAAGAAGTTGAAAACAATTTAGGTGTGTCCTTCAAATAGAAAGGAAAGACAACCTATCCATTTCACTGAAGAAACGACATTCTACAAACAACAAGTAAACGAACAATGAAAACTTTCCACATTCATTCCAACAACAGTCTTATCTTCCTATATAAAATTTAACGGATCTCTATCTATGTAACTTAGGAAGATCTACCCTTTTAATAGGTTTAATTCTTATTAATTAAAAATAATGAAACGTGTTCGTCATAATACAAAGTCCCATTTTTCTCCAGTGAGGAAAAAACAAAAAAATTAGTGATGAAAATTTTTTTTATGAGGACATGTTTTTACTTGGTTCAGTATAATACACCCACAACCTTGAAAAGGTGACAAAATCCATACCCCTGTTTAACAACTCACCTGTTTTTAGGTACGGAGATATTTACTTTTACGTATTGAATAATACATGTATAGAGACTCTAAATATTAATTCGGTAAAGTAACTAAAATTCTACGTACAGACTCTATCTGATGACAGAATTTTAACTGTACAGTACCAAAGTAACCGTCGAAAACAAGAAAGAATTACAATGTGTCTTATTATCACACATACCTTTACTACCGTAGAATCTACGTCACTCTATCCCTATACATCTTTAAAGTCGTGTAACTAATTACAAATTGTGGTTTTTGAAACAGGTTTCTTACTGAACGTTTTACATCTATGTATGGTCAAGGTCCAAGAAGGTAGATTTAATTTTAAGAAATGAACTTTCTAAGGATATTTGCAAAGAGGGAGTACATTTCGTTTACCTCTTAGTCATAAACATTCATATTCTTGGTAAACTTTTATACAAATCTTCCTTTGTTTGACGAACTAGTAAAAAGTACCTCTCTTCTACCACACCGATTACAAACTTCATTTCCATTAGTCTGTCACATTGGTCCACCTACATACTTATACGGAAGAAAAAAAAGGGGGTAAGACTTTCTAAGGATCCAGGTGAATATTTACTTTCAACAGAGTTTACTCTGTAGGAATTCAACTTAAAGTTGTTAAGTGGCAATAAAATTATTCCATATCACCGAGTCTACCATTTCTTAGACAGACGTTACGTCCTCTGGACCCAAGTTGCGGACCCAGTCCTTCTAGGGGCCTTGTCCCTTACCGTTGGGTGAGATCATAAGTACGGACCTCTTAAGGTACTTGTCTCCTCCTACTGCTCGATGTTAGACACCCGAACGTTTCTCAGCCTGTACTGACTCGTTGAAACCGAGAAAAGTGACTTACATAAATAAGACACAATTTCTGTCTTAAATATACCCTCTGATGTACCACAGGGGGTCGGATCTTTAGACACATTCCTGAGATGACTCCCGTTCAAAGTATCCTTTGAGTTGGTGACTTCTAACGCATGGAAGAAGGTCCACCTAAACTCGAAAAGAAACATTCACAAGAGGGAGTTGGACGACGTGTGAGCGTCGGAGGACCTCGAAGAAACTTTACGGTCGAGACCCCGAGTGGGGTCTGATGACTTGGTCTTAGACGAAAAATTATTCTAAGAGGAGTTCACTCCGTACTTCTACATATTCCTTGTGAACCGGTCTAGTGACTGAGAGTCTGACCTCACGAATAGTGGTCTTGACGAGGGATGGTGAGGGTCCAAAGATTAAGTCACCCAGACCTGATCCCAAACTCTTAAACGTGAAAATTGTCCAAGAGTCTATTACGACTACGACGACCGGACCCCTGGTATGAAACTCTTGGTGATCCGCTTTCGTAGGAGTAACATGAAAAAGATAAGAAAGAAGACTAAAGAACAGGAGGTTTATCATGAAAATCTCTAATGATATTACACGAAATCGAACTAATTTCTTTTTGAATTTGTAACACACTTTAAATCACTACCAGTGTGATTTAAACGAACAATTGTAGATAAAGTATCTTTTTAAGAAAGTAAAAATAAAAATTTAACTTCATATCACGAAATGTTACAACACAATCAAAGTCCACAGGTCGTTTCACTAACAATATGTATGAATGTATATATATATATATATATGTGTGTGTGGGTGTATACATAAGAAAAAGTCTAAGAAAAGGTAAAATCCAATAATATTCTATAACTTATACCAAGGGACACGATGTGTCATCCAGGAACAACAAATAGAATATATATTTTCATACATAGACAATTAGAGTTTGAGGATTAAACCCTTTTGTAAGGGGAAATTACACACAACCTAAAACTGAGATCCACTATTCATCAAGAGAAAGAGAAAGAAGATACTTCATATAAGTATTGTGAAATTTTAAGAAAAACATATATATTTTGCAAGTACACTAAGTTTTTGATTTTTTTAGATAAAACTCCTCAGATTAAAGGTCAAAACAAAACCAAATTGTACGACAGAGGTCGGTATCTTTTACAAAAGATAAACAAAGGATATCTACAGACAACAAAGAAACACATATATGTTCGTTTATGGTCATGTGACATATATGGGTGAGGAAAATATACGAGTCAAGTCAAGTCAGCGAGTCAGCACAGGCTGAGAAACGCTGGGGTACTTAGCGTCGTGCGGTCCGGAGGGACAGGTAGTGGTTGAGGGCCTCAAGTGAGTCTGAGTACAAGTAGCTCAACCACTACGGTAGGTCGGTAGAGTAGGAGACAGCAGGGGAAGAGGCCGGGGGTTAGGGAGGGTCGTAGTCTCAGAAAAGGTTACTCAGTTGAGAAACGTACTCTACCGGTTTCATGACCTCAAAGTCGAAATCGTTTTAAGGAAGGTTTCTTTACGGTCCCGACTAGAGGAAGTCTTACCTGACCAACCTAGAGGAACGTCAGGTTCCCTGAGAGTTCTCAGAAGAGGGTGTGGTGTCAAGTTTTCGTAGTCAAGAAGCCGCGAGTCGGAAGAAGTATTAGGTTGAGAGTGTAGGTATGTACTGATGACCTTTTTGGTATCGGAACTGATCTGCCTGGAATCAGCCGTTTCATTACAGAGACGAAAACTTATATGACAGACCCAACCAGTATTGAAAAGAAGGTTCCTCATTCGCAGAAAATTAAAGTACGGACGTCAGTGGTAGACGTCATTAAAACCTCGGGGGTTTTTATTTCAGACTGTGACAAAGGTGACAAAGGGGTAGATGAAGGGTACTTCACTACCCTGGTCTACGGTACTAGAAGTAAAAGACTTACAACTCGAAATTCGGTTGAAAAAGTGAGAGGAGAAAGTGAAAGTAGTTCTCCGAAAAATCAAGGAGAAGTGAAAGACGGTATTCCCACCACAGTAGACGTATAGACTCCAACAACTATAAAGAGGGTCGCTAGAACTAAGGTCGAACACAAAGAAGGTTTGGTCGCAAAGAGTACTACATGAGACGTATTTTCAATTTATCGTCCCACTGTTATATGTCGGAACTGCATGAGGAAAAGGATAAACCTTGGTCAGACAACAAGGTACAGGTCAAGATTGACAACGAAGGACTGGACTTATGTCTAAAGAGTTCTCCGTCCAGTCCACCAGACCATAAGGGTAGAGAGAGTCTTAAACGGTGTCAAATAGCACTAGGTGTGTCAGTTTTATCTTTATCTACAAAAAGACCTTGAGAGAACGAAAAAGGTACTAGGTCACCTACAATCGTTAAACTAGAGATCAAGGAGACGGAAAAGATTTTGGTCGAACTTGTAGTCCCTCAAGTGCCAAGTACATAACGATTTCGGACCGAACCTCTTAAAACTCGTAATGAAATGATCGTACACTCTACTCACGTTAGCACACCATCAAACTCGTAAGAAACCGTAACGGAAAGAAACCCTAACCTTACTTTTGACTGGAAAAGGTCAGGACACCGGTGACGACTCAAAAGGTTTAAACGACCGTATAACTCACGTTGTGAAAGTGTCGTAGTAGAAAGTCCTAAACTTTATCGAGGTGACCTTAAGGTAGTGGAGGTGATCGAAACAAGTGTCACTACGAAAGGTTCCGGGTGAACTGAAGTGTAAGGTCCCACAGACCGAGATCTAATCACTAGTATGGTAGTACTAATAGACCCAGCACTTCTAGAAAAAACATGTCAAAAAGAAAACATGTCCACATAAGAACGGTGGAGAATTATAGAAGACGAAGACAATCCAGGTATGGTAAAGACAGGAAGTAGCTCGGGTAGAAACGTACTTTACAAGGGAACCATAGAGACTAAAAGAACTTCTCTAGAGATCAGAAAGGGTAAGACAACAAAAAGAGATAAAGAAACGTAACTAGCGACTCCTTCCGAAAGAATAGAGAAGAACGATAAGAGACCTTGAGACGTAAGTCTACGAATATAGAAAGGAAAAGAGGAAACGAAAAGCGGAGAGAAGAAAAGTGTCGATAAACATTCCGGAGGAGTCTGTCGGTAAAACGAAAAAACATAAAGAAAAGGTACCCCTACGAGAACTAGGGACAGAGGACATGTTACAGTACTTGGAGTAAGGTATCAAGTAGTCCGTGAGATAAATAGTCTAGATCCGGGAATTTAGATAAAGAGTGAAGATGACATATTAATATTCCCTAAACTAAACCCAGTATGGACTTACCAGATCGCCAAAAGGGATGTAAGAAGTTAAATTCAGACTTAAACCATTATTCCTCAAGTACTAGAGTCGGTGTCAGTCGAGGACCAGAACAAAAACGACTGACATATCTCGAAGAGGTAGAAACCGACGTTTCTTATATTAGTTAGACTAAAGCCACAACTGGTAGACCACTACAGGTACACATCTCAGAAGAGAACACAACAACCTTCTCCCACAAACGATACTGACCACGTAAAAGAACCGTTTTGAGATAATCAGAAACGGGACGAAGTAAGGCGTAAGGTTCCGGTTTAAACGGACAATGAGGTCCACAAAGAACTGAAGGATGAAAACGTAAGGTCAGGGGATATTACTTTTCCTGTAGAAAAAAACCCAAAATCGAGATTTTCCAGAACATCCAGAAGTATTTTGGTAAGTTGGAGTCGAAGTATTTAATAAGACTGGGACAAACCAAAAAAAATCATCGCATGGAAATCGCAGAAAGGTGTAATCATATATCTTTTCTAAATAATGGTCTACGTCCTACATGATAACACACCGGACACGGTATCAAATAACTTCAATTGCGGGCAACTACCTATCAACTTACAAAAGGTCAGAACGTCAGTGTCGGACACCACTTATTGCAACACGTGTACAGTCAAGTATATACACGTCATAGACACCCTATTGAAAGGTCTTCACCCTAACGACCCAGGCACTCGTAACGCAAATATGTAAAACTATTTACGACGGGTGGAAGTCCCAACATGGTAAAACTTGGGAACGTCCATAGACAGAGGCGTCGGAGAACATTATCCGACTAATGGTCGGAAACCTAAACATAGTCAGGCTATTCCACCTTTCATTGAGTAACACCAAAATTACACGTAATGAAACTAATACTTCCTCCGACTCGTAGAAAAGTGTACGAATTTCGGACAAAGAAAGAAAGAACAAAAAAAATGAAATGTCATAACATAACCAAAACGGTATGTAGTTGTACTTAGGCGGTACCCACATGTACACAAGAGGTAGGACTTGGGGGGACGGTGAGGGAGGGGTATGGTAGGGAGACCCAGTAGGGTCACGTGGTCGGGACTCGTGGGACATAGTACGTAGTTTGGACCTGACCACTAAGCAAAGTGTACTATAATATGTACAAAGTCACGGTAAGAGGGTTTAGTAGGGTGGGAGCGGGAGAGGGTGTTTCAGGTTTTCTGACAAGAAATGTAGACACAGAGAAAACAACAGAACGTATGTCCCAATAGCAATGGTAGAAAGATTTAAGGTATATATACGCAATCATACGACATAACTACAAAAAGAAAGACCGAATGAAGTGAGACATATTAGCCGAGGTCAAAGTAGGTGGAGTAATCTTGACTAAGTTTACATAAGAAAAATTCCGACAAAGAAAAGATACTTGATAAACAAGTACGGGAAACGTGTAAAAAGAAAACTTAATGAAAAAAAGAATTGTTAAAGATCCTTAAATATTTAATCTGGAAACACTACACTTAACGTCAAAGGAGTTCGAACAGTAAAAAGTTTTCAAATGAAATTACATAAAACCATATCTCTTCCGAAATTTCAAAAAAGAAACTTAAAATTCGTCAATTATAAAATACCTAAAACTCAGTACTTTTCCGGAGGTTCTTAAACCTAAAGCGGGTACAAAGAAAAGAAATTCCTAAAAAAGGGAAATACCAAAGTAAAAATGTGAATTTAGAAACTAGGTAAATCTTAAATAAGACCATAAGTCCCCACTATATATCTAAGTCGAAATAGGTATAGCGATGGTGATTAAAAATCGGTAAACAAAGTCTTATCTCATGTGGAAGTAATATCAGGTCTAAAGGTCTATATAACCCTCTGGAGAGACCCGAAAGACCAGTCAAGGTAATTCAGAAAGATAAGGACGTGTTCATGTGTAATAACCTAAATATTTTGCAGAATTACGGAACACTTTGATCAAACAGGACAACGGGAAGTAAAAGGACCGGTAAGAACGAACAAATAAAAAGGTACACTTGAAATCTTAGTAAACAGTCAAGGTCTTTTCTTTTTGTGTGAAATTTTTTCAACTCTAGTACAATTTAAATATTTGATTGTATCCCTCTTAACTATAGAAAGACTATAACTTAAAAGGTAAGGTTCTGGTACTACATAAAAAAAGTAAACAAACCAAAATGAGGACTGAGGATCGTGTTTAAAAAGAGTTTGTCCAAAAAGCGTAAAGAATAATTTAAAAAATATACACACATATAAATACACTTAACCTCTTCCTTTACCGTTGGGTGAGGTTATAAGAACGGACCTCTTAAGGTACCTGTCTTCTCGGGTCACCCGATGTCAGGTATCCTAGTGCTTCTCAGTCTGTGCTGATTCACTGATTAAAAGTAAAGTATAAATATGCATACGGATTTATATGTATATACATACAAAAATATGTATGTATATTTCAGAAATAGAAAACTTCTATTACTTCAGAAATAGAAAAGATTCACCAAAACTCTACTATATGGAACTTTAAGATCAATCAAAAATTACCCGTAATTTAAGACGCCTTAGTGGAATATGAAAAAAAAAACGGACTTCTCTTTCTTTCGGAACCTTCAGTCCGAACGTCAATTTAAGATATCGACGTAAATACTCGAGTCACCTGTAGACCCCCAGACAAACTGTGGAGACTCGGAGCCAAAGGATTAATCATTTTCCTTGTTAAGACCGAATCATTCTTACAAGCCTCTTTATTCTTCTTACACTTTAAGCAGTGAATCACGGAGAAGATGTTTGCAGTGACGGTTGTCGTCGCACCTAACTCCAACGACAAGAGAAAACAAAGAAGGAAAAAGGGGAGAGTGGACATTTTCTCTTTCTGTAACACTTCTCTTCATTATTTTGTTATGGTCTGAACTTTAATTTTCATTCGACACTAAGTGAGGCTCGTCCTATTAGTCACAGGAACTCTTTTCTTGTTTGAGTTGGGTCGTAAACTCCGAGGAGCACGGAGAGAGAGACTGGAACGACGACCAACGGGAGAGCCTACGAGGGACTGGTCTCCGACATATCGGAAGGGGTTTCCGGGGTGCAAAGGATATTACGGTAGGGAAGGTGAATCCTACAAAACGATGGATTAAGACGGTCAAGTTTATGCACGACGGGGCGTGGGTTATTTTTTCGTCCTAGACAGAGGAACACAGCGAGTAGACAGGACATCGAATCGGCACTATTAGACCTTCGATGCTCCTCTCTTTGGCAGTGCGGGTGGTTTCTTGCGTCTTATGGACCTTTCCTCGTCTGTGAGTCTACAAAAATTTATTTATTTCTTATTAAATAAATCTAGAAAGAAACTGAGCTACCTGTACTCAAACTCGTCCGAGGCCCTCAACCACTTCCTGTCTCTTCGGACCGCACGACGTCAGGTACCCCAACGTTTCTCAGTCTGTGCTGACTCACTGACTTAACTTGGACGGAACACAGTATACGGACCCATTAAGACAGTGGGTCATGTAACATTCGTACAACTTCTATTCCTAATACGGTAAAGAGTTATTAATATCATTATTACACCACTATCTCCACCACTTTCCGTTTGCCTAATATATGTTCATTATTATTTTCACTTTTGATTGCAAGTAACTTGTAAAATAATACAGGGTCTTTGACAAAATTTCAGACTACACCTATTAGATTGTATTGGGAGTCGGCCGAATCCTCAACTCAGAATAATCCGTGAACCCCTTTGGTTCCGCGTGCCCGAATACCTGAACGAGTCCTCGTCTGTTCGTTCCTTCACCATCACGACTCTGAGTCCGTCCACAAGAATTAGTCCGTTGGGTCGAAAAGTGGACGACACTCCAGCTGATATCAATCCATATCCAAGAACTTGGTAAATCCCTCAATAAGTTAAGGTGAACTTGGATGAGTGAAAAGACGGGTTAGAAGGGTAAAATCATTGAAGATAAAATAATTAAGACTAAGGAGAGTCTGAACTACAAGAAAGAGACTGGTGGGACAGACCGCACGGCATCTACAACTTATTTTTCATTAAAATTGAAAAAAAAGAGAGATCCAAGGGTCATTTCCACGATTCTTTCTCTTACACTCTGTCCTTTTATTAATTTGTAAAAATGACTCCATTCAAAAAATACTAAATTAAAAAAAATTCTTTTACAGAGAATAAATTTTTTTCAAAGAGAGGTATGGACGAAAGACTTCTATGTTCTCCCTCTAACAACAAAATCCTCACACAGTCAACTATCTTGGACCCCAAGAATTCCACCAAAGGTCTTTACACCCGAAGACTAATTCCAGTAAACCGAAGGAATGAATAAACTGAACTTAGAAATTATTTAAAGGCAATAGAGGAACAAAATTTCGGACCACGACTCTTCCTCTAGGTGTCCACTTTTAGGCATTCGACAAACCACTAATATGTATGAACGTTGTAAGTCACTTTTGAAAACTAAAATTTCATCCCTCAACTTCCCTAAACTTCGGTGAACCACTCTAACGTTGTGAAGTAAAAGGATTTACTTTTACACAACAAAAAAAAGAACGTCATCACCCTTTTTTGAAGGTAGTTACTGTGGATTGAGGACGGTGGGTCTTTACTGACGGTAATAATAAAACTACTTTGAGGTAAATCTTTAAATACTTACATATTGACAAATGTATATTTACAAATTCATTTAACCAGAAAATAAATGATGTTGTCATAATAAAATACATAGAAATGTGTACTTAACATTTTCTGTACATATTAGCATATGTAAAATGACTGTTATAAACTAACAAATCTCCGTGGTATGACATTAACTCAGTAAGTAAACTACTGACAAATCTACCAAAGGTCACCTATTATCACACAGTTTGTTGGGGTATGCATGTAGTAATATACGAACAAGTAAATAGAAGAAACTTCATATTGATGACCCAGTTTCTACTATACGTAAAATTTATATCCACGAACACCGATTTGACGGGAGACATTTATTTCTGGGGAGGGGTTTACTTTAAGTGGTCTCAGGACAAAAGGTGCGGGAATGGGTGTGACTCAAAACAAGCACACAAATTACGAATGGGCAGGTTATTCCTTTTTACCACAGAGAACTCTATCGTCCCGAAAGGACAAAAATGAACGCAGACAAATAAACCCCGACACGACCTAGAGACGACGACGTGAGCCCGAAAAGACCGTCCCCGATGAGAAGTGACGTCACACGCCCGAAGGGCCACGTCACCGAACAGAACACCTCGTGACCGAGATCCCCGGACCTGAAGTCATCAACACCGTACACAATAGAAGGGTCTAGTCCCTAACTTGGACACAGAGGACGTGATCGTCCACCTAAGAAACGGTAACTCGGTGGTCCCTTCGTTCTATCGTCCCAAAGACTGACCTCATTTGGAAAGTACAAATTTCTGTAGAAAGTAGACTATCGGAATGAATGTATTTCTTAAAGGAATAATTTTTGTATGTACACCAAGAACACACATGTACTCTACGAGAACCTGAAATTTACACTACTTTTACAATTTTATATGACTCAAGAAACAAAAATCGAGACAATGGGACTAACTTTCACTTTCAGCGAGTCAGTACAGGTTGAGACGCTGGGTCCGGTCTTATGACCTCACCCATCGGAAAGGGAAGAGGTCCCCTAGAAGGGTTGGGTCCCTAGCTTGGCTCCAGAGGACGTAACGTCCGTCTAAGAAATGGTCGACTCGGTGTTCCCTTCAGGTTCTTATGACCTCATCCATCGGATAGGGAAGATGTCCCCTAGAAGGACTGAGTCCTTGACTTGACCCCAGAGGACGTAACGTCCACCTAAGAAATGGTTGACTCGATAGTCCCTTCGGGGTAATGGGACTAATTAAGTCATATTTATAAAAATTTAACAACAAGTCAGTGACTCAACACAGGCTGAGAAACACTGGGGTACCTGACGTCGTGTGGTTAGAAGGGACAGGAAGTGATAGAGGACCTCAAACGAGTTCGAGTACAGGTAACTCAACCACTACGGTAGGTTGGTAGAGTAAGAGACAGAAAGGAAGACGGAAATCATAAAGGGTCGTAGTCCTAGAAAAAGTCACTCAACCGAGAAGTATAGTCCACTGATTTCATAACCTCGAAGTCGATGTCGCAGTCAGAAAGGTCACTTATAAGTCCCAACTAAAGGAAGTCCTAACTGACCAAACTAGAAGAACGACAGGTTCCCTGAGAGTTCTCAGAAGAGGTCGTACTGTCAAGTTTTCGTAGTCAAGAAACCGCGAGTCGGAAATACTAGGTTGAGAGTGTAGACATGTACTGATAACCTATTTGATATCGAGACTGATATACCTGGAAACAGTCGTTTCACTATAAAGACGAAGAATTATACGATAGATCCAAACAGTACCGAAAAAAAAGGGTTCCTCATTCGTAGAAAATTAAAACACCGACGTCAGTGGTAGGTGTCACTAAACCTTGGGTTCTTTTATTTTGGACGGTGACAAAGGTGAAAAAGAGGTAGACAAACGGTACTTCACTACGGTACGAAAATCAAAAAACTCACAAATCAAAATTCGGTCGAAAAAGTGAGAGGAGAAAGTGGGAGTAGTCCTCATAAATCAAGGAGAAATGAAAGACGGTAATGACAGTAGACGTATAGACTTCAACAACTATAAAGAGGGTCGTCAGAACTAAGATCGAACACTAAGTAGGTTGGGTCGTAAAGTGTACTACATGAAGTTTATATTCAATTTATTCGTCATACTGTTATATGTCGGAACTACAAGAGGAAAAGGTTAAAACTTGGTCAGACAACAAGTACAGACCAAGACTGACAACGAAGAACTGGACGTATGTCCAAAGAGTTCTCCGTCCAGTCCACCAGAATACAAGGGTAGAGAAATTCTTAAAAGGTGACAACCGTTGATTGATTATAATGACTCAATCCACTGATACGTAAGTGTACATGCATACTTACGGCTACAACTCAAAGTATACAGGTCGCCTAAAACGATCAAAGACTATACTTATACTCGAGATTAAAATACAAACAAAATCTAAAATAAAGTTTATTTTCAACGGATTCCTTCCAGAGTGTACTTTGTTTGTACATGAAACAGTAGCCGAATGACAAACAAAAAACTGAATTAACTTTCGGTCAATTTTAAGTAGAAAAAGGAACTATATCTTACGTAGAAGAATATCTAACGGAAAGTACACTACGAAAAGAAAAGTGAGGTTCAATTGTACCAACTCCGAACCTGGATCACACAAAATACGTGGTCGAATGTAGGTCGTTGATGACACTATGGACCGTACATGTACCGTCTATGAGTTTAGTAAAAACATCCTTAATTACTAACCAGTTATATTAGTAACAATTCAATCTTAATTCTACGTTCACTCTACACGGAAGTTAAAATTAATTCTTTAAATTAAAGAACCTCTTCTTTTGATTGTGGACACTATAAAGTCAAGTCAGTGAGTCAACACAGGCTGAGAAACGCTGGGGTACTTAGCGTCGTGTGGTCCGGAGGGACAGGTAGTGGTCGAGGGCCTCAAGTGCGTTTGAGTGCAGGTAGCTCAGTCACTACGGTAGGTCGGTAGAGTAGGAGACAGCAGGGGAAGAGGAGGACGGGGGTCAGGGAGGGTCGTAGTCTCAGAAAAGGTTTCTCAGTTGAGAAACGTACTCCACCGGTTTCATGACCTCAAAGTCGAAATCGTAGTAAGGAAGGTTTCTTTACGGTCCCGACTAGAGGAAGTCTTACCTGACCAACCTAGAGGAACGTCAGGTTCCCTGAGAGTTCTCAGAAGAGGTTGTGGTGTCAAGTTTTCGTAGTTAAGAAGTCGCGAGTCGGAAGAAGTGTCAGGTTGAGAGTGTAGGTATGTACTGATGACCTTTTTGGTATCGGAACTGATCTACCTGGAAACAACCGTTTCATCATAGAGACGAAAAGTTATACGATAGATCCAACGAGTATTGAAAAGAAGGTTCCTCATTCGCAGAAAATTAAAGTACCGACGTCAGTGGTAGACGTCACTAGAACCTCGGGGTTTTTTATTTCAGACTGTGACAAAGGTGACAAAGGGGTAGATAAAGGGTACCTCACTACCCTGGCCTACGGTACTAGAAACAAAAGACTTACAACTCGAAATTCGGTTGAAACAGTGAGACGAGAAAGTGAAAGTAGTTCTCCGAAAAATCAAGGAGAAGTGAAAGACGGTATTCCCACCACAGTGGGACTCCACTAACTATAAAGAGGACCGTTAGAACTAAGGTCGAACACGAAGAAGGTCGGGTCGCAAAGAGTACTACATGAGACGTATCTTCAATTTATTCGTCCCATTGTTATATGTCGGAACTGCATGAGGAAAAGGATAAACCTTGGTCAGGCAACACACGACAAATTTACGAGGATTTAGATCCACATATATTAACATCACTGTAAACGATGACATTGGAGAACACTACAAAACAAACCTGACAACTAAACCTAAAACAGGTCAAAGATGCGTCTTAGTGTGTATGTTGACGCAAAATTTAGAGGAAAAAACAAAAAACAACGACAATTCCCCTTTCATTGACAGATTTTATCCATTTCATGAACTAGACGATAAATGTTATACAAAGTATAATATGTCTACCCTTATAGAAAGTCAATAAACTTCTGTTCCTATTTCATTTAATATTACCTCTCTTTAACTCCATATAAAATTAACACATCAGTTCGTAAACAATTTTCATTTTCATCTCTTTACCTAACGGTCGGTAATTCTTCTTACACATTTAGAAACAGGTCATAGGACGGATAATCGCAAAGACTGAGTGTTGGTCAAAAAGTGTCGGTTTTATTTGTCTCTCTTACCTTGTTAATAGATTATCTAAATCCGTTACAACTCCTAAGAACAAAGTATGTGAAACAAAGGTGACCTCATACCCTAAGATTTCTTACGCACACGATCAAAATTAATCATAAAATCGTCGTCGATAAACGTACATTTTAAAAAAATTAAATAATTTATTAGGGGATCGTTAAAAATAAACATGAAATTGAAAGAATCGTTGAGGAAGGAATTATTTAGATTTCAATAATTATTTAGATCCGTCCGAACTTTCCTTTAATAACTCAGTAGTAAAACATCCAGATTTAATATGAAAGACCTGAAATGGGAGATAGAATAACACCGATTACCATACTAGAACATAAACAAAAGATTTTATTCACTTCAAGATACAAGAATATAGAGAAAAGAGGTTAGCATATCCTTCAAGGAATATAATATCGAAAGTAAAGTGACTACTGAATGAAAGAAATTAACGTACGAAATTTTGGGATTAAGATTTTTATGAAGACTTTTCACTCCGTAATGATCATCGTCAATTTGACCTCAGAATTAATTTGAATTCTGATAGTAAATAAAGAGGAGACTCGACGCAAACATTTTTAAAAATATGACATAAATTTGTCTAAAATTCTGTAAGAATACGTGAATTACCCAACCTAAAATACGTAAACGTTGTCAAAGAAGGATAAAATCCGTATTTCGAATTTCAAATCTGACCGTCACATTCACCAATAAACTAACCTTTCAACCTTTCTTCTCTTCAAGACAGAAGTATATGTCCTAAACACCACCATCTTATAAGTGTACTTTGACAAAGTGCCAGTCCCACTCTCATGACTTGACGTTATCCTCCCGTTTTATTCACGACTACACACCGTATCTCTTGTAGAGGGATCGTTTCCGTTGTGAGCCGGAAGGAAGACATCGTACATGTCACTCAATCAGGGAGTGCCTCCAAAGTAATTTAAATCTCAGAATCCCCCTCTCAAACCCTTCTCCCCATCTCTTGTCTTCGAAACCCGATGTTCAAGGTATTTCTTGCACCACGAACCACCTCGAGGGGTCCCCATCCGGAGAGGTCGGAACCTCACAGGGTAGGGGGAACTCTGGGACCTGACAAACACGACACTAATCTTGAACCAGACCTCGACCCGCCTCCCTCAGATGGTAGATGGTGACGTCTCAGAGTCAAGTGAAGTCAAGTCAGTGAGCCAGGACAGGCTGAGAAACACTGGCGTACCAGAGGGACGTCTCAGAGATTCATCTGAAGGCGGTGCGGCGCACACTCCATCACCACACTGCTCTTTGCGTCCTTAAAGTGTACTCGAAACGGAGACACGGACAAACAAGTCTCTCCTGTGGATTAAGTACCACGCCCAATACAAACGCAGACGATTTGGGTCATTCAAAACAACATTCATCTAAAGTCAGACAAAATTACATTG
This sequence comes from Capra ibex, assembly GCA_006410555.1. Taxonomy (NCBI): domain Eukaryota; kingdom Metazoa; phylum Chordata; class Mammalia; order Artiodactyla; family Bovidae; genus Capra; species Capra ibex. Next base: position 9,304,349 of record SJYO01052794.1, read on the forward strand.
TTTCAAAAAAACAGACTTAGAAGACCGTCGGTAGAGAGTTTACAATTGCCATTATCGACAGTCATCCTTCCCATAGGCGGATGTAGAAAAAACGTCACGAACTTCGGTAGGGTGAAGGAAAAAGAAAAAGGAATTCTTGACTAATGACTGTGAACCCTTAATATTAGTCTAAAGTAGTTAGAAATACCTGTCCAATGGTTAATAACGTGACTTTTTATCCGTAAACAGAGATTATCATTCACAAAGAGAACGATACAGAGAGAGTCAAGTAACGAAAATTTATGGAGAATCCACTTACTTACGAAACACAGTACGGGACTAAATTATGTAAATTTCGTCTGAAATAACTACCGAAAGAATGAAAGTCAATATACCTTCCCCCTTATTAAATTATCTCTGAAAAGTATCCTAGAAAACCAACGAATCTACAGGAACCCTATCATTTCTTACTGACCACAGTCAATGAACACAACACTATGTTCGAGGTCTTAGTTATAAACGTAACTTCTCAACTCTCGTCACTCCTAAAAATACCACCCCTACATGTATAACTCGCAACCGACATGGAAGCCACACATAACAAAGTAAAACAAGAGATTACTGAGAGTCTCCGATCTAAGTCAGTGAGGTCAAAACCTCTTATCTTCCGAACCAATACTCCAAACAGGAACCCGTGAGTCGATCATGTAATTTTTGTTTTGTCATTGAACTTAGGTCTAGAGAGACCGAAAAGAACAGTGTCAAGAATCTCACAAAGGTAATAGCATCTACTCACTTTACAACCCGCCTTGCTTCTATGTCGACGAAATAGTCGCGGTAACGGGAGCAAGAATGGGAGGAGAGACAAAGATTACAAGAAGTCGTAATTGACCGCTTAAAATCCTCGGACGGTTCCACAGACCGAGTAACACAAGTTATGTTGTACCCGAACAAATTAAATCGTCACGAGACTCTACTTTCCAAACACTGCCGGTTCATGTTTGTCTGGAAGACACCCTACAATTAAAACAATATCCTCTCTTACGAACAAAAAGGAACGAGACACAATTATTTCTTCGACCGTGTAAAAGAGTAGTCAATTTTTCCTGAAACTGAACAAATTTAGACACATTAGTTTCCCTTCGCTCACCAAGACCATTTGTAAAAAGAAACACGTGAAAAACCAATCAAGGTAAAATATGGACGGTCGTTTAACGTCAAACGTACGAGAAAACAAGAAAAGAAGAAAATGAAACTTAAACTAAAATACTAACCAGCGACACCCCTAAACCACCATCCTTTTATTTAGTAAAGGAGTAAACTTGTCTAACACGCAAACACACACACACACAAATGCTGTCCAATAGGACACCATCCGTTTCACTAAGTCAGTCCGGGGACGTGTCTCCACAGTGATATACTAAAACACATCATTAAAAAAAAGTATTGTAGAGATAACTGTACATTAAGTGTATGGTGTTTCAAGTAGGTAAATTTTGTATTTTAAGTTATCTAGAAAGACATAAGTGTCTCAATACGTGCCTAGGGGTTAGAGTAAGGTCTGTGAAATTAGTGGGGTTTTTCTTTGGGGTCTGGATCATCGTCAGTGAAAGGTAAGAAGGGACAGAAATCAGAGACCGTCGGTGGCAAAGATGAAACACACAGAGACTTAAGCCTCATACAGTATATTTACCTTAATATGTTATGAACACTGGAAAACACAGACTGAAGAAAGTGAATCGTACGAAAACTCCAAGCAGACACAGTATCGTATATATTCTTAAGTAAGAAGAAACAATTTATTATAAGATGCCGTATCTATCTATTGTAAAACAAATAAGTAGGCAACTACCGGTGAATCCACCAAAGGTCCAAAACCGACAACACTTACGACGACTCTTGTAAGTACAGATTCAAAAAACCCACCTGTAGACGACAGTAAAGAGTACCTATATATAGATTCTCATCTTAACGACGGAGAGTACCATTGAGATATAAATTGAAAAACTCCCTAACGGTTTGACAAAAGGTTTCACCGACATGATAAAATGCAAGGGTAGTCGTCACAATCTCCTAAGGTAGGACCGGTTGTGAACAATAAAAAACAAAACAAAAAGTATCATTGGTAGGGTCACCCACACTTCACCAGAGAGCACCATTAAAACTAAACGTAAAAGGAATTACCGACGACGACGACGGCGGTTCAGCGAAGTCAACACAGACTGAGACACGCTGGGGAATCTACCGTCGGGTGGTCCGAGGGGACAGGGACCCTAAGAGGTCCGTTCTTGTGACCTCACCCAACGGTAAAGGAAGAGGTTACGTCTTTTCACTTTTCACTTTCCCTTCAACGAATCAGCACGGGCTGAGAATCGCTGGGGTACCTGACGTCGGATGGTCCGAGCAAGCAGGTACCCTAAAAGGTCCGTTCTCATGACCTCACCCCACGGTAGCGGAAGAGGCGGGATTACCGCAAGTTATAGAAAAGTACTTGAAGAACCAGTGAACATATAAAAAATCTCTTTACGGATAAGTGTAAGAAAAGGGTAAATTTTTTACTCTAACAGAAAAATAACAACTCAATAAAAACACATAAGATCTAAAGAAACATATAAAATCTACGTGGGGAGACGGGAGGTGTATCCCGAAATAGTCTCTATACTTGACATTTTAAAAGGAGGGAAGGACACCTAACAGAAGAGTGAAAAAATTTCTTACAAGAAACTTCTTTAAAAAATTAAAAACTCATCTGGTTGAAGACAAAAAGAAACCAACGAATACAACAGAACGGAGACAAACTTTAAAAGACGTTCAATTTTTTTTATAACGTGGAATAAAGATATGTAGACTAAAATTTTCAACGACGTTTTAATTTACCAGTCGACAATTGATATATTACCCATCTCCATAAATTTGTAGAAAGTATAAAAGTTTATAAGAGTAGATTATGTTCCACTCTTCTGGTTCAAAGGATTGGATTTTGGGTTACACGTAAAAAATTCAATCTTTATTACAGACAGTCACAAGACGGATCGAGTCTTACGTACCCTGTAAGACACTTGTAAAAGTCACAAAACATACATGATTCGGGAACTGATCCGAATCCCTAGGCCTCCACTCACCCGGTACCGAGATAGGAGTTTCTTGATTTCGAGTGTACGGTTCGATCTTCGTAGGTGTCTGTCACCTCTGGGTACCTTCCCTCCTTCCTCATGAGAGGACATAAACCCACTCTTACGGAGTGACTTCTCACCTGTGAACTTCGTCGAGATAACTCTATATTAAGTACATGGTGCTTCAAGTGGGTAAATTTCGTACGTTGAGTCTAAAGTCATGTAAGTGTTCTCAACACGAGTTAGTTTTCTACCCACCGTTAGTCTTGAAAAACAATCCCAGAAACTAAAAGAGGAGGTCAAAGAACGATGACACATGTGGCACAGATCTGGTCCATAGAACATCGGTGCCATAAATCTTAAGAATCACATTATTGTACATCTTTACCTACACTACTGAAACTACGGATCTTCACTTGGATTTCTTTTGGTGAAATGAAAGAAGTCCAAAAGGTTCAAAAGTCTTTCCTTTTATAGGACGAATGGTCAGTCAAGTCGTAACCCGCCCCTTCCCACACACAGAGAGAGATTCGATTTCGGGTGCATTAAGGTATGTCAGTCTCGTATTTTACACTCCGTTCCTCATTGTCCACACACCGACGTCTCCTTCTGACTAACATCTCTCGACCCACACAGGACAATTCCTCAAATCTAGAACAGGGACAACTACGACCTCGGTGAGAGGTCGTCCCCCTCACACTACATCAGTGAGACCGGGGACACAATACCTACGACGGACGCCCCCGTCCTGACCTCTGGTCTCAGGGTAATCCGACAACACAATCAGGTCATTCACTCCTGGACTTGATCCCATAAACACCGTCTCAATCTATGAGTCCGACTTTTACAAATCCTCGATAGTCAGTCCTTAGGACCGATGTTCATTGTCTTTAGGAGGAATTCAAATTTGATAGAATTCAATTTTCTCTTTAATTAGCCTTCCAAGAACCTCTTCCAACATTTTCTATACTTTACGACGTCTTTGGTCTTGTTGGGTCCCTGGAACCCCTAACCTTCTCCAGAGTAGTAGTGTCCCTGAGAAAGAGGGTTGAGACCCGGGAACCCGAAGACGTATCCCGTCCCCGGCAGAAGTATGAGAGAACGGTTCTCCTTCTTTTTCGAGGAGAGAGGGTCGAGTAAAAATTTTAGGGTTCCCGAGAGAACCGAAACTCAAAAAACGGAAGTGGTCCGTACCCGCAGAAACTTTCGACAGATGGTGGTAGTGCAACCCTCAAGGGTTTTTCTCCTTCCAACAACCCGTCTCGACTGGTACGTGTGTACGAGTCCCTCAGGACTCGGCCTCCTCTAGACTCCTCCTTCTCACGGAGGGAGAACACACAGAGACCATCGGACACTACCGTGGTAACGGTAGCTCTTACGTCCAAGTCCCTCGTCCGTCTGACGTCACGGCACTCAAGTCAAAGTCTGGTCGAATCTGACCCTGTGCCTTGATTAGTGTTGAACATACAATGTATAAAAATGCTAATAAACTGACCAAACCGAAAGAAGTGTCAATTTTCAGAGTACTCCTGTCCCTGATAGAACAAAAGAAGTAAGACTCGAAGATCCCGGGTCGTATCATATGAACTGTGTATTGTCCATAAGTCACTTATAGATACACTTACTAAGTCCACTTGTGTAAGTCGTACGTCGACTTATATGTCAAACCTAGAGTCAACTCCTGTCCTTTATATCAAAACCCTCAATAGTTACATCCCGATACATCACTTGTATCACCGATTCCCTGACAATATTTTCTGGACTTTAAAAGTACAGGTCCATTACTTTAATACGGAAAAAGGAAACGGTACGGTTCATAATAGTCATTAATAGATGACTGTCAGGACGATTAATCAAAAAATTTAAAGCACTGATATTAACTAAACACTATCCATCCCTTTATTTCCACTATTTCTGTCTAAGACAAAGGAAAATTCTTATTGACTGAGTATCCTACTTTGGAACCTATACTAAAGTCTAGTGAGGACATTCGAGAGTGTTTTCTACAAATATTTTGTGAACCTTGTTATGTCTAACATGATTCTTTTACACGAAACTAGTTGAGACCTCTATGTTTCGTCCCTTGAATTATTTAGTTCAGGATAAACACTTACCTTTCCTGACCTTCAAGTGGAATTTTCATTCTTGACTCAAGTATCGTTCTGGATTTAAAATATAAGACTTATCGTCTACAATTGAATAAAAGTAGAAAATACAATTTTTTTTTTAACGTCCAAAGTCTAAAACCGTAGAACTTTAGACTGAGGACTAAGGATAGAGAATTATCGAAAACCTTGTGATCAGATCTTCACCTTAAACTGAAACCAAAAAATGGGAAATTAAAACTCCACTTACACGACGGTCGAGACAGAAATATAAGTTCTTTTGGTTTAGTGTCCATCGAACCTATACCATATTAAAAATAATAAATTTATAATCTTTTTATCCCAGAATAAATAGATTTCATCATTACAATGTAACTATGAACCCTTTCCACAAAAAAACCCAAAACACGAAAAAAAGTAAAATTACGTATTTATCTTAACATAATGAAAATACCCGATTTACGAGAGTAGGATGGTGGAACGGTATACTGTTCTATAATATCATTTAACGTACATAAAATTCACAGAAACAAATAACGGATCTAAGGAAAGAATGGGAGGATCATCTTTACACTCGGTATAAGCAAATAAATTAAAAAGCGGTTTCTTGAACTTGATTTAAACGGACTGAGGGTCACGTCCGTTCACAGAAAATCGTTCAATTAAATTTCCTCGTAAAGATTTTTGAGTTTAACGTATCTAATATCGTAAGGTCGAAAAATTTAATGACAATTCTATGTACAAATTTTATACTGTGACTACTAAAAGAAAACCAAATATCTAATTACGAATAAGAAAGTTTATCCAAGTTGTGTATAGACTATCTGATTCTGACACACGGAAGACTTAAAATGGTTCCGAGGAAGTTCTGCCCCTTTCTCTTATGTAAAGTCTAGAATTACTATTTCAGTTTTAATACTCAAACTGAGGACGTATTCGATCAATTCAATATTTACCCTTTTAGAGGTACGACTCTGGGGTCTGGGGTCGTTTGATATAGGAAAAACTTTAGTCAATGTCTCGACTTTACTTTCTTCCAACTAAAGACCTCTATGGGGAATAGTCGAGGACCTCTTTTCTTTTTGAAATTTATGGAGATTATATCAAATCGAAGAATGGAAATAAGAAAAGATCAATTAAAAAGTCTCCATCGTAGTAACTTTGATCTTTTCAAATGTCGGATCTACAGTCTCTCCCCAGGCAGTCGTCGGGAATGTCTACCACCACGTGTCACCGGGAACTCCCTTCTCCGAACCGGGAGAGTACGGCGGCCCGGGTCCTGGGCAGTCCCGGTGAGGAGACGACGCAGCGAAAGTGCACACGGCATAGAGGTGAGGAATCAAGAACCTAAAAAAACTACTGATTATTTATATTAAATAGTATATACTATTATATTGAAACAGTATATTAAAATAATGGTATAGTAAGTACTACTTTCACTTTCTGCTCTCACTTTTTCAACCGAATTTTGGGTTGTAAGTTTTTTACTTCTAGTACCGTAGACCAGGGTAGTGAAGTACCCTTTATCTACCCCTTTGTCACCTTTGTCACTCTCTGAAACAAAACCCCCCGAGGTTTTAGTGACGTCTACCGCTGACGTCGGTACTTTAATTTTCTGTGAATGAGGAACCTTCTTTTTGATACTGGTTGGAGCTGTCGTATAATTTTTCGTCTCTGTAATGAAACGGTTGTTTCTAGGTGGATTAGTTTCGATACCAAAAAGGCCATCAGTATGGTCTACACTCTCAACCTAATATTTCTTTCGACTCACGGTTTCTTAACTACGAAAACTTGACACCACAACCTCTTCTGAGAACTCTCAGGGAACCTGACGTTCCTCTAGGTTCGTCAGGTAGGATTTCCTTTAGTCAAGACTTATAAGTAACCTTCCTGACTACGATTTCGACTTTAAGGTTATGAAACCGGTGGACTACGCTTCTTGACTGAGTAACCTTTTCTGGGACTACGACCCTTTCTAACTTCCGTCCTCCTCTTCCCCTACTGTCTCCTACTCTACCAACCTACCGTAGTGACTGAGTTACCCGGATTCAAACTCGTTCGAGGCCCTCAACCACTACCTGTCCCTTCGGACCGCATAACGTCAGGTACCCCAACGTTTCTCAGTCTGTGTTGACTCGCTGACTTGACTTTTTATTAATATTTTCCTCGTAATTTATTACCCCCTCCTCCTTGTAGGTTTATCAAGTGGAGATGGGTCTAAATCAGATTAATTCCTTCCTAAACAGACTCAATACCTTTCAAATTTTGTTAACTTTACGTAGAGACTAATTCACACACATCTTAAATCCGATTACACAACGGATCGTCAATATTTCTGACCACTAACATTTATTATATACGTATGAGACATACATTTGACTGTAAAGATTACCTGAAATCGACACCAAAGACATCAAATTCATCGACTACTTAGAACTAATACGAGAGTCATTTGTCAGAAAGAGTGATCTGTCTCTTACGTCTGTGAAAAGTTGGTCACGAACGAGGACACAATCAGTACGCGCTTAAATTATTCAAAATAAGACGTAGAGTCTTCATCACTTTATCACACGTCTTTACGAGAATTCCCACCTTCACACACCAAACATCCGAAGAAAATGTCTACACAACGGTACTTTGCATATATCTTGTCGAGTAGAAGTCTACCGTCATCTCCAGACCTGACCGGGAGTGCGAGCTCCTCGAGGTAAACTTTGGCAACAAGTCCGACAGCACTTACTTTCCAGCTCAGACCCCTCCTTACTTCCTATATTTAATGAACAGGCATATAGGATAAACAATTATGAAATATGACATAATAAATGAATACACTTTTTGTACCCACGTTAAAATTTACAAACTGTGGTGGTATGTGTACCAGTCTTCATTATTAGTGTGACCGTCGATGAGATGGGGTATTGAGATTCCGTCAGAAAAGTAGAATCTCCTTTCTGGAACGGACTGAACGGTTCTAATACTATTGCTTCCCATGGGTTTTCGGTTTCGCTCCTTCTCATTAAGAGGATATATGGATCAGGATAGTTGTCACAACAAGAGAGAAGGTACCCTTCTGTATCAGGCTAATTTCACTTAATCTCTTATTATTGGTGTGACTCTTATTTGTGGTTCACGAGTACCAAAATTGTCAGGTGCAAGAGTCTGTCGACACCAGGGACACCCTCGGACCGACCCTCTGAGTGACGATTCCTCAAATTCTAAAGAAGACAAGACAAGTAGTACCCCTTATCGAGTCAGTAGAACCCGTGCAAGAATTTCAGGAACTACGAGATGGTCAGACACCTTACGAAGTAGTGTCTTAACGGTACTCCCGTTCACCTTCACGACGTAGACCTCACCAATCGTGTCACGGACCGTACAAAATTTATCAGTCATCTTCAATCCACTACCTGCAATTGTTCTCCCGTCATTACCTGCCTCCTCCACCACACTTCTTCGTATCTAAGCCGAGAGTCGAAATCGCCTTGAGGTGACGCTGTCCACAGCAAAATGGAAAAATTAATTTCATTTATAACCTCCGTTCAACTTTTTTGAAGTATTACTTTTGAAACAAATGAGAGTCGACAACTTACAGAGAGGAAAAACCTGTACAAAGGATGGGAAAATGAATTTTTAAGAAATAAAAGTATAAATGTTTAGACTTTTTGTCTTTACTTTTCAATTTTAATGTCTTATACGACCAATCAAAAAGCAGAAAGTAAAATTACCAATAACGAAGAGATGTCCTTACTTTTATAAGTGTCTGACACGAGCGTCTTGAACACCAGACCTTACGGCACCAATGGCTTATAAGTCCTCGGTGGTCCCTCCAGATAAATCCTCTAATCGTCACAAATTACACCTACACTCAAACCTATACTACACAAATCTTGTACACTGTCTTAGTAAAACAGTCAGTCTTAAATGATTTTCGAATAGTGGACTATTTTAACAAGGAAACTCTTGTCTTTTGTACTATCAAGTTTCTGTCGAATTTTAAAAATCCTTTCCTTATTGTCAAAGATTTCCTTAGACTTCGTGTCATGTAGTTACCAAAAGAGATTGTTCCCTATAAATAACTAAAAAAAACAGGTAACGTACTCAAGTAACCTAAGAAAATAATTTTTTTAGGATTTTCTCCTCATGGTGACGTGTTCTCTTTTATATCGTATCTAAAAGTTTACCTACGGGAACTATTCGACATTTGACAGCATGTATAATTATCGTTCTCCACACCTGGATAACTAAAAACAAAAACTACTTATTTATTCGAATATAGAAGACAGTCTACATTAATGGTAGAAACCAGGTGAACTGTACCTTAAGAGATTTTAGTCGTCTCCTCTTACACGATACCGCATCATAGAGTAGACTATGATTGTCCCTGGACTGAATTTCAACGGATCAACAATATCTATCAATTAATTAATTAATACCCAGAACGATGTACAAAAAGTGTAGAAAAATATGAAGATTTGACCGTCTTAGAGAATCTCTACTGTTCAAGGTGAGACACAAACCTTCATGAAAAAAAAAAAAAAAAAATTGTAAACAGGACTTAAGTGAATCCAAAGTTTTCCATCGAAACAAGACCTTAAAATTCGACACAGATTAAGAAATAAGTAGACTAGTGACCGTAAATAATAAAATTGAAATATAATCTTCTCATTAGTAGGATAAAGGTAACTATAAGAAATCAACATAATAAATTTACGTCACTGATTTTGGAATGTCTGACCTACGTCTTACCGAAACATTAAACGACGACTGGTACGACGGACTTCGGGTCTCACCTGTTGTCACTGTCTGTCTCATGTACACGTCATTTACAAATAAACTTAATTACTTAACGAGATCCGATCGAACACCAATATTATAAAAGTTTTAATTCACTGGTTCGTAAGTCATGACCATCAAATCGATTTGTAAACCCGAAACAAACTTCGGTTATTTGTCTGACGGCTCATTAGGTCCCTCTGGTCAGACAAGTGAAAAGGCAGGTTATCATTAAATGAAAATGTCAACACAAATATATCTCATTTCCAGTTTTCTTTTCTACATAAACTCCGTCAATATAGTTAACGAAGTAATGTTACTTTCTAAAAGTTATACGATTACTTTTTCCCCGTTAAATCTTACCTATAACATTTTATATTCGTCAATAAAAAAGGGGTCAAAATAACTCCGTATTAACTGGACGTCATTTACCGTACGTAAATTTCACATGTTAAATTAGACAAGACTGTTTGTGTATGTGGGAACTTCGGTAGTGGTGTCACTCTTGTAACTGTCATGGGTACCACCGTTTTCGAAGAAACACGAGAACCATTTCGGTGGGAGTGTGGAAAGACGAACATAGAGGTACGTCGGTGACTAGACAACGACATCTAATCAAACGGACAAGACCCCAAAATACATTCACCTAAGTACATGAGACATGAGTAAAAACGGACCGAAGAAAGTGAGTCACATTGATAAAGTTCCAAGTAAGTACAACAACTCACATAGTTATCAAAAAAGGAAATAAGGACTCTTTATGTCTATGAGGTGTCAAACACATATATAAGGGACAACTACCGGTAAACACACAAGGGTCGTGTCTGATAATATTTATTTTGACTAGACTTTCAAACATATGTTCAGAAACATACCTGTATACGAAAGAAAAAAGAATCCGTCTAGGGATCCTCACCCCACCGAGATAGGACACCATCCAATACAAATTCATAAAATTTTGGTAGTTTAACAAAAAGCTCAACAGTACAGGAAAATGTCAATAGTGGTCGTCACGTACTCTCAAGGTCAACGAGGTGTAGAGACAGTCGTCAATTATACCAGTCAGAAAAATTAAGATCCGTAAGATCATTTACACAGCACCATAGTAGAGTAACACGAAAATTAAACGCAGAAGGATTACTGATTACACAACTCATGAAAAAATACACGATTAAACGGTAAAGAGACACTTTCCAGTCTATAATAAGTAACTAATATAAAAAACAAAAGAATAACGACTCAAAACTCTCAAGAAATATATAAGATATACATCTAAGAAATAATCTATTTACTAGACGTTTATAAAAGAGGTCCAGACTAAACAGAAAATTAAAAGAATTACCACGAAAAGTTTCTCGTTTTCAAGAATTCAAACTGCAAGTCAAATAGTCAAAAAGATTAAATACCCAATACGAAAACCATAGTATAAATTCTTTAGAAATGGATTAGGAACTAGTATCTCTAATAGAGGACAACAGAACATCTTCAAAGTATCAAAATCCGAAAATGTAAATCCCTATACTAGGTAAAACTGAACTAAAAACGCACACTATGTTCCACACTAGTCTCAAGCATAAAAAACGTATACCTATAGACCAACAAGGTCGTGGTAGACAACTTCACTGGCAAGAGAGAAGTGACTTGACGGAAACACGGAATCAGTTTTTAGTGAACACCAGAAAAAACCTCAGACAAAACAAGGTAAACAGAAAACAGACGGTAATACGAAGATGATACGACAGAATACCTCTTCCGTCACCGTGGGGTGAGGTCATGAGAACGGACCTTTTTAGGGTACCTACCTCCTCGGACCATCCGACGTCAGGTACCCCAGCACTTCTCGGTCTGTGCTGACTCACTGAAGTGAAAGTGAAATGTGAAAGTACGTAACCTCTTCCTTTACCGTTGGGTGACGTCACAAGAACGGACCTCTTAGGGTCCCCTGCCGCCTCGGACCACCCGACGGCAGACACCCCAACGTGTCTCAGCCTGTGCTGACTTCACTGAATCGTCGTCGTCGTCGTACGACAGAATTAATAATATCGGAATATGAGTCCCAACTTTAACCATCATAATCAGGAGGTTAAAACATGTAAAAAAAGTTTCAACAAAACCGAGAGGTATATTTTAAATCGTAGTCGAATAGTTGTATATGTTTTGTCGGAAACTCTTAAACAAGCCCTAACATGACTTAGATATACAGTTAAACCCGAAGGGTTTCATTTTTTACCTTTGTCACTGTCTGAAATAAAAGAACCCGAGGTTTTAGTAACTTCTACCACTAACGTCGGTACTTCAATTTTCTATTAACGAGGAACCTTCTTTTCGATACTGTTTACATCTGTCGTACAATTTTTCGTCTTTGTAGTGAAATGACTGTTACCAGACACATCAGTTTTGATACCAAAAAGGTCATCAGCACACTCTAAAATCTCAACCTGGCATTTCTTCCGATTTACGACTTCATAACTTGACACCACGACCTCTTCTGAGAACTCTCAGTGAACCTATCGTTCTAGTTTGGTCAGTTAGTATTTCCTTTAGTCGGGACTTATAAGTAAGTTTCCTGACTGCGACTTTGACTTCGGGGTCATGAAACCGGTGGACTACACTTCTCGGTTGAGTAACCTTTTCTGGGACTACGACTCTTTCTAACTCCCGTCCTCTTCTTCCCCTACTGTCTCCTACTCTACCAACCTACCGTAGTGGCTGAGTCACTTGCACTCAAACTCGGTTGAGGTCTTCTATCACTTCCCGTCCCTCGGACCACACGACGACAAGTAACCTAACGTTTCGCAACTTGTTCTGACTCACTTGTTGTTTTTCGTTTCTACCGTGATCACCATTTCTTGGGCCGACGGTTACATCCTCTGAATTCTCTGCGCCCAAGTCAGTGACCCGGTCCTTCTAGGGGACCCCCTCCTGCGTCGTTGTGTGAGACCATAAGATCTGATCTCTTAAGGTACCTGTCTCCTCGGGAGCGTCCGATGTCAGGAATCCCAGAGTTTCTCAACCTGTGATGACTTCGTTGGATCGTGTATACGTACGCATACAGTTAAACCTCTCTTAACTGAAGAATCTTGTCATAATTCAGAACGTCGGGTACTTCTATAAAATAAAGAGAGGAAATAAATACAGTAATTAAAGAGAGTCGTCACAAAATTTCATATCTAGAACGTATAGAAAACGGCCTAAATCCGGATAAAGTACATAAAACCGGAATAATATTCACCATAAAAATTTTTACAGTCACATTTTAACAAGTAATGTTAAGTCTTTATATCATGTTAAATACTTTTATGTTAAACTATACATATATAACCCTATCGGTTTTCTAAGTAAGTCAAAAAAGGTCTTCTACTGAGACCATTACGAATTAACAGAAATTGAAGTATGTTTTGTTAGAAGAATCTAACATAAAACTATCGATAACAGTCACACGTAATTTTTTTTGAATTTAACCACTTAAAAACACATCAGTAAAATTATAACTTCTACCTTCCTTTTTTTCGTTGCAAAAACCACACAATACGAAATAAAGTTCTTTTCATTTTTGTTGACTTTACGTTTTTTTTCTAATATCGTATACCTCTTCCACGACACCAACTTTCACAGTTTTCACCAAACACCAAAGTGCGACCTCTAAAGAGTGACTCACTACGAGACGTAAGTCCATCGGGTCATCTTCAATTATTACTAGTTTAGTTCTGTAATTAACTCTTGTCAGACACAATGTGGGAAGACCTCTGTCGACTGTATGAGCTTTATTGACATAGTTCATAACTTTTAGTAAACGTAATCGAACCAACACAATTAGTGAAACTAACCTAAGGTGCATTCCATTTTTTTTTTTTGCTTTTTTTGGAGGAACTGACTTAAAGGTGTACACTCAGAAATGATTTTATATTACCTTTACAAGGTAAAAATTTTGTTTAACACTACCTGTTACTTTTCACTTATGACATGTTATTACACCTTACCTTCTATTGTCCCCTGTTCGTTTTACTTGGTCGTGGTTGGTGTGGTTTCTGGCCAGAAGTAGGTTTCTTCCACTAGAACACATATACCACCCTAACCTTTCCTCAAGAAATAATACTCGAGGAAGACCTTTTGGTTCGTTTAGGTTCATGACGAGGGTGAATCTGGTTGACTTTCGTCGTGAGCTTCTCTTCGTAGGTCTTAATCAGTTGTCTTTTGCGTACTAGGAGACGGTCCTATTACGTTCTGGTGGACAAAGAAACTACTGGTCCGTTTTTGACAATGATGTTGAACCATTCAAGACTAAGTAGACGGTATAAGTGGTCTGTAACGCGGAAACCTACAGGTAAATAAAACCAGAAATGTTTTAAGAGAATTACCTTTTTAAAATTAAGGAACCTTCTGAGATTTTCCGTGGACTTTGTTAAGAAATGAGTTTTTATATTTTACAAAACCCTTCTACTTTAATACTTCAACGGACCTTTTACCATCTTCCATTACCTTGTTTTACTACTTATACAACAAGTTATTTCAAGAACCACTTTTACTTTTTACACAAAATAAAAATGACTTTGACTTCCTTGAAAAACCGGTCGGGTCATCTAGAAGATAGGACGTTGACACCATTTGAGTGAATAAAAGATCCCAGACAACGTAAGAGATATATTTGTTAACAATAAGGAGAAGAATCTCCCTTTAATAAGTCAAAAAGTAGTAATTCACACTACAATCGACATCAAAAAAACACCTAAGAGAAATAGTCTAACTCCTTTAAGAGAAGATAAAAATCAAACATTTCTCAAAAGAGTCCTTACCTAAAACAATCCATACAAAGACGTAAATAACCCTATTAACATATTAAAAATAATCAAACAATTATACCATTTAATGTAACTTATATAAAGTCTAACATTTGGTCGGAACGTAAGGAACCTATTTGGGGTACTCCAGTACTATATAATAGGAAAAATATATAACGACCCAAACTAAACGATTTTAAAACAAACGTTAAAAACGTAGACAAAAGCACTCCCGGTATTGTCGAAGAACATTACAGACGAATAGAAGTCATAGTCCAATTACGACCGAACTATCTTATTTAACCTTTAATAAAAGAGGACAAGTCATAGACTTTCTTAACCATTAAAAGAAAAGGAAATCACAAACAATTCGCAAGTGTTTATTCCGGTAGACCTAGGTCTCAAAAGAAACTCCCTCCTAAAATTTGATATTTAAGTTAAAATCTTTATCTAAGTCCCGTTTTTTTTTTTTATCTAGACCAAGATAAGTCCAATAGACAAAGAAAAACTCACCCAAAACCATAAAACATAAAAAGTTTCTCAAACAGGTAAAGGGGACAGTCTAAATAACGGTATTTTCAAAAATAACATCAGAGTATATTAGAAAAAGTATAGATCTCACATACCACTATAGTGGAGACAGTAAGGAATATAAACACAGAATAAAGAAAAAAGGACTAGTCAGGTAAACCTCCGAATAGTTTAAACAAATGGGTCAGTTTCTTAGTCGAAGACAAAGGAAATAAAGAGAAAAATCTTTAAAGCAACTAAAAGACGACATTAGGAGTAAAAAAAGGAAGGAAGAGGTATGACACACATACACATTAAAATCAAGAAAAAGAAAAAGCGATTTAAAAAGATCAAAGTATGTTAGACCAAGAAATCCCAGAACTAAATCCAACAAAGGAAGGGTTCTATTACCTCTTATAAATCCGAGTCTCTTCGACTCTGTTGTCAATTTTACGCGTAGGTAAAGGAATTACAGTATTTACGACACTATCTCCGTTCACTTTTACGTTACCCTTGTGTGTTCTTCTCTCCACTTGGACACTTCTCATCCTCCTGGAGAGACCGCTGAACTGCAGCGTCTTCAAAATAAGACAACTCCAGATCCTATTTAGACATTCTGGTTTACGTTTCATAATCAAGGATGTCAAATAAGAGGTCACCAACGGCTAGAGGGAGAACCAACGACATAAGGCTTTTTACTCAATCTTATAAGGTTCTCATTGAGACGTATATGGATTATGAGGGAACCCCAATTAGCTGTCTAGACGAAAAATAAAGGTAATTCTGACAAACGTCACCAGTACCATTGCGATCGACATTGTCACCACCGTCCACAACGACTGTCCTCACACAACTTATCCTCCTTTTGGACCCCCGCCTTACACTCCCCTAACAATTTGTCTAAATGTAGTCATAGAGTGACGCTTGAATCATTACTCATAAAGAGTTTGATAAAGAACAAATTGTCCAATATTGAAAAAATTTTTCATTAAAATAGTAATTTTTCGGTATTAAGATATCAATAAAATATTTACCTCACTTTGGTCGTATTACATCACTGTAGAGTCTCAGGTATAATGTTCCAACTCAAGAAGAGGTTAGACTTAGTTCCATGATATAAATCCCTAAAACTTTTTTATGTCTTGTCGACAAACGACCCTCCGTGATTATCTTGAACACCAGTTTACATCCCTTCTTTGTTTTCCCTTCTTTCACCTCAATAAAAGTTCACCGGTGCTCCCGGTTCTTAGTACACATAATAAAATAAAAGAGAATTTTTTTTTTTTCGTTACACTTGGACTCGAAAAAAAAAAAAATTAATACCAACCTTCGTGTTCGATGAGGAAATTGACCAACGAAGAGTTTTAATTTTTAAAAGGTAAGGTATCCAAACATTTCCTCTTTTATCGTCATCCTAATTCGTCGATCAAAACTATCACAGTCCTGACCTTGGGTCTGAGGACTCAGTCTGTGGACCTAAGATTGTTGTCGAAGGGAGAAAACATGAGACACATCGGTACTCAAATCGAATTACCATGAAAAGAAGACCAACACCAAATTTACTTCTTGACTTACTCCATAGTGAGTCTACAAATTATGATAAAAACCATCCCTTGGGTAAAAGGAGAAGAGTTCCTATCTCCTTTATTAATTCCCAGTACGTCTATTCTTCGATGAATCTCAAGAACACAGACTTTCACTGAGGTAGAGTAGGTGACGTAGATGAAATAAAAAAATTAACTGTATATCAACTAAATTTTACACAATTAAAGACGACAGTCGTCAATGAGTCAATATATGTATGTATGTAAGAAGAAATATAAGAAAAGGTTACACCAAATAGGTCCTACAACTTATATCAAGGGACACGATATGTCATCCTGGAACAACAAATAGGTGAGATATACATTATCAAAAGTAGATGATTGGGGTATGAGGGTTAGGAAGGGAAGGGGACAGAGGAAGGGGGAACCGTTAGTGTTCGCACAAGAGACACAGTCACTCAACAATGACAAGGTATCTATCCAAGTAAGCACGGTATAAAATCTATATTCACTATAGTATACCATGAATAGAAAGACAAAGACTGAACTGAGTCATACTATTAGAGATCAACGTAAGTACAACGACGCTTACCGTAATAGAGTAAGAGAAAAATAGGCGAAAATCTTAATGTCCAGAAAAAATTAACTTGTTTGTATTGACTTACAGGTACGTAACAGACAGAAGGATTTTTTTAAATTTCAGTCCCTTAACTAGTACAGGGATGGGGTCGTGAGTCGTTTCACGGACTAACGTTGGGGTAGAAATAGGTAAGTAGACAATTACCTATGACCCGTAACAGACAAATAAGTCTAGTTCTCCTTGGATATTTCCGGATCAAACACGTTTAATAGACCCGACTCGTATAAAAGAGTAAGAAACGAAAAGTGGTAAAGTATCTCTAAGACTACCTATGAAGTCTCTCGATATACTGTGTCACAGGATTGAATGAGGACTTTAAGTGCAAACAGTCTACGTCGTCGTGGACGACTCTCTTGTACTACTTGCTTCAAGTAACTCATCCACCTACAGAAATAAAAAGTCGTCCTGTTGTATCACTTCAAGACAATCAGACAAGTCAATTGACTTAGAATCGAAAATTTACATAGTCGATAAACTTCAGAAACAATTGATTTAAACAACCTAAAAGTGGTTGTTAATATTTGGCTTCTCGTAGGTTAAACAGTTTTTCTTATTTTTGTTTTGTTTGTTTTTACTTTTAACAAAAATAATTGTGTCTTAATAAAGGTCACCACTTCAGACTTTTTCTAAAAATTTACATTAGAAATTCACTTTCACTTTTAGTGAGTCAGTACAGACTGAGAAACATTGGGGTACCTGATATGTCAGGGACCTTAAGAGGTCCGGCCTTATGATGTCACCCATCGGAAAGGGAAGAGGTCCCCTAGAAGGGTTGGGTCCCTAGTTTGGGTCCAGAGGACATAACGTCCACCTAAGAACTGGTCGACTCGATGGTCCCTTAGGGTATTAGAATTTCTACGAATCTACTCGAAAAGGAAATTCTAAATTAATTGAGTACTTGAATCTGAGGTGTCAGGCAAAAAAACGTATCGACAGGGTAAGTGACCCGTCGAAAGGGTCAAGCCTATCTACTAGTGATATAAAACACCGAAGGTACTACATCTTTAATATCAACTCACATCAATCGGGTGGGAACTCGTCTCCACATAAATGTAAAGATGAAACAATAGGAAAATTCCTGAAACCTGACAGTTTCATCGTGGTCACGAAAACAACCAGTCTATTATTCCCTATTTCCATCACCGGTCCTCCTTCCTTTGGAACATAAAAAAATTTTTTTTCTTTTTTTTACTCTACACTTACTTACGAGTCTGTAATTTTAAATTATAATACCTTTAGTCGTTTGAAAGTCTTTCATTCGTCGGAGTGATCCTTACTTCTCGACTTGGGTAAAAAGGAGAGGGAACTCAATCTACGACTCGAGCATCTCCGGAACTCTTCCAACAGAAGAAGCTGGTGGTCGTGGGCCGGGGTAACGGAGTACCTCCGGTACAAAGTTTGATCGGGTCTCCCTAGAGAGGAGACTAGAAAAAGAATGTATGTCTTAACAGGTACTGTATAAAATACTTTTCCGTCAACAGTCCTTCCTCACCGTAAATAATGAAATTTTTATTTCACAGTGTTAAACATAGAAAACCCGACACCCTCAGACTGTATGTCGATACTGGACTAATCCATATAACAAGAGCTCATCTGTAAAATCTAAACAATTCATTATTCTAAGACAGGAAAACAATTACCTTTAATATCAGATCAATAGAAACTTTTTAATTTAAAGCTAAATGGTAATCACCATTTCGATCTCACAAAAATCTCTCCTTCAATATCCTTCAATTTACGACAGTAAGACAGAGAAGTATGATTCTTGTTTTCGTTTATTAACACTTGATAAAGTCACTCAACTTGGAATTCAGTCTTGAACGGAAAAGGCCATAGAATTCTTCGTGAAACGATCAACGATACCTTTGTGTAAATTAATAACTCAACTTTAAACACTACATCTAGGAGATATGTTTAGACGACACTTTCTATCTACAACGTTTGATTCTGAGAATTACGATGAGGATGTGGACCCAGTTCTTGTTTGTAACTGGTGCGTGAACGACATACCTTCCAGGACATGCTCTCTGGACCCATGTGTCTACCCTTCTGTTCCAAGAATCGGAGCTCCTCGAGTCTAAGAACGTCCCTTTGTCGCTAGTCGGTACACCTGGTCGCGACCTGGTCACTATCCTACGGCCACACACGTCTCACGTGCCCCTCCCTCATACACTCCACTGAAATTCCGACACACGTTAAAGGAACACATGTCCCTCGACTCTACTTGTGACAAGGGTGTCGCCTTGACGGACCTATCCCCGATTCTCCACTCCTCAAAAACCACCAACAAAAATCAGTGACATATAGAGGAATCGGTATGATAACCCTTTATAAACCCCTTAGAATTTAAAAATTTAAGTACCCGGTCAACTTACATCTGACACCTCAGTGGAACGGTCGACGGGTGAACCGATACGGTGAGCCTCCATAAATCGGAGAGGCCAGGAGTACTCCTACTTTACTCTCTGACAACCACTTCCCGGAGCAAGTTTCAAACTGTAAATCATAATCGTCGCAATTATAATAGTAACAAGTAAGATCGACGGACGATTAGAACTTACGAAAAACATTGTCGCTCCCTAGACATAAACATTTTGTAAAATACGAACGAACAGAAAACTCACAGAGTGACACACGACTCGTGTGTCACACAGGACAACAAAAAAAGTTGTATTACGGTGATACGTGAATTATCTGATGCCATATCTCATTTGTATTTAAAATAGATATGGCCCCGGTCTTCTAAGGACTCTGAGTGAAATACTACTACGAACGAAATAACACTACCAGACCTTGTCTCGGAAATCACACACACATCGGGTCAATGAAAAGGTCTCCCAGGTGCTCTTCCTTATCGTTGGGTGGGGCCATAAGAACGGACCCTTTAGGGTACTTGTCTCCTCGGACCAGTACCCCAACTTTTCTCAGTCCGTACTGACTCGCTGATTGTGAAAGTCCGTATTAATGGTCTCTCTCGGGTTCCTCATCTTTATCCATAATCCGTCTTAGTTTCACTGACTACTGAGCCCCCTTTTTTTTCGGTTTGTCTTTTAGAAGAGACGTACCACCTGCGCGACCTACATTCTCCCTTCGACAACGGGGGCACACACTAGGTTTCGACGGTGGACCTAAGAGAAAGGACAAGTGTAGACCCATTAACTTTGGAGTAAAACGTCCTGGCGAATTCTCCAGTTGGTGCATAGACAGTACAAAGAAAATCTCACTTCCCTAAATAATATAGGAAACGACTCACATCAAAAACTAGTCCATATCCTTACTCGCGATTGATATCTTATCCTCCACCCACGTCAACTCCCTCCACTTGTGTGGTCTTCTATCTAAAGTAAAACCAGAGATTGTTGAGAGGTTGTTTTTCAAGGTCTTGTTTGACGAACGTGGTAGACGACACGATCTTTGCTCCCTATTTGTGTCTTTGCTTTTCTACTCGTCAAGGAATGGAGTCACTGGAATTTCAGAATGTCTGACCATTTTTCCGTTTCCATTTGTCTGTTTAATCGTCTTACGTCAATGGCCTCTCCTTCCACGTCTTTCCAATCACCGTTTCACGTGGTCCTTCTCCCGTGTCGTCCCCTGTAACCCGTCTGAGGGTTCTGTGTGAAAGGAAACACCAGGAGAGTTCACAGACTAAGGTCCGTCCCTGCCCTACGGGACTAGAGAGTGAGCTCCGTAGACGGAGGTGACGGAGAGAGGGCCCGGGGCGAAATGAAGTGACCCCGGTCCCGTGTCGTCACCTGACGTCGCGAAGGCGTTCCCTTGAATGTCACTCAGTTCGACGACAGGTAGCCCGAACCAGAGGAGGTGGTCCCGGCGCACGAAGAGACTCGGGACCTAAACGTTGTCAACGGTCCGGGCTACAACCCACGTCACTTCCCCATGTGGCCCCGTCGAATTTCTCATAGGTCCCTTGGTATCATAGATGTCACAGTTCACCGACACAACGACAGAGGATGTGTCAGGTTCACAAACCTTAAGAGATTATATGAACTCAGAACTTATAAACATATTCTACATTCCGATGACAAGTCCTTTCTTATGACACTCTTACCCTCCAACTGAAAGTAATATTCGAAGTTAAGTGAATTGTCGAAGGGACCACCGAATCGACCATTTCTTAGGTGACATTACGCCCTCTGGACCGAAGTTAGGGACCTAACCGTTCTAGGGGATCTCTTCCCTTCCGTGAAGTCATAAGACCGGACCTCTTAAGGTACCTGACACATCAGGTATCCCAGTGTTTCTCAACCTGTGTTGACTTACTGAAAGTAAGTGAATTGGCGGGAACTATTTTTAAGGATTTACATAGTCAAGTGAAGTCAAGTTAGAGAGTCAGCACAGGCTGAGATTGGATAATCTGAATAGAATCTCGGCTACCAGGAAACCGTGTGAAAAGACCGATACATGAACTCCCGTCTTCTTCTCCCGCCGTCTTCTACTCTATCGACCTCCCGTAGTGACTACGTTACCTGTACTTGAACCCGTTTGAGGCCCTCTACCACTCCCTGTCCCTCTGGACCAAACGACATGAGGTGCACCAGAACCTCTCAACCTGTACTGACCCACTGACTTGTTGTCGTGCACACTCGACTACTTTAGGTACACTCTCTCTACCGATACCTTCGTTCCGTGGTACCCACTGACCCGGTGAAGTATCTTTAGACCCTCAGTCACAAGTTCCGGACTTGGGGCTCCTCGAATGAAGAGAGAGGGACTCTAAGTTCTAAAATTTACGTAAAATAAAAATTTCTCTGATGAGTCACTAGAGATCGAGTCTCAGACTTTTCGACACAAATTATTATTTGAACCACACACACACACAAATACACAAAGTCAGTTTTGTTGAAGTATCGTTATCGTCGTCGATGTGGTTGTTTCTTTTCGAAACATGGTAGTATGGATAGTTCATGATGTCATCGTAGTTCAAGAAACCCTGAAAATTTCGGTTTTCAGAATTACAGATTTACAATAAATGACATTCTTCTGTACCTGAGTAATAGGATTAGACTTTATGCGCATTAGGTAAAATTTGAAACATGGTGTAATGATAAAATAATCAGAGAAGACAAGGACCGAACAAAATTTATATTTTTAATAACCTTCTTTAACAAAAAGAAATTTCCTAAACTTCGAATTGACAGATTTTCGAATTTATATTAAAGAAGTAACAAGGAAACGTTAAAGATATTTTTATGTCTTAATAAAAGCATGTCCTTCGACTCTTTCGTCCGACACGATTTCCTTCGACAACACGTCAAGGAAGGAACGATTTGAAATTCGACTCACGAAAAGGAGTGAGGTTCAAGTTCCCGAATCGAATGCACGTACTTTTATTTGACTTGTCGTGGACGGAGAATCAGTGTTTCCCCTACAGAACTTCGACGCTTCGTCCGTATACATGAGTCAAAGTCGCAAACTTTAAGGTCTCGTACACCATTTTTTTATTTAAGTTATTGCTTATCATATCCTGTAAGATCCCAAAGCCGTCGAGCGGAACCCGAAGGGACCTTCGAGTCATCCATTTCTTAGACGGACGTTACGTCCTCTGGGTCCAAACTAGGGACCGAACTCTTCTAGGGGACCTCCTCCTTTACCGTTCAGTGGGGTCTCAAGAACGGACCTTTTAGGGTACCTGTTTCCTCGGACCATCCGATGTCAGGTGTTCTAGCGTTCTCAGGCTGTACTGAATCACCGATTTGGTGGTGGTATCCTTTAATTTAGTCTTCTTTTATATTTGGTTCCCCAGTCCAAACTACGGACTTAACACACGTACAATTAGTCTCATGACAGTAGTGACGTCCCTGACTATGAACCTTTTAGACAGGAACTTTTGTACTTTAACAGTGACAAAAGGGTTTCTTCCTAAACCGTATAAAATATCGAAAAAATTTAAAGAAAAATTTTTTAAACAACAACGTTAAGACACCTTATCGTTCTGCTCTTTTTTATTTGTTATGATTTATGAAGACGATATTTTAATAAGTCTCAATAGATAACTGAAGTCAATCAAGTCCTGTTTGATGAGATTTATAGAGAAAATTACACCTGTCGAACGACTTCAGGTACCATCGAACAATTTTAAAAAGAACTGTGTCTTCTTTACTCTATCGGTTGAACGGGTATAAAAAAATCACATTTATTAACACGAACCAAAAGTATTTTGTGACCTTCGAGATAAGTACAATTTAAGACAGTTCCGAGTTTCAAGTGATCGTTTAATGGATCTTTGAGGTGATAAAAGATTAACCCTTTTATACATCTTCGGAACGATCTTTATGATTACCGACGTAAAACAATAGTCGTCTCAAGACACTCGACTGTCATACTCCTTATTGTTTGTGTTTAAGGCCAGAAACGGTTCCTTAGTATGTTCTAAAGGTAGTGTCTACTCCGTTTGTCGTAGACTTTAAGACAATGACTCAGTCTTATCCTCCCCTTCTTCCTTTGTTATTCCCAGTCATACCAAATGGGAAATTAAAGGTCTAGTCAAATTACTGGGAATCCCGTCCCGACACAGAACCAATGAGACAGCGGGACTCTGAATGATCTTTGAAGTTTTGACGCGGACTCGACCCGAGGGGTACTTTCCTGTTCCGTCCGAATAGAAGTCCTTCCAGGACCTACCTCCGTCAGGTCGTCGAAACTTCGAGACTACCAATTCTCGATCGAGAGGACCTGGCCTATGTACACCTCCGGTCCGAGTCTGCCGATCAACGTATCACGTCAAAAACAGTGACTTCACACCGGGGTTCCCAGAGGCACCCGTTTATCCCGACAGCACCTTCCGCGACGTCTCCACCTGCCCTCTGTCCCTAGGGCAGGGTTGGGAACGTCGTTGACCTGAATTCTGGTTAGTGAAGTGAAGGAACCCGGAGACGAAGGAGTAAACATTTCACTCCCTCGATTTAGGATACGAGAGTCTCCAGGGTCGGGGAGGGCCGGAGGTTCACGAGACGAAGATTCTTGAACTGTCACGTCGCAGGACAGAAGGTAGAACACTGTCAATGTGGGTCGGGGAGAGGACCTCAAGCCCAACTTTAACAAAGTGTCATACACCAGGTAAGTGGTCCAAGTCAAGTAAAGAGAGACCCTTTACAGTAAAAAGGAAAGGAAAGAAGGAAGAGTGACGGAGGTGGAAACTGGTCCGAGAGTGGTACGTACAGTCCTTACAAACGGAAGGAGAGAACGGAAAGTAGGGGGTAGGGAGGTAGGGGTTCACATTTAGGCAGGAAAGGGTAGGGGGGGTAGGGTGCGACACTCAGAATAGAAGGAATTTAGGATGAAAGCAGTGTTCGTAAAAGAACAAGTCTTCAGTAGTCGGACTGTGAGACACCATTCTAAGAGACATTAGAACAGGGTGGGATAGGTAGATTGAAACACTGAAGATGGTGAAAGGTCGTGTGGCACGACACACTTTCTGACCAAAAGTATTCATAAGGTATGAGAAAGGACGAATAAATTGAACAAGTAAAACAAAGAAAGTAGGCGTTATGAAAAAAGAAAAGTATTGGATATGAAAATCGTTTAAGTTCTACGAACTTTCCCTCTATAGACTTATTCAACCGCATCGAATCCCCACCCTCACCACCCCTCTCTCCACCCAATCGGCATCGTACTTCCTTTCTTGTAAATCCCCGGTCCGACCATTCCTGTCATCTACAATTTGTGTGTGTCTAAAACTTAGTACCTCTGTCCTTCAAAATTTCTTCGAGTGACTGTAGTTCACCGGAAACGGGAGTTATTTTGTCTTCGGTGCAAGTAGACAAGTCTCACTACCCCCCTCCCGCTACGACCTCTGAACTTCTTTCATCTTTTGGTGGTGAACGGTACCTGAAACCTACCCGGAATAGTTTCCTTTTATTTCCTAAATGACTTTTTGTAATTCTTAGGTCAACTTTACTTAGTTAAGTTAGTCAAACACCACCTGAGTAAAGTCAAAAGACTTAGGCAAGTCACCCCTTTGGGACTGAACATAGAACGTCAACAACTTAGCCCCCATAGGGCGGCGAGGGGAGACGGGGCAAGATTCGACCCACGTCTCGGTTCACTCCCGTCTGCCCGACCACTCGAATCACGTCCTTCCCGACACCGGAGTCTCTGTCCGACGCAGGTAAGTGGGAGAGTGAGACGATCAAAGAGGAGAGTCAGGAACTTGTGGAGAAAGGAACGGAGTGTGAGTGAGTTACCGGAGCGAGGGTAAGTGACTCTTCGTCGGTCTTCTCTGACAGGAGTTCGGAAAGGACACGTTGGGCGTGACCGGTAAGGAGGGGTGGCGGGGGAAGGGTGGGTGGACGGGTTTGGGACGCGTGTCAAGAGGCGAGTGAAGTTTCCGTAACGAGACGATCGAAAGCCGAGGGGTGGGGGCAGTAAAAAGGTACAAGTCCCCATCTCACCCCCATCGTACTCAAATTTGTCGTAACTCCTAGAGGAGGAGTAACCTCGACTCTCTGGCTGACACCTCATCTCCTCCCCTCTCTGACAGTCCTTCCCGTCATTATTCCACCACCCAGTCACGACACCTCTGGGGTCCTTCACTTACCTAACAACCTAGGTCTTAATCTTTTTCACTCGACCCTCAGATCCTCCGTCACCGGTCTCTCACCCACGTCCCTTAATGTTACGACTTCCGATGCAGGACCAGACCACTCACTAGCACCCCCGTCCACCGACTCCTTCTCACTCCTCTACAACCTAGTCTCGGAGCCGTCAGTACTGTCTCAGAGTCCTATACTGTAAGTTTCGGGTTCCTGGATCCCTCCTCCCTCTCTTTCCAAACCCTTGGTGTCACTACTCGTCCTACCACGTGGAGTCAAGGTCGGGCCCTCGTCGTCCCGACACGCTCCGTTCGGGCCGTGATGTACTCTTTCGACGTCCTCCCGGCCCTTTCTCGGGACAGAGGACGAAGACGAGAGTCGGGTCTCCGCCCTCGACAAAGGGTCGTCTTCGGCCACAAGAGCAGGGGTAGAATGAGTCCCGTGAAAAAAAAAATCGAACTGGAAGAAGAGGTCCCGATCCAGTAAGTCCACAGAGGAACAGAATCGTAACGACTGTGGGAGAAACTTTACCACAGGAGAACGGTCTGGGAGTGGGTGGGAAGGGACGGAAAGACAAAAAGTGATGTCGTAAGTAATGATAAACTGTCCTCCATAAATTGGTCGAATGAAAGAAGAAACGAGGTACTACCGTAGACCTTATCGTGACTAAGTCACCTGTACTCAAACTCATTTGAGGTCCTCTATCACTTCTTGTCCCTTCGGACCACACGACGTCAAGTACCCGTTTCCCCGTCTCCGTCTGGGTGGAATTCACTGACTTTTTACTTGTTGTTCTGAGATTTGAAGAATACAGAACATTATTGTGTACTACCGTCTCTCAAGTATACACGATAATATAAAATTAAAAATTACGAAGAAAGGTGGGACATGGATCTTGTCTTGAACCGTTTTCCGTCTATTACTTATCATCAACTTACATCCTACCTACCTTCCTTTCTCCTCTCTACCCTGTCCATGGCCTCCGAACTCCTCCTTCCTTTACTACATAAGTGTCCTCCGAGAAGGTCTTAAGGTCCAAGACTCCACCCAGATCCTACACTAACAAGAACACCCTCTAACCTCTCTTACCCTTCCAAGGACAATGTCTCCTTTAACTTAATGACCCGTACTACCGTCTCTAATGATTCTTTCTATTTGACGTTTAGTCTGGGTCAGTCCCTTTTTAAATCCTCACAGGCCCACCAGTTATCTACTGGTAGTTTTTAACCCCTCCTCTCCCACATCTTTGTTTTCCCATATACGTTTCTTCGACTCATTGTCAACACTTTATAATGACGAAAGAGAATATAGTTCGAACCAAGGGGGACGGGTCTAAAAGGGTCCACGTAAATCAGTTTACATTCGAGGAAATCATTTGGAGAGTTAAAAAAATCCTATTTTTTATAATATGTCTTGATTTTATACGATTGTGCAATGAGACCGTACCGTATTACTCAGACAGTCATTTTTATCGATGATTCCTACCTACCAAGGAAACCCAGAAAACCCCATCTTATAATCGTAGACGAAAAGTTCGACAGTATCCAAGTTTTATATCGTATACTAAATATGACTACATAAACACCAACCTTTGAAATTACAACGGTTTCAGAAGAGTTAACTATAGACTTATAGAGTTAATACAAAGACCATTTAAATAACAAATTTTTATGGGACGGTCTGGTATGACGAAATGTTTCAACCGTCGTACAACGACTACTAGATTAAATAATAAATTTGAGTGACATTCACAAGATTTACAAAGTTATATGTTGATAAGTTATAGACAAACTTCACGTAAAAACCACATAAAATAATGTATCTTCCCAACAAAAGGAGATTTGTTCGTATTTTATTTACAAATTCACAAAATTTGGGACAAAGGGTGTAAACAAGATAAAAATCTACGTTTCATGAAAGGTCTTGTAGTCTTTCGTATCAGGTCAAATATCATCCTAAAGAAGTCCCATTATCGAAGAAAGCTCAGATGTGAGTCCGAAGTTAAAAGGGACAAAGACGACCGAGACTTGAAGTGACTCAATTTGGTCTTCAAAGAGGACCAGAGACCAAAGGATGTTAAAAGACCAAACGAAGTCAAAGAATAAGAGGAAGATCAGGGAAATCTAGTTATTAAATTTCAATGGAAAATCAGAAGTCACAGCGAACGAACCTCTCCAGAAAAATATAAGAAAAGAACGAAGACGCAAACCGGGGTGACGACATACAACAGTAGTACACAGAGGCAGGGTCGACGAATGTGGACTGACATTGATACACGGAGGACAGGCACACGGGGACATTTGAGGCATTGGAGACTCCAACGCAGACAGACGGAATCCGAACGACGTAGGAGTCGTAGATCTTGGTTGTCACGGCCCGCGTGTCTTTGGAGAAGTGTCTGCACACAACTTACTTCCTTACTTACCTACTCTCACTGAAGGGGGAACGGTGGCGTCGACATCGGGCACGGGTGAACTGGGTTGACAAACGTCATGAGTTGCGTTAACGTTTTGTCGGACCAGAGGAAATGGTTCTTTTGTAGTCAGTTCAACGATTACACAAACACCGACACGCTTGTCGCTAATCCTTCCACTGGAGTTAAGAGAAGGTTGAGGACTGACTGAAATGAACCTTAATAAGATGATTTGTACTTCTAGACAAAGAACGATGACTAATATGGACAAAAAAGAAGACACACCGTCAGGGTGTCCCCCCTTAATACTTCATTTATGTAAAGACACTTTATTAAAAAATTTCAAGAAAGGGGTTTAGGGTGACGACACTCAGACGATCCCAGTGAACGGTCTAAAGATCCAACAAAATACCGTTGTAAGGTATTTTACTTAACACATACACATATACACCATAGACCTTCAAAGTATAATAACAATCTTTTTATGAGGTTTGTCTATTATCATTGGACGAAACGGATTAAAGTACATCAAACTGTTTTTAAATAAGTCGTGGAATATATCCAGGTGTCAGGGAATAGAAGTTGGGACCCCGGGTCGACGTAAAACCTTATCTGAAGAAACTTAAAATCTTTCACTTATACGGTGGGTCACTCCAGACCCCGTCTCAGAACTTTAGTTTGTAATTAGGAGACTGAGCTTCGTAAGTATATTTACCCTATTTACATGATATTTATCGACGTTCAGTCGAGTCCAAGACCAAAACGACGGTGTATTGAGATCAATCCAACCCGGTGTCTACTTAACGTCTTTTGAACCGAAAACCTTAAACTCCCGGAGTGTTATTGACCAACCTCTTGAGACTAAGCGTGTGGAGTGTCGGACACAGGCTCGTAGAGAATTCACGGAGGGAGGCAGGAGTCTTGGTGGCACTCCAGTTCGGTGCCGAGACAGTGCCCTCGAGGGAAGACGAGTCAAGGGACCGTCAAGTAAGAGAATCCGCTAACAGGACTTTGTTCAAAACAAGTATAGGGAGGAGACACAGTCAGGAACGTCACCGAAAAATAACGGGATTTCAGACGTAAAGATTTGTGTAGTGTGTTCCAGTCGTAGTAGACCCGGGTGACTGAGAGATCGGGAAGGTGTCATTGAGGGGTACAAAGGTAGTCCGGTCGGGAAAAGAAGGGGAGACAGCACGGGACGTATGACCGACATGGAAGGTAGACCTTCGACGAACTAGGACGAAGGTAGGAAAGTAAGGTAGGATTGAGTAATAAAAAGTACAAAACTTAATCTACAGAGAAGGGTCCTCTTGAAAGATGGGGACCAAGACCTGATCCTCGGAGGAGCGGAACCACACCTTACGGAAAATAAGGACAACGTAACACTACACTAATGTAACGACTAAGAGACCTCGTCCAAAGAGTTGACAACGTACTAACTGAGAAAAAAAACAAAAAATTATATGGGTTCCGGACCACAAATTATGAGAGATTCCGGAGACTGTGAACTGGGTGAACCGGAGACCGATAGTAGACGACTGTAAACAAGACGAACTCGTCAGTTGAAGATCTGTACCAAGGGTCATCGGAGATGGTCCAAAGAGATGGAACCACAATAACTGTAAACCCGGTATTAAGAAACAAACCCCCTCCCCGACAGTAACATTAGTAGTATATCCTACAAGTCGTAGTAGGGACATCTCTGGTCATTACGGGGTGACGGGAGACGGGGTAACACTGTTAGTTTTTACGGAAGTCTGTAACAATTTACAGAGGACCCCCTGTGTCAGTGGGATTCACCTAGGTGAACAGATCTTCCTTTCGAGAAAATCCGTCTCCAATACGAATACACCTAGAAGTATTTGAATCGAACAGTGTGTATCAGGTGAATTTGCATAACTTAACCCATTTACTCCTACTTCCTTGACCCGTTCCTTCCCCTACCTACTCTCTTACTTTTCTTTCCAATCGGAAAGTGTACTCCTTCTACTCTCTTATATATCCTTCACGAAACACTCCTCAACTCAATGGCGTGCCACCAGAGTACGAGACAAACCGGAGAAGTCTACTGGTGAAGAATACGGAAAACCCGGTAGGGGATTCCTGAAGAAAGGACGGAATCTCAACTAACGATCCTCCACAGAATCTTAGTTGGTCCTTCGTAAACAATTTCGTGGTACTTTTAGTACCCGGGTCTATACCCAGTCTTCGCTGGGACGGGAACAACAAAATCCGACCACCCTTTCTGTGACAGGTCTCCGGGATGGTGGGGAGGGAGGGACCGTACAGGGACAAAGAGGACAGGTCACATCTAACAATCCGGAAAGACAATACAGCAGGGTGTCGTGGAGAAGAAAAGGAAGTATCATAAGGAGTGTTAAAATTAATAAAAAAAAGAAATACATTACAAAGATAAGAAGCTCTGATTTGAGATACCTCCTTCCTTGTCACATACAAAACAAGTAAATAGAAAGACATCGAGGACCGTATCATAGACCACGTATCATCCGTAAGTCATGTATTAAATACACTTTTACTCTTACACACACCACCCGGGAGGTTCTTGGGTATAAGGTCACCTCCTCTGTCACGTATGATGTTACAGTTCAAGACACGGTTTCCTCGTTGTTTCATGTCACAACCAAAAGTCTCATTCTATCCTCTCTCATTTGACCTGATCTTCATAGACCCAAACCCCCCTTCTTTGAATCTTTTATGTCTTCTGGACCTTTCTTTCTTCTTTTCAATAACTACCGGTCTCCGATTACAATAAGTCAACGAGTCAGTACAGACTGAGAAACGTTGGGGTACTTGACGTCGTGCGGTCCGGAGGCACAGGAAGTGACAGAGGGTCTCAAACGAGTTTGAGTACACGTAACTCAGCCACCACAGTAGGTTGATAGAACAGGAGACAGTAGGGGAAGAGGAGGACGGGAGTCAGAAAGGGTCGTAGTCCCAGAAAGGGTCGTACCCGAAGGGACCATCGAGTCGACTTAGACCGACCCCTTACGTCCTCTGAGACCAAACTAAGCACCCAGTCCTTCTAGGGGACCTCTTCACTATCCGATGGGTGAAGTCATAAGAACCGAAGGGACCACCGAGTCTACTATTTCTTAGATGGGCGTTACACCTCTAGACCCAAGTTAGGGACCCAACCCTTCTAGAGGACCTCCTCCCGTACCGTTCTCCGAGTTATGGTCCTCTGTTGGTAAAACTATTTAGAGTCACAGACGAAGAAAATTATAAAGAAATTTTATGTCAATGAACTACGAAACTTTATAAAGTACTTATGTCTTTTTATATCTCTTATTATACTAGAAACTTGTCAAAATCAGTTTAGTATAGTAAAATGATGGTAACGAAATGTAATGTTCGAATTTTAGCATATTTTATTTCACAACGTGTATATAAACTACAAGGGACACATTGGAGGGTCGACGGTAAAGGGGTGGAAGGAGGACGTCTCTTGGTAGTAGGATGTCACCCACACATAGTAAGAGTCCGAATCGAAAGAAGAATTAACGCATGTATACACAATTAGTTGTTACAAACACCTAGAACTTGAAACATGTCATACCGTAGTAGTATGACACATACATAAAGACGTTGAACGAAAAAGTAAATGGAAACTCTACATAGACACATCTCACACATGGTCATTAAGAAGGAAAAACGATATACATAAGATCCTAATATGATATCAAACCAGGAAAAGACAATCACCTTTAAACCAATAAAAGTACGAAACGATGATTCACTACAACGACACTTGTACGATGGAACATGCATAAATTCTCGAAGAGATTTCAAACATGGATCTCCATCTTAACGACCACGTGTCCCGTACACGGAGGAACTGAAGTGATCGATAACGGTCTAGTAAGAGGTCACAACATGTCTGAAGTCGGGAGTTGTCGTGGGAGACTCTCAAGGACAACAAAACATAGGAACGTTTGGGGACTATAACGGTCTAAAAGCTTCAAAAGGATTAAAGTTTCCCACGTAAAGGAACTAAAGACCACACACACTCGTAGTAAAGAATACAAATAAACCGACAAAATAAATGTAGAAAACACTGACCATACTGAAAGATAACCCAACGAAAAAAGGGGGGAATATAGAAATTAATAATTACATAAGATAAATAGAATCCACCATAAAACGTAAAGTTTACACAAGACGGTCATCGAATAGAAAGGTGAAGTAAATGTCACACGAACCAACACAAATTCAAAATGTAAAATCAGTTCAGTATGAATAATCAGACAAGTAAATACCAACCACGGGAAATTATGGTATAAATTATTTAGAGAGACATGAGACTCATGGAACCCTAGTATTTCTCTAGGATGGTATAAAAGAAGGTTTTCAAGACGAGAAGTCACATTCAGATTATGTGTACCTTAAATAAACACACACCCGTACTCTATCCCAATTCTCTATCCCTAGTTCTGGTAGGGTATCTTTTCTTTACGTTTTTTCGTTTTACCGACAGACTCCTCCGGAATGTTTATCGACACCTTTCTTCTCTTCGTTTTTCGTTTCCTCTTTTCCTTTCCATATTCGTAGACTTACGTCTTAAGGTTTCTTATCGTTCCTCTCTATTCTTTCGGAAGGAGTCGCTAGTCACGTTTCTTTATCACCTTTTGTTGCCTTACCCTTTCTGATCTCTAGAGAAGTTCTTTTAATCTCTATGGTTACCGTGGGGTGAGGTCATGAGAACGGACCTCTTAGGGTCCCTGCCCCCTCGGACTACTCGACGGCAGATACCCCAGCGTGTCTCAGCCTGTGCTGACTTCGATGAATCGTCGTCGTCGTCGTCGTTCCCTTGTAAAGTACGTTTCTACCCGAACTATTTCCTGTCTTTACCAGACCTGGATTATCTTCGTCTTCTATAATTCTTCTCCACCGTTCTTATGTGTCTTCTTGACATGTTTTTTCTAGAAGTGTTGGGTCTATTAGTACTACCACACTAGTGAGTGCATCTCGGTCTGTAGGACCTTACACTTCAGTTCACCCGGAACCTTTCGTAGCGATACTTGTTTCGATCACCTCCACTGCCTTAAGGTCAACTCGATAAAGTTTAGGACTTTCTACTACGACACTTTCACGACGTGAGGTATACGGTCGTTTAAAGTTTTTGAGTCGTCACCGGTGTCCTGACCTTTTCCAGTCAAAAGTAAGGTTAAGGTTTCTTTCCGTTACGGTCTCTTACGAGTTTGATGTTGTGTCAACGTGAGTAGAGTGTGCGGTCATTTCATTACGAGTTTTGAGAGGTTCGATCCGAAGTCGTTATACACTTGACACTTGAGGGACTACAAGTTCGACCAAAATCTTTTCCGTCTCCTTGGTCTCTAGTTTAACGGTTGTAGGCGACCTAGTACCTTTCTCGTTCTCTCAAGGTTTTTTTGTAGATAAAGACGAAATAACTGATACGAGTTTCGAAAACTGAAACACCTAGTGTTATTTGACACCTTTTAAGACTTTCTCTACCCTTATTGTCTGGTGGATTGGACGAAGAACTCTTTGGATATACGTCCAGTCCTTCGTTGTCAATCTTGACCTGTACCTTGTTGTCTGACCGAGGTTTATCCTTTTCCTCATACAGTTCCGACATATAACAGTGGACGAATAAATTGAAGATACGTCTCATGTAGTACTCTTTGTGACCAAATCTTCTTCGTGTTCGACCTTAGTTCTAACGGTCCTCTTTATGGGTATTGGAGTCTATACGTCTATTGTGGTGGGAACACCGTCTTTCATTCTTCTTGATTTCCCGGAGAACTACTTTCACTTTCTCCTCTCACTTTTTCAACCGAATTTCCAGTTGTAAGTCTTTTGCTTCTAGTACCGTAGACCAGGGTAGTGAACTACCGTTTATCTACCCCTTTGTCATCTTTGTTACAGTCTGAAATAAAAAAACCCGAGGTTTTAGTGACGTCTACCACTAACATCGGTACTTTAATTTTCTGCGAACGAGGAATCTTCCTTTCAATACTGGTTGGATCTATCGTACAACTTTTCGTCTCTGCAATGAAACGGTTGTTTCCAGGTAGATCAGTTCCGATACCAAAAGGGTCACCAGTACATACCTACACTCTCAGCCTGACATTTCTTTCGACTCGTGGCTTCTTAACTACGAAAACTTGACACCACAACCTCTTCTGAGAACTCTCAGGGAACCTGACGTTCCTCTAGGTTACTCGGGTAGGATTTCCTCTAGCCAGGACCCACAAGTAACCTTCCTGACTACGACTTCGACTTTGAGGTCATAAAACTGGTGGAGTACGTTTCTCAACTGAGTAACCTTTTCTGGGACTACGACACTCCCTAAGCCCCGTCCTCCTCTTCCCCTGCTGTCTCCTACTCTACCGGCTTACCGTAGTACGTGAGCCACCTGTACTCAAACCCATTTGAGACCCTCAACCACTACCTGTCCCTCCGGACCGCACTACGCTAAGTACCTCAGCGTTTCTCAGTCTGTGTTGACTCGAGGACTTGACTTGACTACTCTATCCCTTGTCAAAAGGTACACTCATATTTGTCAACGTACTCAGACACAGAACCTAACGTCAAATAAAAGGGGGTCGACCAAACACTACGGCGAGACAGGACAGAGATCAAACGAGTCACATGTACCCGAGACGAGGCAGTCAGACATCATGTAGGACCACAGTCAAGATGTGACAGGATTAATGACACCGAAAAACAGAAATATATAACACCTACCGGAATATCAATCTTGGAAGTTGTCTACCGATACTAATCTTAAAACCCAGACCACCAACGCAATCCTTTCATCTACCTACACTACGACACCTCTCAAAACTCCTCCTGAAAATCCCGTGTCCAATCTAGAGGGCACCCTGGAGTCCCCAGTGACCTACGACTACCCCTAGGGTCGTCCCTGACCCCAACGCTAAAAGGTCGTCGTCAATTACCAAAAAGTTTCCCCTGAACCTCAGAGGACATACACCAAAATGGACATATAAGGAATGCTTGAATATATACACGGCATAAAAAAAAAGACCTCTGGAAAAGTAATTGAAAAGTGAATTTTACAATAAGAGAAATTTTGGAGTGATTTACGAAGTTTGAGGATAATGGACTCTTTCGGGACTTCTTGACCAACAATACTTGTAAGTAAAGAAACCACAATGTCGGAAGTAAAGTTCTGAACAAGAATCGTAACGGTAAAAGAAAAAGTCAATTTTACCGTGAAAAAAAAGAGATGAAACACGAGTTAACCTTTTTTTACTTATGATAAAAATTTACGATAATAAGAAAACTTCTTTTGGAAGTTAAATTTACAAACAGATTTGACGTCTCCCAAAGAAAGTTGACACGAACGAAGATGACTCTTACTCATTGTATTGGAAAAAATCTACAATGTCTCGCTTTGGTTACAGTGCTACGAAGTTTACTACTGTAACAGAAGGAAGAAAACCACCGTAGACTTGAGAACAATTCATCTTGACTTAATCATTCTTAATTTATCGAATCTCTTTTAACCGTCTTATTTCCAGTAATGCCTATACTCTCAACCTGGTATTTCTTCCGAACTCGTGGGTTCTTAACTACGAAAACTTGACACCACAACTTCTTCTGAGAACTCTCAGGGAACCTGACGTTCCTCTAGGTCGGTCAGGTAGGATTTCCTTTAGTCAGGACTTATAAGTAACCTTCCTAACTACGACTTCGACTTCGAGGTCATGAAACCGATGAACTACACTTCTTGGTTGAGTAACCTTTTCTGGGACTACGACCCTTTCTAACTTCCGTCCTCCTTTTCCCCTGCTGTCTCCTACTCTACCAACCTACCGTAGTGACTGAGTTACTTGTACTCAAAATCGTTTGAGACCCTCTATCACTTCCTGTCCCTTTGGACCGCACGACGTCAAGTACCCCAACGTCTTTCAACCTGTGTCGAATCGTCAATTTGTTGTCCTTCGAAGACCACAAAGACGTTACAAGTTTTTTATTGAATAATTTTCTCTATGTCTTACTTTTTTTTGGGGTGGTTTTGGTAAGGGGGGGGAAGGGTTTCACCTTTATAGAAAAAAGGAAAGTGTGAGTGATATTTCTTTAAATGTGTCACGGTTTCCTATGTCTCATCGTAACGGCCTCGTGAACCCGTCACTACCCCTACAAGACAAGGTACACCGATCCGATCATCATTACTCAGAGCACACAGACAACTCGTGGACTTTACACTGACCACACTGACGTCTTAACTTACAAATTAAAATAACTTCATAAGTCAAGTCAACGAGTCAACACAGGCTGAGACACTGGGGTTCCTGACGCCGTGAGGTCCGGAGGGACAGGGAGTGGTTGAGGGTCTCAAATGAGTTTGAGTACAGGTAACTCAACCACTACGGTACGTTGGTAGAGTAAAAGACAGTAAGGGAAGAGGACGGGAGTCAGAAAGTGTCGTAGTCCCAGAAAAGTCTACTCAGTCAATAAGCGTAATCCACCGGTTTCTTAACCTCAAAGTCGAAGTCACAGTCAGGAATTACTTATAAGTCCTGACTAAAGGAAATCCTACATGACCAACCTAGAGGAACGTCAGGTTCCCTGAGAGTTCTCAGAAGTTGTGGTGTCAAGTTTTCGTAGTTAAGAAGCCGCGAGTCGAAAGAAATATCAGGTTGACAATGTGGGTATGCACTGATGACCTTTTTGGTATCGGAACTGATATCCCTGTAAACAACCGTTTCACCTTAGAAACGAAAAATTATCAAACAGATCCAATCTGTACCGAAAAGAAGGTTCCTCGTTCGTAGAGAATTAAAGTACTGACGTCAGTGGTAAGTGTCACTAAAACCTCGGGTTTTTTCATTTTGGACAGTGACGAAGGTGAAAAAGGGCAAGACAAACGGTACTTAACTACCCTAACCTACGGTACTAAAGTCAAAAAACTTATAATTCAAAATTTGGTCAAAAAAGTTAGAGCAGAAAGTAGGAGTAGAAATCGGAAAATCAAGGAGAAGTAACAGACGGTAATCTCACCATAGCAGACGTATATGTTCCAACAACTATAAAGAGGACCGTCAGAACTAAAGTCGAACACTAAGTGGTCACACCGTAAAACGTACTACATAAGAGTTTATATTCAATTTATCCCACTGTTCCAGTGTGAGGAAAGGATTAAACTTGGTCAGTCAACAACCTAAATTCTAAGATTGGCAACGAAGAACTGGGTGGATGTCCAAAGAGTCCTCTGTCCATTTAACCAGACCATAAGGGTAAAGAAATTCTTAAAAGGTATCAAACAACACTACGTGTGTCAGTTTCCGAAATCGTATCAGTCACTTCGTCTTCATCTACAAAAAGACCTTAAGGGAACGAAAGACATACTAGGTCACTTACAACCGTTAAACTAAAGACCCAACAAAGAGACGGAAAAGATTTAGGTCGAATATAGACCTTCAAGAGGTAAGTACATGACGACTTCGGATTAAACTTCCTAAAACTCGTATTGGAATGATCGTAGGTTTTACTCGTGTTAATATGTCATCAAACGGGAAGAAACCCTAACCTTACTTTTGACTGGAAAAGGTCAGGACACCGGTGACGATTCAAAAGGTTTGAACGACTATATGACTCACGTCGTGAAATTGTTGTAGTAGAAGATCCAAAAATTTTATCGAGTAGAAAATTCAAAAATTTAAAGTAGAGGAAGTGATCGAAACAAACACCATTACGAAGGATTCCGGGTGAACTGAAGTATGACGTCCTACAGACCGAGATCCACTCCCTGTGTGGTAACACTAATAAGGACCAATAATTCTGAAAAAAACATATCAAGAAGCACAAAAGAACGGTGGAGAACAATAGAAAAGACTAAGACAACCCAGGAATGACAAAGACAGGAAATAGAACAGGTAGGAACGTACTTTACAAAGGAACTATGGAGGTTAAAAGAACTTCTCTAAAGATCAGAAAGAGTAAGATAACAAAAGGAGAGGAACAAACGTAACAAGTAAATCCTTCCGGAAGAATAGAGAGGAATGACAAGAGACCTTGAGGTGTAAGTCGAACCACATAGAAAGGGAAAGAGGGAACGAAAGGCGAAGAAAAGAAAGGAGTTGACAAACATTTCGGACGAGTTTGTTGGTCAAACGAAAGAACGTAAAGAAAAAGAAACCTTACCAAAACCAATGGTGGAGGACATATTATAATACTGGGAGTACGTATCAAGAAGTCCGTAAGATAGTCTAGATTAGTGAACTTAGATAGGAAGTGGAGGTGACATATTAGTATTTCGTAAACTAAATCCAGTATGGAGTTACCGGACCACCAAATGGGATAAAAGAAGTTAAATCCGGACTAAAAACGTTATTTCTCGAGTACTAGACTCGGTACCAGTCGAGGTCCAGAACAAAAACGACTGAGGTATCTCGAAGAGACAGCAACCGACGTTTTCTATATTAGACAGGCTAAAGCCACAACTGGTAGACCACTACAGGTACACTTTCTGAAACGAACACAACAAGTTTCTCCCACAAACGATTCTAGTCACACAAGAGAACTATTTTGAGACAATCGGAAACGGGACGAAGTAAAACATGAGGTTCCGGTTTGAACGGATAATGACGTCCATAAAGAACTGAAGGATGAAAACGTGAGGTCAGGGGACACTACTTTCCTGTAGAAAAAAACCACAACCAAGATCTTCCAGAAGTTTCTTGGTAAGTTGAAGTCGAAGAAGGTATAGTGTTATAATGACACTATAACTTACCAACGGAACCTTTGCTTGACTCTATTAAGACAGCAAAAACTCTAACGTGGGTTCATGACGTGAACTCCGACGTCTGTTCACACAACTCATGAAGTCACTACACGTACCCCGACTCAACAAGTTTTGACTCTTTAGACGGAGAACAAAACAGAACAACCTTAAGGGACAAGGTCAGTGGACCACCTTAACGGATCCTCTAGTATATTTCTGGACAGACCTCAGTGAACGGACGTCGGAGTTTCCGGTAAATTCCGACTGTCAGAAATGGTCACGAAACAAGATTCCTCTCCCTCGACCTACAGTACGATTATCCCCACAGACCGGGAGACACACTGTGGTACCTATCCAACCACCCCCGCCGAGGGAGATCGGATGGACTCCCCGCTCACATACTTACCGACGTACCCGTGTGGGAGACGGGTCGGGAAGACCTTTCCGGTAGAAACGAAGTACCAGTCTTAAGGTAACCCCCATTTATGAACCCCGAGAGAGAGTAAACTTTACTTCAGAATTAAGGATGGGTTTCAATTTACCTTTAGGACCGAACCGTTTCTCTCTTACCAATACAGTCGGTTCTAGAGGATCTTAAGAGATTTTTATGAGACAACAACGAGTAGACTATCAGAAAAAGAAGACTTTTATTAAACTAATCATTAGGGTACATTGATCAACGAAAAGAGTAAACCGTTTACTCAAAAGTACGTGACTTAGACAAAATCTTCCCAATATTATACGACTCCAGTAAAGACAACACAAGGTTCACTACTAATTTCCAAAAATCAGAAATAGACTTTTTATAAACAGAATTCCTGTAACTACATAAATATCCTTTATTAATTTTACTACGACAAACTTTTTGTTTCTCGAATACCTTGTGTCTTTGGACTCGAGGAAGGGGAAGTAACCAAATCAGTAAAGGTCATGTATTTAACATTGGGATTTGTCAATGAAAGTTCCTGATGCAAGTTTTAGGACTTTTGAAAAGACCGATGAAATCCTTTTTCGACTTCTCTATTGTTCCAATATTCTTTATTTTTCATCTCGTAAAAATAAAATAATTAACATGAAATTTTTTTGAACCATTTAATAATATTAGTGACTTTAATCAAACCCATGGATCCAAAAAAAAAAAAAAAAAGTCTTGTTGGGAATATATATCGGTACAATATTACGGTTTATAGATCTTCAGGTTTTGGACAATTTAGGGTTTATAATCTCTTTTGTCATGTCTTATACTTATAACTAAAGTTGGAGGTAATGAAAATCTCGATCGAACACATACGGACAATCCCTTTAAATTTTTGACATAATATTAAATAAGTAGTCTTACAAAAACACACCCACAGTGTTGTAAACTATCCTTATTTGAGAAAAAATGAACCTTTAAACTTCATGCTCTTCCAGTTCTGTTCGATCTTTACTCCAAATTGTACTTCAAAAAAAAAAAAAAAATTGTACTTCAAAAATGTTTTAAGGGAATTATTAACGTAATCCCCTGGTCCTCAACGATTATAAACAACTGATGAATTATACACGAGTTTCGAGACGAGACGTGGAGTTTAGGCAAGTTAAGAGGAAAATTAGGACACTTTATTCATGGAAACAGTGGGGTAAAAATTGATTTCTAGGGCTCCGAAACCTTCAAATTCACCAAACGGGAGGTTGATCTTTTAAAGTCTCGACTTTAAACTTGGGTCCGTCGAAAGTGGTAGTGTCCAGAACACACTGTCCAGAGAGTACTTTACACCCGACTTGTGACACTGTCAATCCACTCATGTAGTCGGTCCTTGGTCGGTATTGATTTTTGTTTCGGTCACACGTTAATAACTTACGGACGAGTCACGGTCGGAACTAAGGTTCGTGAACTGCCCATGACGGTGTAAATTAAACGAGGGGTTGAGTCACCTGTACTCACTCAGTTGAGCCCCTCAACCACTACTTGTCCCTCCGGACCACACGGACGTCAGGTACCCCAACGCCTCTTAGTCTGTGCTGGCTCGTTGACTTGACTTGACTTCTCTCTAAAGTAAATGTGGGTAAAATGTTTCTCCAAATCCCTTCAATTCATTGAGTAGGTGTCAACACGAAGTGTTTTGAGGACTTCAATCCTATCACACATCATTACCTAATTGTAGTCAAATTCCTTCCAAAAATAACTAAATAACGTTCCTAAAGGGATCAAGAGAAGTCAAAAATAAAATTAGTAACTGGTTCTACTTATATGTTATCCGTTTGTTTAAAGTCTACCGTGTTGTAACTCACACATATATACCCTTCTTCCTTGTTATAAGTTTTTGACTAAAAACACAATTAAACAAAGGAAAAATGGTAAGTGCAGAAGTCTGTAGGGACCTTTTCCTTTACCGTTGGACGAGGTAGGTCATAAGAACGGACCCTTCAGGGTGTCTGTCTCCTCAGACTGTCCGATGTCAGGTACCCCAACGTTTTTTCAGTCTATGTTGAATCGTTGATTTGTTGTCGTTTCAAGTTTCTATTATTATTTTGTCATGATTGTAGACGAGAAGGGAGACTGTCGTCAATGGGATAACGTGTGGGGTAAGTGTGAGTGAGTCAACTTTTACCAAGATGACGAAAGAACACAGAAGTAAGTCTCAAAGTCAAATCGTTTTGACTTATATAAATATAAGAAGAAAAAGAGAAAAAGACCAAGTGACAAGGTGAATGGTTATTTAGTATATAGAAAGGTACAGTCATACCACTCTCGAAGGAGTAAGAAAGAATATTGTCCCATCGTAATTATAAAACAAACCCACATGTTATTAAATTGAGTAAAGGATAACTGGTACTGACCTCAACAAAGATTAACCAGCGATAATTTTTAGTACACGTTGTTTATGTTATAGTAACAAATTTTAAATAAAAATTATAAGTGTACTATTGTGAAAAATTTCTTCATAAATAAATAAATCCTGACGGGACCCAGAAGCAACGACGTGAGCCTGAAAAAGATCAACGTCGTTCGTCCCCGACGAGAGAGCAGCGTCAGACCCGAAGAGTAACGCTCCGAAAAGTACGACGTATCGTGTCCGAGACACACGAACCTAAAGTCATCAACGACGTGAGTCCGAATAACTCCGAGTACCCGAATAATCAACGAGGTTCCGTGAACTCTAGAATCAAGGACCTGTTCCTTAACTTGGGTACAGGGGCCATAACTGTCGGTCTAAGAATCGGTGACCTGGTGGTCCGTTCAGGGTGTCAGTGACAAAAACTGTATGTCAAGACTAAAAACCGTTTATATATCCCAACACATTGGTGTGGGTATTAGTTCTATGTGTTGTCAAGGTAGAGGGGTTTTGAGGGAACCGAAGGAGAAACAATAGTTGGGTGGAGACGGTCGGTCCCTAGACGACAGACATGAAAGGGTGCCACAGGGACATGGCTTCGGAGACTCCCACCGAAGAAGTTGAATTGTACTACGGAGACTCCGAGTCGGAAGAACGATGTCTCCCACAACGAGTAGGGACAATGACGAGTCACCATAGCGTACTATACGTACGTGGTGGCACAAAATAAGATAGGTTTGGCTTCCCGAAACCTAACAAAGGTCAAAAAATCTGAATACTCATTTCGAGGATATTCGTAAGTGTGTCTAATATCATAGAAAAATTTTCGTCGAAATAACTCCATAGTAAATGTATGGAATTCTAAGTGAGTAAATTTTCTCATTTTAAATTACCTAAAACCATTTAAATGTCTTAGTCCGTCGGTAGTGATGTTAGACTAAAATGTAAAGTAGTGTGGTCTTTCTTTGGAAACCGGTAAATGTCAATTAGGGAGAAGGGTGGAGGTTGGGACCTTTTGGTGATCAGATAAAAGACGGAGATGTCTAAACGAAAAAGACCTTTAAAGTACATTTACCTTAGTACGTTGTACACCAGAAACCGTAGACAGAAGAAAGTTCATCGTATCACAAAAAATCAAAACAAGTATAATACAGTCACAACGAAAGAAAAACCACCGACTTATTATAAGGTGACCTTACATATAGTGTAAACTAATTAGGTAAGTGATTAATTACCTGTAAATTCAATAAATACCAAAACTCGATATACTTGTTACGACGATACTTACATACAAATGTTTAAAAACACATCTAAAATACAAAAATAAAGAAAACCTATCTATTGATCCTCACCTTGACGAACTAGTACTACTTTAAAATAAATTGTGAAATTCTTTTATGGTTCACCAAAAAGTTTCATCGACATAGTAAAATGTAAGAGTGGTCGCGATACACTTCCAAGGACAAAGAGGTGAGGGAAAGGTTGTCAAAATTAACAGAAAAAATAATATCGGTAAGATCACCCACAGTTCCCGATAGAGTAACACCAAAATTAACGTGAAGGGGCACGTTTACTGACTACTATGACTCGTATAAAAGTACACAAATAGTCTGTAAACATATAGGAGAAATTACTTTACGAATAAGTTTAGAAAACGGGTAAAAATTTAACCTCAAAAACAGAACATAAAACTTAAAATTCTCAGGAAATGTAAGACCTAGTTGGTCAAGCAATGGACTATACACTAAACGTTTTACGGTGTCTTAAAAAAAAAAAAAAATTGCTTCTAAGTCATCCAAAAAAATAACTTATTTATCAAGACGTGAACAATATACGGAAACCAATCAAAGACCTCAAAACTTTTCTAATACAAACCGATACAACAGAACAAAACAGTAACGGAAACCCCTCTCCTGAAAGACTCGAGAAAAGAGACGGAAAGACTTTCAGGGTGGAGGTCAATGTAGAACTTGGACATTTAAGGGTCTTCTATTTAACGACCTAGTTTCTCAAACATATAAACATTAGAATTATCCACGACTGTTTAAAATAGGTATTTCCAATATAGTGAAATATAGGAAGACTAAATACTCCATTCCGGGTCAGAGAGGTTAGACAATAATTTGCAAGTCTTAAAACGGTCAGATTTACTTTTACCAAAGGATACCATCAAAATTGTAAAGAAAGAAACACTCCTCCCAACTCGTAGAACAGTATAAAATTTT
Source organism: Capra ibex (assembly GCA_006410555.1). Classification (NCBI taxonomy): domain Eukaryota; kingdom Metazoa; phylum Chordata; class Mammalia; order Artiodactyla; family Bovidae; genus Capra; species Capra ibex. The sequence goes on from SJYO01052794.1 coordinate 9,348,526, forward strand.
CTTGTAAGGAAAAGACACTCGAAATGAGTATGGGAAACGAGTAATTTTTAAAAACTAATAACTAGAAAAGACAAATATCCTCGAATAAGGAAACACACTATTCAACGTTTATGTCTGAAGGACCATACAGTAAAACTAGTGAAAACTAGAACAAATACCAAAAGGACCGTACATCTACAACTAACACAGACTGTGAAACGCTGGGGTACCTGACTTCTGTCGGTCCGAGGAGACAGGTACCCTAAGAGATCCATCCTTACGACCTCACCTAACAGTACGGGAGGAGGTCCTCTAGAAGGGTTGGGTCCCTAACTTGGGTCCAGAAGGGGTAACGTCCGTCTAAGAAATGACAGACTCGGTGGTATATATTAATATATTAAATAAATAGAAAAAGATACCGAAGTCCTCAACCTCACTATCCAGAGGGGGTGAGGTTCTGTTACCTCCCCGTTACCGTAACCGTTTCTTTACCGTTACTGTTTCTTTATTTAAAAGAAAATATTGGAAATACTAGAGAAAAAATTGGAAATTTAGAGACTAAGTACTCGCTAAATAGGACGACTTGATACAATTCAAAAAGAGGGGGGAGGGAAAGAAGTTTTTCAGGTAGAAAATTCAAGAATTAAACGTTAAGGTCACAATACTATATGATTTAAAGGTACGTAGTCAAGTCAAGACAAGTCAGCGAGTCAGCACAGGCTGAGAAACGTTAGGGTACTTAGTGCCGTGTCGTCCGGAGGGACAGGTAGTGGTTGAGGGTCTCAAGTGAGTCTGAGTACAGGTAGCTCAGTCACTACGGTAGGTCGGTAGAGTAGAGTACGAGACAGTAGGGGAAGAGGAGGACGGGGGTTAGGGAGGGTCGTAGTCAGAAAAGGTCACTAAGTTGAGAAGCGTACTCCACCGGTTTCATGACCTCAAAGTCGAAATCGTAGTAAGGAAGGTTTCTTTAGGGGTCCCGACTAGAGGAAGTCTTACCTGACCAACCTAGAGGAACGTCAGGTTCCCTGAGAGTTCTCAGAAGAGGTTGTGGTGTCAAGTTTTCGTAGTTAAGAAGTCACGAGTCGGAAGAAGTGTCAGGTTGAGAGTGTAGGTATGTACTAGTGTCCTTTTTGGTATCGGAACTGATCTGCCTGGAATCAGAGACGAAAACTTCTACGATAGATCCAACCAGTATTGAAAAGAAGGTTCCTCATTCGCAGAAAATTAAAGTACCGACGTCAGTGGTAGACGTAACTAAAACCTCGGGTTTTTTTCTACATGGTTCAAAATCTGGAAGAGAAGACATAGTACAGAAAGACAGAGAGTGAAGCCTATGATTACAGTATGACAAAATTAGTAACTCCAAAGTATTATATAAACGTATAAACGATTCCGATCATCGTCGTGAGAACGGAGAGAAAGTCACCAAAAGGTCCGTTGAAGAAAAAAAAAAGAAAAGAAAACGTATCCCGAAATCGTAATCGAACGAGTCCAAGGGATGAGGTGAAGTTTCCTTTTTACTAGGGAAAACAAGAAAATAAAGTTAGTAAATTTAAAATATTCAACTTAATCCGTCCATAGATACACTATAACAGAAGGACAGGTTCTTATATTATATGACATCAAGAAGTTCAGAAGTAACGTCAAGAAGTCATTACACAATTGTAAAAGGAATATTTCTAAAAAATGTAGGGGTCAATGTAAATAAAGATCTATAAAATAAAAAAAGCAACGATAACAATTACCTACAAAAGAAGGTAATGTAGAAGATAATTACCAATAAACAAATTTTCTAGTATTTATTTACTTCGTCATTCATATTCTTCTCGAAAAAATTATCTCTATTAACACTCTGAGACTGGAACTTAATTTTGTTCGTTTTTTAGTCAATTTATCCTTCTCCTACTAACCTCTTTGGTAATATTATCATCGATGAATATACGACTGTAAATTTGAAATAGTATTAGAGTAATTAAATTCGATCCCAGGACACTGGACAAATATTTACTTTCTTAATTCGAAATAACTCAATTATGTGGAAAGGGTTCCAATATATCGAAGAATCACTATAACAACTTAAAACAGAGGTATAGATTGAGATCTTGGAATTGAGACTTGACTATAGGACATCACATGGTAAGGGACGTCTTTTCCTAAAATAATTTCCAAGTATACATATTTAAATGTGGTTTAATTATTTTCGGAGTGGTCACTCACTTTATCAGAAGTAAAAAGTCATCAAGCACACATGGAAGTAACCTTCTGACCTAAGTCAAGACCCAGAGTATTAATTCTTTTACATCTATTCGATAGAAAATTAATCAAGTACGATCAACTGGTCTCAACACTTTTCCCTTTGACACTAAATTTTATTGTAACAGGGTTATTTTAAAAAAAATTAATTTTTTTTAATTGTGACAGTTTACTTAACTATCGTTCGTGTGTCTTGTGACTCTTACTAGATACTTAAAAAATCATAAAGGTGACAAACTTTTAATTAACTTAAAAGAGAAGGACCACGGTTCATATCTGGGACCTAATTCCTCATGCAATGGATCTCATCTATAAGGTCAATTTTAACAATACATTGTGTAGTGGACTTTGAATGACTGACTTTGGGTGTCATCAATGGATAATAGAAGATACCCATTCCCTAAACTCCTCCCAAGTCGACCCGTCAACACCAAACCAGAGACCAAACCAACGTCAGTCTGTCACCGACTTTTATGTTGTCGTTCCCTTCCACTGACTTTATCGATCCCCGATGGGTCCGTAAAGACAGAGAAGTGGAGTAGAATCCCGACCATATACAAGAAGTACCCGATCAAAACCGAAGGAGTGGTATATCGTCGAAGTCCCGTTGAGTCGTCGAGGTTTCTACTTATAAGATTCTCTGGATCCGTCTAGATAATACTGGATTAGAATACGCTGAATCGTCGTCGTCGTTGTGGGGAATGGGATATCGTGTCTGATCGGATTTACATTCGTCTTCGTCGAATCCGGAGTGGAAAACTATCCTCCTTACGGTCTCAGTGCAACATTATTCTTCTGCATCCTTACTTCTATCACAGTACAGAAGGAAAACTTTTATGTTGGACGGTGTCACTACCAAAGGAAAGTCATGTTCTTTCCTCGAACACTATCTTAAGACTCTACTTTTCCTGACAAACACCTCCTTACTCTACAAAAGGAGTAACCCATACAAGACTTCTTCCGTTCCATAGGTATATCACACCAACATTACAGACTTTAATATGAGGTCACAACATCTTTACTAAGACCCTTACAAATTGGAATTGATCAAACTTGTATTCACAAAAAAAAAAGTAAATACTCACACCAATGACACGTAATTCTACGTATAATATAGTGAAACACCTTTCAAATCTTGAAAAGATCTAATGACAGAAAAGATCAAAGATTAAAAAGATCTATTGAAAAAATCTATTCTTATAGAATAGTTTTAATGATTTTAGTTGTTGGATCGAAAGGTGGAATTATTTTGGTCTCTTCTTCTTGTTTGATTTGGATTCCGTCCGTCCTCCTTCCTTCACTATTTTAAATCTTATCTTTATTTATTATCTCTTTTATTTATTATCTTTTTTTAGTCACTTTGGTTTTGGACCCAAAACTAATCTCAAAAAACTTTTTTCCCTGTTTGGAAATCAATCTGATTCTTTTTTTCTCCTTTTTAAGTTTCATCGTCTTAGTCCTTACTTTCACCCTTGTAATGATGATTGTAATGCTTTATTTTTCTTAAAATTCTCCTATGACACTTGTCACTTTACAGTTGTTTAATCCATTGAGTCTACTTTACCTGGTTAAAAATCTTTCTACGTTTGACGGTCTTGACTAAGTGTTACTTAATCTTTTAGACTCATCTGGACATCGTTTATTTAACTTAATCACTACTATGTTGAACGGTTTTCCCTTTCGGGTCTTGGTCTACCGAAGTGGTCAAATTTCTTAATTGAGGTAAAAAAACATTTGAGAAGGTTTTTTATCTTCTATTCCCTTATAAATTGAGTAAGAAACTCCGGCTATAATGTAACTATGGTTTTGGTTTCTCTCGTGTACTTTTCTTTTAGTATCTGATATGGAGAACATTTATTCCCAATATCGTTGGGTTTAGGTCGTCGAATATTTTTCCTAGTATATGGTACCGTTCACCCTAAATAGTGTTCTTACGTTTTAAATATATTATAGATTTTTAGTTACAATATGTGATATATCGTCTTATTTCTCCCTCCCTGGGTGTCAATAGAATTATTTATGTCTTTTTCGTAAACTGTTTTAGATTGTAGCAAAGCACTATTTTTATGGGTTTTGTGATCCTTATGTTCTCCCACAAAGGTTGGACTGTTTCCCGTAGACACTTTGTGGATGTCGATCGTCGTATGATTACCACTCTCTGGCTTGCGAAGACGTGAACCCAATCCTTGTTCTTTCCTATAGGTGAGAACGGTAAACACGAGTCGTAACATGTCACAGATCGGTCCCTTTATTACGTTCTTTTCTTTGTTTTCCGTAGATCTAATCTTTCCTGCATTTTGGCAAATTCACTATACAGATCTTATATCCGTTCATGTATCTCTGTTCTTTCACCTAATCACCATGGTTTCCGACGCCCCTCTTCCCCCTAATCCTCCACTGATGATTGCCCCCACCCCAGAGAAAATCTATAGTACTCTACAAGACTTTAATCTATCACTACCAACGTGTGGAACACTAACGATTTCTAGTAATTTAACATGTGTAATTTTACTACCTAAAATGTCATACACTTAATATAGAGTTGTTGGTGTTTTTTTTAAATAGATGTTGACAACAAAGTGTCGACAAACTTTGACGTCAAAATACTACATACGACTTCATAAATTACCTCTCTTCTTTAGTGTTGTTAAAACTTTCCTGGCACGATATCACTCTTATCTAGTAAAACATAAATTGTCACCGTAATCTTTGAATCCATTTTGATATGATAGACGATCTTACGACAACGTTTTGAGACTTATAATTGAAAGTAAACCAAACATGAGACTTGACAACAGAGTCCCATGTCATAATTGTGTAAAACGTATTTCAATCTGTCATTACTTTATTATATATTCTTCATTAAACATAATTGTCTAAGGTCTTTGGAACTTTTCTGGTTCAAAGGTCATACTCCACGGGAACCGTAGTTGTAGTCAAACTTTTACAAAGCACCAACTTGGACGGAATAGGTAGAAGGAGAACGAGTTGAACACCCTACCCGTCGGAAGAGGGTGAGGACACACCCGCACAACTCCTCCACTGTGACTTCAGATCACTACCTAAAGACGGGAGTGATTAATAATTCAATACACGATTGGTTTCAGTCGACACAAATAAGAATTTATACAAATAAGGTCATCATCATCATTAGTATTAATACATCAAATTGGTTTATAATACATTTGACTACTTGATACGTACGTTTTTACAATTTACAGCCCCTGGTGTTTCGATACAATGAATTATGAATTGACAATTTAACTCACACCCGTTCTTTGATTCAACCGAAGTCTTGACATTTTTATATCTGTCTGTGACACGAGTTTTAGGAAATTTACAAACAAGATGAAATTTATTTACCTTTGATCCTCAGTATCTGTCACCATCAAATACGGTCTCTCGACTGTAGATGTCTCTGCCGGAACTGAGATATAACCTTCTGACCGTTTGTGTACCCAGAAAGACGTGAGGTTGACTTTCTTTTACAGAATACTGAATACATATAGTCAACATTACTAAAGGAGACAATTGACTCAAAAGTAAAATGGGTTATAGATCACACCAACGGAGTCTGTTCTCCTAACGAGAAGACTCTTGACCTAATATTCAATCTCCTGAACATGTCTCCTGAGCACCAAGGGTCGATGCGATGAATTGATCAGTTCTATCGAACCTGTTCATTTAATTCGGAGTAGAAAAAAGTACATAATTATAAAACGTTATGAAACAAATTATAGAAACGAATTTAACTTTAAGTTTAAGATGACTAAAGACTATAGTTCTTCTCATTTCTCGAATCTTTTGTCGTTTTTTTTTTCTGGCGGGAGGATTTTCCTCCTCCCCGAGAATGAGCAGGGAAAAGAAACAAAAAGAGAAAGAGAGAAGAGAAGAAGGAAGGGGAGTGTGAAGTGGAGGGACGGAATATCTTGAATCTTTATCCTCATGTCATATATAAAAAATAGACAATTCATTTTGTAAACAAATTAGACAAATATTTATAAATGAAGAATCGAAAATTTAGTTTACGGTTAAATACCAAGTAGTTTTGATCTCAAACAAAAATCGGATCACAAACTATTTACACCTTTAGTAGAGTCGAATTTTAATTAGGAGGTTAGTCAAGAATAAGAGACTCTTAGTAAGTAAAACCTAGTTGAACCTTTTACGTTAACAAGTTCGATTTTTCTAAACCCAAAACCGACAAAATGAACACCTTGTTTATTTTAAAAGACCGAAAAAGACAGAAAAATATATCACTAAATTTTCGGTGTACATAAAATTTGAAAACGATTAAGTTTAAAAATAAATATGTATCTAATATTACTTATAAAACCTTTTTGAGAAATGTATTTACAATCCATGTCATGAAGTCTTACGTAGTGAAACCTCTCACAATTCATACGTGAAACGAGGTACAAGACAAGTAAACTTTGTACAGACGTCATTTGTTCAATTTTTTATTTAGTGATACAACCGTAAAAATGTCGATGTTGTCGATGAACTTCGTGTCTTCTCGTCAATACATTGAAAAAGATATGTCACATAACAGTCACAAGCCATATAAATATCCTGTAAAGACGATACATAAATTATCAACGTGTATTTTTAAGTCGGTGATGTTTACTTTTGGGACGAATCTTCTACAAATAAACTTTTTCAATATTGGACTACAGTTTTTGTACAGGACAAATACACGTCATGTAGATGTCGAAATCTAAAGTAAAAGAAGTCGAGATTTCAAATTAAGGCCGATGTGGAAGTCCCAAAGGATTTCACCTTATCAATTCTCCTCTCTCAAAGGAAGTAGACGGGACTTCGTCTACTCCGGTAACCGAAGATAGGTCGCGACCACACAGTATTGACGGACGAGCTGTTCCAGATGCGTGTCTCCAGTGTCTTGGGTCCACGGGTCATGTCACGGACTCCGAGACCTGGAAGTCACACACACATTTCTTGACACGTGCACCTCGTAAGGTGTCGACGGAGAGGGAGGAGGCGTGGTGACGGAAGAGGGGGTTGTTGTAGACAGAGGGTTAATAAACGAGGTTGAATGACGCGAAACCGTGTATTTACAGCACAATGACACCTTCCATGTACCCGAAATTTCAACGTTAGGACCGAAAATACAGTTAGACAGGTAAACGAAGTAAAAAGGTTCGAAACTAAAGGAGTAGACATTTTACTCTCATTATGGATGGGTGCCCCTCCCGTACTCTCGTTTTAACTCCTCTCACATCTCGTTTGTCAAAGTCTGACTCATCTTTACATCATCTATAAGAAGGGAAAGGAAGCAAACAGTAAAAGTAAAAAATTTAATCTTTTGGTCTAGGGACTCACCAATTCACCACCACCACCACCACATCAACGATTCAACACAGACTGAGAACACTGGGGTACCTGTACGGACGGTCCGAAGAGATAGGTATCAGAAAAGGTCCGCTCTTATGACCTCACCCAACGACAAAGGAAGAAGTCCTCTAGCAGGACTGGGTCCCTAGCTTGGGTCCAGAGGTCGTGACGTCCGTCTAATAATGCCTGACTTGATGGTCCCTTCGGGTCACTAAATGAAGTGATTCATTTCTTTCACTCTCACTTCAGCGAGTCAACACAGGTTGAGAAACGTTGGGGTACCTGACATCGGATGCTCCGAGGAGACAGGGACCCTAAAAGGTTCGTTCTCATTACCTCACCCAACGGTGAAGGAAGAGGTCCCCTAGCTTGGGCCCAGAGGGCGTAACATCCGTCTGTAAAAATGGCCGAGTCGGTGGTCCCTTCAGTGATCCATCTAGTGGCCAATTCACTAAATGAAGTTCAGTTTATCGGGAAAGAAGTCGGTGTGGGAAAAAGGTTTCACGGGAGCCTCCCCCGGACGCTAAAGAGTGCCACTTGTGAGTAAGGACGGACGGTCGAAAAGGTCGAGAGGTTTAGTCGGCGGGAGTCAAGAAATAAGAGGGAGTGAAAAGTATACTCGAGTAATACGTCGGAACTTTAAAACAGAGACTTCATAAGAAATTTAAATAAGGGGAAAGAAATAAAGGTGACAGAATTGGATCAGGTAGTAGTCAGAAAGTCGAACTCTAAAAAAAAAAGAATTGTAGAACTTGATTAGTCATTAGTATAAATAAACGAAAAAATAACTCCATATCAACTAAATGTCATAATCAAAATCTACATGTTGTTTGTAACACTAAGTTTTATAAATATCTAATATGAATTAAATATACACAATCAACGAGTCAGTACAGACTGAAAAACGTTGGGGTACCAGACAGACATCTTAAGAGATCCGTTCTTATGACCTCACCCAACGGTAAGGAAACGGGTCCCCGAGAAGGGGTGGGTCCCTAACTTGGGCCCGGCTAGGACGTGACGACCGTCTAAGAAACGGTAGATTTGATGTTTACTTCGGGTATGAAGTAAATATCATTAATAGTCTATAACCGTCATAACGGACACGACGTGTTATATAGGAACATCGAATAAATAAATGTACATCATCATCATCAAACAGACAAAATTAGGGAATGGGGACAGAACGGGGAACAGGGTGAAGATTGGACATGGACACTTAGATAAAGTCAAAAGAACATAAGCAAACAAACAAAATAAAAAGTCTAAGGTACATATTCACCATTGTATGTTAAAAATAGAGAAACAGACTCAATGAAGTGGTTCACATTGTGAGAGATCCAGGTAGGTACAACAACGTTTGCTGTAAAAGGTAAGATAAAACACCGACTCATTATAAGGTAAGATATGTATATGACGTAAAAATAGGTGAACAGACAACTAACTAGGAATCCGACGAAGGTACGGAACCGATAACATTTATCACAGTGACACTTGTAACCACATATACATAGAAAAGTTTATTCACAAAATTAAAAGAAGTCTATATATGGGTCATCACCTTAACAACCTAGTATACCATCGAGACTAAAATCAAAAGACTCCTCGGAGGTACGATAGAAGGTATTACCGACGTAGTCAAATGTGAGAGTGGTTGTCACTTGTTCCCTAGAGATGTAGGAACGGTTGTAACCAATAAGTCACTCTAAAAATAGCCATCGTATGAAGACGGTCTTACTAGAAAGATTTTATGTGTAGACTAGTATAGTGACAAAGAGTCTTAGGTGCAAAGAACTGTCAACACGAAATTAAACGACGTGGTCGGGACAGAAACGAAGAGGTACAAAACGAAAAAGACATGACCGGGACAACCTGCAAAACTATAATCCACTATCGACAAGTACGGTAACGTGAGAATGATCACTCTTTTTTTGAAGACACAGACGTTTCAGGATAAGTGGGACCCTCTGAAGGGATTGAATGGGTTTATGTCAATCTGTAAATTAAGAAAACCAAAGGTGTCGTGAAACATGGATGAATATAAGATGACAAAAAATGTGTACGATATTATTAAACGAAGACTGGAGAGCAGAGTGAGTAACCCGTTTGCTAAATAGGACAGAAATTTTAATCCCTCAAGGTGATCTAGTCACTAACAGTCGTGACCGATGTGTAATCTTAGTGAGATAAGTTCGTCAACATATTTTAGAGATCTCTGGGAGAGGAAATAGGATGGATAATCCTTAAAATTCAATGAGTTTACTAATAGTATAACACTTCTTCTAACTTTTCGTGAATATGATCTGTCTAAGATTCTATGGAAAGTCGATTTTACAACAATAAGACGTTTGGACATATCAGATTTTTATATTTACGTCAGATCACTAGTTTTGTCCTTAATTTAATCTTTTTTATTCCCTTTATGAAAAGTACCATTCTCAATTACTTTTGTTATACATCACTTCATTATAAACATAACTTTTTACACGAAAATCTTGAGACTAAAAAACCAAAGTAGGATTAACGATTTTCACTGATACCTGTCTACCCTATTTTACAAGAAAAAACACCAAGAAAAAAAGGAACCAATATTTTGACTTTCCACTTACAATGAATATGTCTTTACATTTGTCTGAACTAGGATTTAAGAACTATTGTAATTCCTTAAATTGCAAATTGCAATTCCTTAAATTGTCATATCTTTGTCGTCGTATTATAAATCTTTTGTAGAAGTGTCTATGTCAACTGCCGTTGACATATATATATACAAGAATATAAACATCTATTTAGAACTCGAGAATTGTAACGTACAAATCGTCTAACGGTGGTCCTCGAAAGTTCCTTTTTAACTATCGTATTTTATTGGGTCCCAATGATGGCGATTGAATTGGTCATGTTACTGAGTTTTAACACAAAGAGTCTTCAGTAAACTATACTTTTAAAGTTAAACAAACTAGTATTCTGGGGTATGATTTATGAGAAGATTACGTCTCTAATGAAAAACCAGTTGAAACAGAAACTTGAAGAACTAGGTTCAAAATAGGATAAACTCAAATCTTTAAATAAAAACGACAGATAATCGGTCTACAAAGGGATTACAAACATTGAACCCCGACGAAACTGAGTAATTTTTCTGAGACTACGACCCTCCCTAACCCCCGTCCTCCTCTTCCCCTGTTGGCTCCTACTCTACCGACCTACCGTAGTGCCTGAGCTACCTGTACTCAGACTCACTTGAGGCCCTCTGGCACTACCTGTCCCTCCGGACCGCACGACGCTAAGTACCCCAGCGTTTCTCAGCCTGTGCTGACTCGCTGACTTGAATTTCCCGTCTCTGTTGTCAAACGACAACTATTTCGTAAAAAAACAACAACTTACATAAACCTATAAGATGGACAGACGTAAACCGACTAATATATAATTTGAAGATTTCAAACTATAAGAAACTTGGGAAATAATAAAGCGTAAAGAAAATATATCGTCACTAATATATGATGAATATTAGAAAGTAAACTTAATCAGTAATACTCGTTATTCCATGTTACTTCTCTATAAACTGAAACCTGAAGTGAACTAAGTTTTGCATACAATCGTGACTAAACCCTTGATGGAATCGGGTCGTAGAAATACCGTAGGCCAGGGTAGTGAAGTACCCTTTATCTACCCCTTTGTCACCTTTGTCACAGTCTGAAATAAAAAGACCCGAGGTTTTAGTGACGTCTACCACTGACGTCGGTACTTTAATTTTCTGCGAATGAGGAACCTTCTTTTCAATACTGGTTGGATCTATCGTATAATTTTTCGTCTCTGTAATGAAACGGCTGATTCCAGGCAGATCAGTTCCGATACCAAAAAGGACACCAGCACATACCTACACTCTCAACCTGACACTCCTTCCGACTCGCGACTTCTTAACTACGAAAACTTGACACTAAAACCTCTTCTGAGAACTCTCAAGGAACCTGACGTTCCTCTAGGTTGGTCAGGTAAGACTTCCTCTAGTCGGGACCCTAAAGAAACCTTCTTTACTACGATTTCGACTTTGAGGTCATGAAACCGGTGGAGTACACTTCTCAACTGAGTAACCTTTTCTGAGACTACGACCCTCCCTAACCCCAGTCCTCTTCTTTCCCTGCTGTCTCCTACTCTACCGACCTACCGTAGTGACTGAGTTACCTGCACTCAGACTCACTTGAGGCCCTCTACCACTACCTGTCCCTCCGGACCGCACGACGTCAAGTACCCCAGCGTTTCTCAACCCGTGCTGCCTCGCTGACTTGACTTATTCTAGTAATAACCACAATGAAACTGAGGTAACTCTTTTTTTCTAAACTCACTTAGCTATCTACTTGTATACTCTCACTACGGAGAAAAAAAAAAGGACATAATAAAAGAGACAGAGACCACATCATACTTCTCCAAACCGAAAACTCTCGTCTTCGGTATAGGGTCGAACTAGAAGGATCATAACACACACGAAACTGGACAATAACCTATTTACAACTTAATCAAAGTAAAACCTTATTTCAATACACAATCCTATACAGTCTATATTTGAGGTACGAGTAAGTAAGACAGTCAAGATCTGTCTAATAATAAAATAGTGTCAAACAGAATAATTTCACCTTACTAACGAAATGAAAGTATTGTTAATTATCTAATATTGGGTTACTTTCTTAAGTAAGATTACGGCAAAGAAAGTGTAGAGTTAATCTATGACAACCTGTCTCTTATAAAGAAATAAATACTATATCCTAAAGTGAAAGTTTACTTTTAATAGTTGGCAAATTCATCTGTAATCTACTGTAGGACGTTTAAACCATCATCTTAAAGTCTTATCTTTCTCATACATGAGGTAGTTTTTACAAACCCTTATAATTCAATTTTAAAAACTTGTGAAAAAGAAAACGATGTAAAACAATTCTAAAATTGAATATTAAAAGAATTAAACCTCCTTACACACCCTCAAATTCCACTCGTATTACAATTCTATATTATTCAAACTTTTTTTTTCAAATTATACTCCTCGTCTATTATCACGTACCTTTATAAAATTTTGAATTACAAATTTCTTAAAAGGTTTAGTAATCACGATTACAAGTCTCAAACATGTAGAACGGTAATTTTCCCGTAATACCATGAACACAGAATCTTAATTAAACGATAATTATCTAGAATAAAATATATTTATTAAACCTTACTTTTAAGTATTAAACCTTTTTAAGACTCAGTAAAATAATAAAGTATCGTTTTATTCAGTAAAATATACGTTTAAGTGGATGGACGACGACGACGTCGTGTAGGAAAAAATTTTTGAAAGAAATATATAAAATTAAATAAATAAAATTAACCTCCGATTAATGAAATGTTATAACATGACCCAAAACGGTATGTAAATATACTTAGTCGGCACCCATATGTACACAAGAGGTAGGACTTGGGGGGATTGTGTAGGAAAACTCTAGACGAAATTAACTACACTTACATCAATAAGGTCGGCAAGACCCGTAAAACAACATACTGGACAGAAAAAGACAGATATATGAACGTGGGAAATAAACAAAAGTATAAATTTTCACTGTAAAGATGTAAAAATCTGAAACTTTTCAGGTAAAACAGTTAGAACGAGAATCAGTAACAAATAATCAAGTAAATATAAATTATAGTAATAGCTCTTTCGACTTAAATCCAGACGACAAAATGACAAACGAAAACAAACAGGGTAGAGAAAGAACAAAGAGACAAGAAAGAATTTAATTCACTCATAATACATTTAAGGAAAAAATTATAAGGACAACCGAAAAATATAAGGATAACCGATTTTGTCCCAAAAATTTAAAAAATTACCAAAAAGGTCTTTAATATTATATGTTGGAATTGAAGAGTCAGACAAAGTTTAATTTTAGTATGTTGAAGGAATATTACATATACCTTTATATTTTGACGTCATTACACTAATAGGGAGGGGGTAGAAAATATGATATTAACAGTATATACAATGTAGATGTATGACATATTTGGGTTATTGTGTCACAATATTAAAAATGAATCTTTCCATTATAATTCCTTTAGTTCTCCTTTTTTGATCATATAAATAGATGGACAAATGGTGGAGACTACGAAAAGTAACGATTCTAGGTTCAAAGATACACCATAATGAAGGGAAGTCGGACTTCTTTAAGAAAATCGTAAAGAACATCACACACAGAGGACCACTGATAAAATGAAAGTAATAATTTCCCATAAAAACAACCCATACCTTAAGACCTACCTGTCAACACCTCTGAGACCTAAGAGATCTTATTCCAAGGGAGAATGTCATAATAAAATAAAATCATCCGACAATTGAACCGATTTGAGTGAAAGCGTTTGAGAATAGAAAGGTTACCACTCGTCGTCCATTTTAGAGTCGAGAAAGGAAAAACGAAATTATTTTCCTCAATCCTCAAACAGGACGTACACGTATTAAATCCGCAGTCGGTCTCTTCACCCGTCAAATATGTGTCTTAAATCTTGGAGGAGGAGATACCCAGAGAGGAAAAACCCTTGAGAAAATTATATGTCACCCCACCTAGACGTACAGGTACCAGTCAACCGAACGTTGTCTCCACGTCTCTGTCAAGTCACCTCTTTTCTATTGGAAAAGTTGTTTACCACGACCTTGTTTTTCTATGGAATAGGGTCTTTGTTTTTCAACATTAAGTATATAGCATCGTTTATATTTTCAATTGAGTTTCACCTAGTACCTGAATTTACATTTTAGAATTTGGGATTTTGTAGATCTTCTTTTGTAGCCTCTAGTAGAAACACTAGAACCCAATTAGTTTCTAAAAATACACTATGTATTTTCTTTTTTAACTATTTAAACCGAAGTATTTCAATTTTTGTAGACAAGAGATGTTTCGTGACAATTCTTGTGTTTTTCTATTCGGTATCTGGTCCCCTCTTATGTCCGTATGGAGTTGTTATAACGTCCAAATCAAGGTCTGGTGACACCATTTCGTTTATGGTGTCATTTCGTTCAGTGTGTTTAAACCCAAAGGGTCACATATATATTGAAATGTGGTATGGCATCAAGTAATGTACACATTATCGTAATACTCACTTTTCTGTCAACTATATAGCATTATTTTTAAAAACAACAACAACAAGTCAGAGAATTCAGTACAGACTGAGACGGTGGGGTGCCTGAAGTCATGTGGTCGGAAGGAACAGAAAGTGACAAAGGACCTCGAACGAGTCTGAGTACAGGTAGCTCAGTCACTACGGTATGTTGTAGGGTAGGAGACAGCAGGGGAAGAGAAGGACGGGAGTTAGAAAGGGTCGTAGTCCCAGAAAGGGTCACTCAGTGGAGAAGTCGAGTCCACCGGTCTCATAACCTCGAAGTCGTAGTCAGGAAGGTTACTTATAAGTCCTAACTAAAGGAAATCCTACCTGACCAAACTAGGGGAACGACAGATTCCCTGAGAGTTCTCAGAAGAGGTCGTGGTGTCAAGCTTTCCTAGTTAAGAAGTCACAAGTCGTAAGAAATATTAGGTCGACAGTGTGGGCATATACTGATGACCTTTTTGGTATTGAAACTGACATGCCTAGAAACAGTCGTTTCGTTATAGAGACGAAAAATTATGTGACAGATCCGAAACAGTATCCAAAAGAAAGTTCTTGTGGAAGTACCTAGTGTCGGAACAACACCGCTTCCCCGAACGTATTGAGTTACTTCGAAACTCGGTACGGTACGTCTCGGTGGGTTCTACCTACTCAGTGCTACTTCTCAAGACCGTTTCATACCAGGTGACATCCTCCTTTACCGTTGGGTGAGGTTATAAGAACGAACCTCTTGGGGTACTTGTCGTGCTTTTCTGTTTTTCTATTATAGTCTTCTACCAGGGGTGTGCAGCCTTCCACAGGTTATATGAAGACCCCTTCTTGTCTACCGTTAACGATCATCCTATAAAATCATTATTCATAAAAGGTATCCTGACCTTTTCCAGTCAAAAGTAAGGTTAGACTTTCTTCTCGTTACGGTTTCTGACAACTTTGACGGCATCTAAACACGAGTAAAGTGAACGATCGTTCCATTACGAATTTTAGGAAGTTCGATCCGAAATCGTCACACACTTGGGTTTTGAAGGTCCACATGTTTGACTTCAATCTTTTCCGTCTCCTTAGTCTCTAGTTTAACGGTTGTAAGCAACCTAAAAGGGTATCTTTTCCTTAAGGTTTTTTTCTAGACGAGGACTCTTTGGACATACGTCCAGTTCTCCCTTGTCAATCTTGGAATGTACCTCGTTGTCTGACCGAGTTTTAACCTTTTCCTCATACAGTTCCGACTTATAACAGTAGGACGAATAACTTGAAGTCATGTCTCATGTAGTTACGTTTTATGGTCCGACCTACTTCGTGTTCGTCATTAGTTCTAACGACCCTCTTTATAGTTATTGGAGTCTATACGTCTACTGTGGTGACATTACCGTCTTTCACTTCTCCTTGATTTCTCGGAGAACTACTTCCACTTTCCTCTCACTTTTTGACCGAATTTTAAGTCGTAAGTTTTTTGATTCTAGAACCGTAGATCAGGGTAGCGAAGTACCGTTTATCTGCCACTTTTCACCTTTGTCACTGTCTAAAATTAAAGAACCCAAGGTCTTAGTGACTCCTACCACTGACGTCGGTACTTTGCGAACGAGGAACTTTCCTTTCGACACTATTTGGATAGTCGCATAACTTTAATCTGATTACCCGGAGTAAAGTCATAACGACATATGACCCCTTATCCCTCCGGGTCTCTCTCTCTCTCTCTCTGCCCGTTACCGGTAACGATTTCGGTAGTCTTACACATTGTAAATAGTCACTTCCACTGGTAGAATATACCGTGGGGCTTATCAAAGTCGTCACTATAACTTCTAGTGACTGGTATCTGGTGGTATTGTTTAAATTACTATTTCTTCAAACTTTACAAAGTTCTTAATGGTCGTGGTGTCTCATTCGTTTACGACAACCTTTTTACCGCAGTTATCTGAACGGACTACGTCCCAACAGTATTTGAAAGTTCTAAAAAAAAAAAAAATTACATCATAGACGTTTCACCTTAGTTCATTTCGTGTTATTTTGTTTCACACGGATACAAATGTTCAGTGTACAAACTATTTCTTGAAATCAGGTCTTATACATTTCTCAAGAACTTTGTTATTATTCTTTTATTTTGGTAGACAAATTTTTAATCGACTTCTAAACAAGTCTATGATTGGACTTCTTCTATATGTCTACTGTTTATTCGTGTAACTTTATACGAGTTGTAGTAATCCCTTTACGTTTAATTTTGTTCTATGGTGATGTGTGGTTAATTTTTTTTGATTTTTAAAATTTTGACCGGTATTAGTTCACAACCGTTCCTATATCTGGTTGATCTTAAAAGGAGTGACGACCATCCTTACGTGTCACCGTGTCGATAAAACTCTTTATCAAACAATCAAAGAAATTTTAAATATATACGTCGACGGTATGTTAGATCGGAAAGTGACGATAAATAGCTTCTCTTCACTTTCGTAGATATGCATATTCTTGTAACTAACGTAGAATTAAACATTTTCAGTTTTTGACCTTAATTGAGTCTACAGGTAGTTATCCTCTCACCTACTTGTGTGACTAAGTCCTACGACGATTCGTCCGTCGGATAGTCTACGAAACGGTAGTGAACTATGCCTGGTAGTAGGAAAATCGAAAGTCGAAAGAGACGTCAAAAGAAAAACGGACGACGGGTCGGGGATTCGGTCACATTGTATAAATCCCAAAATTAACACCGAAGTCATGAAGACAAGGGCTCAAAGACATACTCAGTCTTACTCGGTCCAATACGACACTATCATTTATTAGGGTTTAGAGTGACTGAATTTCAAAACAGAGAAACGACACTTGACATACAGACAACACCCAACCGACTCTCAACACAAGAGACAAGAGTGAGACTCTGGATCCGACTACCTCCTCAGAAATAGACTTTGTAACGACCAACGACCCTTACACCTGAATTCATAATTGTGGTTATCGACATTGATGGAAACTACGTATCTATTTTTCATACGTTTTATGGAAAGACATAAATAAATGTATCCATTTGTACAAAATTTTACCCTCCATATAATAAGGACATACAACCTGTGCCTTGGACTTAGGTTTCTCTCCTTTTCCTTACCGTCAACGGTGTGTCGTCACTTTGTCACTCTTGAGTCCGAAGGGTAAAATTATGAAAGCACGTTTAGTCTTTTTCTTTACATGGTAGATAAGTGTGTAAGAAATAAAACAGTCAGAGAGGTCGTCTGGTGTAAATTCTCCGCAGAGTATGGTCGACGACGGTCACCGTCCCTGTGTTACCTAGTGTGTCCCCGTGACCTGTGGCTCCTACTCGACCCTGGAAATCGGGTAGAGCGAGGTTCAGGAGTTTCACTTCGGCAACGGGTGCTTAAGGTCCTTGAGAGGAACGTCAGGTCAGTCGTGGACGGAGGAGAATTGCTTTCCTTCTTACCACTCAAGTCACACACGTACCCTCGAACGGAAAAACACTCGGTCACATGGGAGACCATCATTAAACAACCAGTCAAGGTGACTCGTCGGATAAGGACTCCTCTCTTGGAGTCTCCCCACGACCGACCAAAACTCATTGTCGGTCCCAAAGTGCACGGTAAGTCAAGAAAGTAGTAAAGGGGTCGTAGAGATCATCATTGTAATAGAAACCTTTATTCAAAATCCAAGTTGGTGAAATCGTGTTCGTCTTCCAGAGTCCGATCGCATCGTAACCTTTCGTCGAAAGACACGACTGAGGTCCCTCTATCTGACCTGATCTGATCTAAGAGGACGGTACAAGGGACAGAGGTCACACGACGTGGAATTGACATCTTAACGGTCGTAAACGCGAGAGTCACTAGTGATTCTTTTGTTCTTAAAGAACTCATAAAAAATATAATTGCTCCTATCCTATACCGACATAAGAGTCAGAAGTCGACCGAGTATGAACATATGTTTTACTTATCAAAGACAAGAAACAATGGACAAGGCTTTTAAGAGAACTAATTAGTTTCTGAAAGACCTCAGAGGTCTTCCGTGTCATGACAGTCAAAAATTGTTTTTACTTCTCTCTATCTACTCTATGTAGACGAAATATTATGAATTTTGTATTTTTGATTGTTTCACAATTTTAAATGTTTGAGTGATTCGCATATATAGTTTCCCGTCTTAATTCTTAAAGTTGACTTAAACGGTGTGAAGGCATCAAGAGTACTTAGAAAGTAAGAGTTTACACATAAAATTAATTTTCGGTCTTCTTTATTTTGAACGGGACACCTCGTGAAGACATACATAGAACAATAGAGAAAGACCCAAGATCCACAAAGGACTAGGAAAAGTTTATTACCGGAAAAGAATAAGTCCTTTTACCCAAATTCTGTGACGATAAGAGTCGAGAAGTCATGGACTAAAACCCACCTCACAGGAATAAGAGGGAAGGTTGTTCTATAGACTACACATAACCCGTGTTGGGAACAGACACGTCAACCATATTTCGTGGCAGAACGAGTCCGGACAGTTTCGACAGACCTCCGGAACCAATCCACCATTAACGAAATCTTGGAAGTTAGTAAATCCTCGGATCGAAACAGAATCTGTCATCCCATCTTATATTGGTGTAAATGACTTTGTACTGATTTAACTGGTGTAAATGTGTCATATGAATCTGGTCATAGTATAAGTTTAATAAAGGGAGTTTTTTTGGGTTTTACTTAACTTGAACATATTTTAAAGTTATTATATGTCAACGAGTTCTTTTATCAGTATACATCGTCTCCTCCCTCCACATTCCCCTTTCAAAAACGAAACACCCTTAAAATGAACTACGTCGAACGACATAAGGGAACGTTCTCACAAGAGAACTTATAAATACGGACTTGTATTCCATTCGGGGTCTATACTCGACCAAAAGGGGAATATTTCAAAATCTCACTCCCTCTACTTTACCATCTTTAAACTTAAGTAATTAAATCAATGTACATATATTAATTGTGGTGTATAATACTTCGTCCCGTTATTATATCTCCTAAACGAAATAGGTGTGAGTATAAAGTATTTTAGTAGAACGGATTTGAGACACACAAACACACCACACTAGTAGTAGTCATCCTTGGGGGGACGTAGTAAGCACGTCGTGACTTTAGGTCCCACGTAGAAGCAAACACAGAGAGAGCAAACTCAATGTGGCCAAAAATCTAAGTACGTGCTAGACTGTGACTTCCAAAATACAGATTTGGCGTTCATGGTAAGTGTCTTGTCACCCCGACAAAAAGTACACAGGACGTCACGACATAAATATTAGTGAGTTACAAACTAAACGTCAACTAGTATTGTAAAATACTCGGACATTAAAGACAGTATCTTAAATTAGTAGAAAAAAAAAAAATAAAGACTCATCCATTATGTACATTGACCAAATTTTACATCCCCTATGGTTACTGATGTGTCACTTTTCAGTCAATGAGAGGACCAGAACAGGGAGTCGATGGGTCAATGAAGAGGTCTTAATTAACGAGAATGAACACAGGAAAGACTCTCTTACCATAAACTGATGGAAAAATTTTCGTCGCAGACTTTTAGAAGAAAGAAACATTGTTGTCGGTTGTGAAGTAAAATTCCAATAGACCTTTATTACACAACCAAGACAAGAAGGAAAAAAGGGGACTAAGATAATTTTGTAAAGATATTTGTCTGATTTTGATCGAAGATTCCTTCAACTAAAAATTCGATTACGTAAAAGGAGTTCACGAAAAAACAAGTTCTAATTTATTTAATTTCTCGTAGAGTAATATGTGACACATTCCTGAGTTTATATCTGTCGGAGGAGAAAGAATTATACACTGAAGTCTTTCAATTTTTAGAATGGAATATAAGTCCGTATAATATGAGATTAAAGTTCGAATACTCTACAATCGGATTAAACGTATATGGAAGGTTCTGCATTTACTTAACAACATGTCGACAGTTTTCATGTCCAAAACCTATACCCTTACACTTCTCATCTAGGTGTAATTTGTTGGATATCTACCTTTTTGGTATGGAAAGAATGAAACCACTAAAAAATCACAAATAAGAAGTAGAAAAATCCAGAAGAATTACGGTAGAAATTTAGTATAGTTCATGTTTTACATCTACAATCGGAGTTTTAATTAATTATCCTCCATGATATAACCCGAAGGGTCCACCGTGACCACCATCTCGGGACGGTTACGTCCTCTGTGTCCTCTACGCCGAAGATAGGGACCCAACCCTTCTAGGGACCTCCTCCCGTACCGTTGGGTGAGGTCATAAAAACAGACCTCTTAGGGTACCTGTCTCCTCGCACCGTCCGATGTCAGGTATCCCAACGTTTCTCAGCCTCTGTTGAGTTCGCTGAAATCGTATGTATCGTTTCATGCAAATCTATAAAACTTTATTAGTTTATATCTAAAAAACACACACACTAATACAAAATAACAACAAACGATTCGAAAACTTAAAACGTATAATCTTAATGAAAGAAAACCTCTCCTTTACTTCTATAAAGTCAAACCCCAACCATACATCTGTCTAACATAGTGATTTATCAAACATTTATTTGAAATATTCCTTTTACTTCAACTATGGCTTCATGTCATTATTCAGATCCTAGCAGGGAATAAAAACTAATTTTGACTGTAACCGTCACCATCACCTCACTGTCTTATAAGGGTGACGACCCCATTTATACTTTCTACAAATCATTTCCATTCGATCCCGAAAGGAAATGGGAACTTACACCCGTTTTATAGAGTTCAATTACTGTAAAGTCGTCATTCACATCGCAAATCCGTTAATTGAGAAGGGTTGTCCTGTCAGAAGGTATTTCCTTTCATCTATATAAAAATGATTTATTACATGGAAATGATTTTGTTACGTACAACAAGTTAACGATTCAGTACAGATTGAAGAACGCTGGGGTACTTGACGTCGTACGGTCTGAGGGGACAGAGAGTCTCAGACGTTTAACTCGAGACAAAACTGTATTATATATGTATTATCTAGGTAAAAGTGCAAAGGTACAATTGTAAGGAAATCTACCAATTGTGACTCTTTTTCTCCCAAAAGTCAGTCTCCCTTTCAATCAAGAAAATAACAAATATTTTCTTTCGGAATCCACGAGATTCCACTTAAAGTGAATATTTTCGTCCCTTTCCGTCTTATCTACCTTTGTTGTATGGACTTTCTCGATGTCGAGAAACAGACACGGGTGTGAATCGACTCTGGTACTCCTTCTTCGAAAAGTAAGTACTCCAGTAAATTCTGACTATTCACACGACCAACCACTTGAATTCGAAAATCGAGTGATGGTCGTAATAGTGTCTCATTTGGTTATTCAACTGTATCTAAGGGGGGAGTATTTCTCAAGGACTAAAATCCTGAAACGTGCAGAGACTTCTAGAGTAGTACAATTGTACTGACATCTGTAGGGTGTCCGGTGGACAGTCATAGTGCATGACCCTTTTACTCATAGACGGTGGAAAGGGAAAGACATAATCGTCCGAAAAACTTTGACATACATGATGATTTATCAGGACACAAAATCCGGAAGTATCTCTTCTCACTGAATAAACAATAAGAATGAAATTTGAAACCATAGTAACCAATGACGTGAATGATCCAGAAACTCGAACACCCGGGTAGAACTTTTGAAAAAAATTTCTAAAAGGTAGACAATTTACCCAGTGTGGCTTGTCAAAATCTGAAACGAACAAGACAAGGTCTCTCTTTAATTAAAAATAATTAAAACAATAATCTCTCTTTTATTAAATAAGGTTTCAAAGAATGTACGTTCCTTAAGTGCCACCGAGAAATGTAACCTAAGTTATGTCCATAATTATGTCTCCGTTTGTCAGACTTGAAACGTACCTCGGGTCGGTTTCCTTTAACGCACGAAATATGGTATTTTTTATTCAACATATACAAGTGTCGACTAGAAAAGATACCCAAAATGAAACTTTTGTTAAGGGGTGTGGAGTAATTGGAAATCTTAAATGACAGTCAGATCCACAAACCTTCTCGTGTTTCCACGAGTCCTAAACAGAACACATTTTGGGACAAAACATCTGCTACGTGGTCGACTATACCTGATCATTTCCAACTACTTTCTCTTCTATCAAGATAAAAAGAGACCTCGTTTGTCACTCTGTACTTTAAGAGTATCACAGTGTTGACCCTTGATTTATTAACCTACGACTCATCGGTTCTGCACTTTGACATCCTAAGAACGAAAGGGAAAGATATTGATCTCCATTATCTTTACTTATTAAAATACATTTTAACAAAACAGTAACTGAAATATTAATTGTATAAATCCAAGAAGTTATAAACTTTATTAAGAGTTCCTATAACTATTTGTAAGACTATGTAAATCTATCTAAAGAGATAGCTGAGAGTTCTCAATGACTCCTCATGAACCCGATTCTCTTTATACATGAGACATTGACATTAAAAGGAATCAAAAATAATATAAAAATTTTAATCAGAAATCCTACATTTGATTTGTGTTAATTTCCAAAATTTCAATCGATGTTTGAAGACCCGTCGACGTTTACTTTAAGAACTAATTAACACCGTCGAGAGTAAGAAAAACAAACACTGCTAAAGAACCTCGGAAGTTTTACTTTTCCTTCGGCACATTCATCGAATTCCCACTCCAGGAGAGAAAGTGTTACCAGAAATATTTCAGAGGATAATTTACCGTACAAAACAAAGTGTCATATTTATTCGTGGACATTGGGACAGGTGGAAGGAAAAACATGACACCTAAAGAATAAACCTACCAAAACGACAATGACTCTCAAAGCAAGCGAAGTCACGTAACGACCTGTGTGGGTCTGTTTCGTATGTAGCTCCCTCCCACCTCCGACCTGTACTCGAGTGTCGGAGGCAAACATCGCCGTCACAGTCTTGTGATTGAATCCTCACGAAATCAATAGTAATAGTGACTCCCCTACCCACTCCGAATGATGTCAAAGTCTTTGTGTAGTTGTTCTGGTGTCCGGGGTCAATGTCACGGGAACTTCGGAGTAAAACTCAATAAGAAGGTCAGAATTTTTAACACAGGAGAACGTTTTTAAGGAAACTTTACAGTTGTCAATTGTAAATAATATTCATTCGAAATCTTGTATTATCATTAATCGTCAAATTAGGTCATACTCTGTAGTAATAGAATTTGGTGTAAATACATTCTAAAAATGTTCTGAAAAGATCTCAGTACATTCATGTAAAAAAAGAATATATCCAAACTATTAAAAAACATTTTGATCTCAGGTGGTATACTACATATAATCAGTGACCTCGTCACTTATTTGACTTAGTTAAATAACTCTTTGTCAGAGAGAGGACAGGGAGTCTTACGTTAAAAATTTTTCTTGCATACATTATACTTACTAATCAATTATTTACAATGAGTCAATATTAAGGGATAGATGAATCCGGAAAGTTCCGATGAACCTTAACTTATCAAATATTAGTCTGTAAAACGACCCGGCTCTCTGAAACAACTTTAATTTAGTCCCAAGAAGAGTGAATCCAGACTGGGATTGGGTTGGTATCCCTGGAGGAGATCGATGTTTCCATCTCTTTCCCATCTATTCCCTACGGACGAGAGATGGTATTGGACTATTTATATGTCTCATATGATCTTTTTTCACTGGATACTAAAAAAAGAAACAATGATATAAAATAAAATTCCGTAGTCATTACTTCATAATAACACTTTCTTTCGTTTTCCCGTTTATACAACCTCATTGTTTACTTGACATTAAAAGAGAAACCAAATATCAATTATTAGTGGGTCTGATTAATCGTTCATAGGATGGGTCACAAATAGATTGAGGAAATGTAATTAGGTATGACGACCGACGGGAGTGGACGACGGGAGTGACAATAATTGTCCTTCATATCAGAAAACCCTCAGTCCTGAGGTCGGAGGAGACGACTGAGTCAGACACTCGTACCCATTCAGAGCTCGAGAGACACAACGCCAATACGGGCAACATTAACATTATGAGTATACCGTCGAAAGTCGGGTACACAGAAGAGACCGACGGGAAGGAGCAACGTAGCACACAAGAATATAGAGTAGATAGTGAAAACGGAACACGACAAGTAACCCGTCGTCTTTGTCTTTCTTACCTTCTATTGAAGGTAGAGGCAATTGGTTACCTTAAAAGGTATCTATGCTTAATCATTACAGTGACAGAAATTATGTAAGGAGTATCTACATAATAATTTGTATGTACGGTCGAGTAAGTCAATCAGTCCGAGGGGAAGGGGGTACAAATTTTCCTTTCTCTTTAACCGAGTTAAACACAATAGGATTTTTCTAATGTAGATTACACCTTATACGTCACAGCAAGATAAGTACCAAAAGTTCCCAACCGTCCATACACACTTGTAAAAATATTGTCCTAGTCTGAGTTAATTTTCTGTTATAAAATTGAAATATAATTTGGGTTTAGTAAGTAAAGGAAAAGACCAACGAATACAACAACAAAAATAATTCTTTTACGATTAGCAACCCATAGACAAAGTGATTGAATTTAAAAACTAGATACTGGAGACACAAATCATTTCAGACTAGTGTCGAAAAAACGGAAACCAAGAATATTCAATTCAAATTTTTGACTGTTTACAATCTTAAAAAGTCATGAGACTTCTTAACTCTAAATAACGATGTTTTATCCTCTGTAAGAAACTGTTAGGAACAAGGACTGTGTCGTCAAATCTTTACATAGCTAATCTCGTCGGTAGTATATGATATATTCTCTTTTCAAACGGTATAGTCTTACGAGTCGAAAGGGTTTTATAATTTTCTTTAATCATAAAGTTCTCATCTTTACCCAAATGAAAAATAATAATCTTTTATAAATAACTGACTAATAACACAGAGGGTGACATTTATTAAGAATCTAGAATCCGAAGATCATGTCACAACCGTCAAGTCATCCTTTAAGAGTATTTTAACAATCTGAGTATGTAGAAAGTTTCATCAAGGGAGTCGATTTCTTTAATTAAATCTCTACTAAGAGAGTCTATTGACCCTCCTTCTTCTTGGATTAAAATTTCTCGCTCACGTCTCTATTCGGACGAGACACCGTGATCTGTACACCAGACTCCCGTGTGTTCGCACACAGACAGTAGACATTTATCCTCAGTCCAATCCACATGTCGGGTTCGATGACCTCCGAACTTACTTCATTTCGTGACTACCAGTGAGGTACATGTACTGTGTCCCATTCATGACTCTTGTACGGTATCCGTGGGTCGGAACGTACGAACTAGAATTTCATTTTTTGGTACTTTATTCGTCACCACTTCGTATGTGTCACCCATTCCTGTGGTTGAGACCTCGGTAGGGCAGACCAAGTGGCACTGATCGGCACACTTGACTCTACTTAATTAACAGATGAAAAACGGAGTCAAAGGAGGAGACATTTTATTCCTGGTATATCATGGGTGGAATACCCCCAACGAGACTCCCAACTTAGTCAAGTATATTCAGTTCATAAATCTTGTTGTACCAGTATATTAATCGTCAAATATTGATAAGTAATAATAATACAAATAAAATTCCTATATCATAAATTTAAGTATGAACCCTTTATGTCAAAAAGTCCCAAGGTGGTACCACAAACTATGGAATGACAAAGAACGTTATCAGGGTCATTAAAACCGGGGGTAAACGTATGTATAAAGAAAAATTTTTACAGTTTTACTGTACGTCAAAAACTTACAAAGCGACACATGGATGTATTGTTAACTTCTCGTGAATACAACACCCTCGATTCGTCCGCTTACATCATCCGTGCGTAAAGGGTACTTCAAACAGAGGCAACAACCATGACGGTCAAGGGTGTTAGGATCGTAAGGGACCCGTAGTCAGTCACAGACGTTCCTTACTGAAAGTTTATAATTTCGTACACTTTTCTGTTTGTCCGGTTTTGAGTCTCGAGAGATCCCTGATACTGGAGGTTTTGTCTGAGGCAAGACTGTAAAAGTGTCCGGCGAACTTCCTTAAGGTCATCCCAGTAAGGTAAACCATTTGAGGATTTGTTTGGGAGACAGTAGTTCCTGACTAAATATCTAAAAAGAAGAAGAATGTATCAACAAGACTTCTCTAATTCTATCATCTATACTAACGACTCTGAGAAAGTTCGGTAGACTAACATATACTATTCATGACATGTCTTCTGAAAACCATAAAACTTCATTATTTTGTCAATAAACAATACAAATTTCTCTCAAGAACGAGACTCAACAGAGAATTTAAAAAAAGAAAAAACAAAACTAAGGTCCTTTAGATACAGTATTAGTACAGAGATTTAATTTTAAGAAAGTAAATACTCGGGTTAATAAATTGTCGTTTTAATTAAAGTCTTTACTAGAAAATTTTTTGTTTACATACATAATTTTTATACATGCATTACTGAACAGAGTGTTACTGAAAACTTTATATACTTTTGTCTTTGTCTAGATCACTACATCTTACAAGAACCACACTACCGTCAACAAATTTACTACGAAGTTCCAGTATCCCACCCCCCTGTCTAGACATTTAACAAAAAATTAATTAGGTTTAAGACAATTATATAACACATAATACTTCGTAAAGAATTTTTTTTTTTTATCACCATTTGTATTTACTCTTCCCGTCTTGGGTTCTCTAAACTTCCGACCTGTTGAATTCCTTTGCCCATCAATCCAAACAAACCAAATATCAACTGGAATTTACGATATCGGAGTGCCAACAGGGCCAGACTTCAGATTCACCGTACATACTTTAAGGTCCCCACTTGTCGTAAAGTGTATACTTCCTAGCCCAAATGACCCCCTGAAACACACCAACCAAAGGAGGACACGTACAAAGAAAAGTCACTCAATTAGGAAATTACGTGTTAGTTTTTAACGAATACTTTACTATAGACTCAGACAACATCATAACATTTTACAAAATTTGTTGAAAGTTTACCTTTTTTTTTACTTTGTGTCCTTCATTTAACTATTATACTGGAATTAGTTCGGAGAATTTTAATCATTTTTTCTTTGGGTCCTACAAATTCTCTAGAGGAATAATTTCACCTTACTTTATCTTTCTACGAATCATTAACTAGTAGTTATTAATAACTTACATGAATTCTTAAAAAACCGAGAACTAACTCCATATTTTATATATATCACTTTTTCTATAAATACCAGTACAATAGAAAAAAGAGTTCGAATCTTAATTTTAACTATAAAATTGATCTATTGGGTCACAAGAATCCTCTTTCATAACGAAAAGATTATGCGAAAATTTTCCATCTAAAAAGGTGAGAGTGAAAAGTAAAGACACTTTATCAGAGAAAGAGTTTCTTTCCCTTAAACCAATTTATTGAACGACTATTTCATCACTTTAGAGATCAACATTTAAACAAACACGTATCTCTGTGTCGAAGAGATACTTCGACGAACGAACTGACGACTTACAAAAGAGGTGGCAGTTGTGTTTGTTTACGAATGTGAAAGTTTTTAAACTTCCAAAATAAACCTGTGGGTTTATAAAATTATACCTCCCAAAAGATTTATTTACCTAAATTTACATGAGTTTAGTTTATTTTAATCGTGACTTTTTAAACTTTAAATTTCTTTAGGTTCTTGAATCAGGATTTGAGACTTAAAGTCTCAGATCACCGAAATCTCTCATTGAAACCAAAAACAAAAGAAGTGGGTAATGAGACTTTGATAAATTTCATCAAGAATACAAATAATAAAGTACTATATACGAAAGACTCGAAAATGGAAGTTGGGTGGACATGGAAACACAAATTTCATGTAAAGATTATCTGTTGTATCATCATCATCAAACAGCGAGTCAGCACAGACTGGGAAACGCTGGGGCACCTGACATCGGATGGTCCGAGGAGGGAGGTACCCTAAGAGGTCCGTTCTCTTGACCTCACCCAACGGTAAAGGAAGAGGTCCCCTAGAAGGGCTGGGTCCTTAGCTAGGGCCCAGAGGGAGTAACGTCCGTCGGCGAAATGGGAGACTCGGTGACCCCTTCGGGATATCTGTCGTATCTCGACCTGAAAGAAAAGAAAGTTTACATCAGACTGTTAGAGACAGAAAGTAAACACTACAAATCTAATAAATGTAAATTACATTAATAACCATACAGACTACATAATCAATGGATAACGACACACTGTTTGACGAAGCATGGAATTCTCGAAGTGTGTCCTGTGTAAATACTAGACTTGTCAAAGAGACTTAGTCCTTAAGTCCGTGTCGAATTGAACCATGGAGACGAAGTGTTCGGACATCAGTCCAAAGTCCGTTCCGAGACAAAGTAGACTTCCAAGTTGACCCCTTACTAGGTGAAGATTGGAATCAATTCAACAAGAACCGTTCTAAGTCATGGAACTCCCGACAACCTGATTCACGGAGTCAAGGAACAACCGACCTCCGGTGGAAGTCAAGGAACGGAGAGGTTCCACCGTCGAATAAAATTGTTTCAGTCATGCTTATTACGATCGTTCTGTTTTTACTATTAAAAAACGTTGTAAAGGAATTGTAACAGGACCATATAACTACCCGAAGGGACTATCGAGTCAACCATTTCTTAGGCGGACGTTACGTCCTCTGGGGCCAAGCTAAGGGTCTAGACCTTCTAGGGGACCTTTTCCCTATCCGATGGGTGATGTCATAAGAACCCGAAGGGAACACCGAGTCGACCATTTCTTAGACGAACGTCACTCCCTCTGGATCCAAGCTAGGGACCCAACCCTTCTAGGGGACCTCTTCCCTTTCCGATAGGTGAGGTCATAAGACAATATAACTAATCTTCGTCTAACGAGTTCCCCTCTCCTAATAAATTCTGGCATTTATAGTTTTCCGACCCTAGTAACTCCTAACAGAATCTCCGATGGATGGGGTTAACTCAAACTTAGGTAGTAAAACAACATACATTACAAACAGGTAAGACAAGAAATAAGGAGAGAAGAACGGACAAAAAAAAATTCAATAAGAAAAAAAAAAAAAAAATGATAAAGTAAAGTAATAATAAAAACGTAGTAGAAAAATCAACACGAAGAAATAAGGGGACTCAAAGACTACCTTTGAGTCCAGATTGTACAACAATTACGATAGGTCATTTTACAAATAGAATCGATAATATAAAAATAGAGATCTCCAAGGAAAAACGTAACAGGTAAAGACAAAAACAATATAAGGGATAAACGAAATTTATAAACGTGTATCAACAGTCACCATTATCAAAGAAAAAAGACAGTAAAGACCCAAACAAATATAACTATTTAAAAAGAGTACAAGTTCTTCACAAAAGAACGGAGAAACGTCCATCGGAACATTAAAAAATAACCTCTAGTCAAGTCAGTGAGTCAACACAGGTTGAGAAACGCTGGGGTACCTGACGTCGTACGGTCCGGAGGCACACATAATGGTCGAGGGTCTCAAATGGGTTTGAGTACAGGTAACTCAGCCACTACGGTAGGTTGGTAGAGTAGGAGACGGTAGGGGAAGAGGAGGAGGGAGTTAGAAAGGGTCCTAATCCCAGAAAAGTCTACTCAGTCGAGAAGCGTAGTCCACCAGCTTCATAACCTCAAAGTCGAAGTCGTAGTCAGGAAGGTCACTTATGTGACCAACCTAGAGGAACGTCAGGTTCCCTGAGAGTTCTCAGAAGAGGTTGTGGTGTCAAGTTTTCGTAGCTAAGAAGTCGTGAGTCGAAAGAAGTGTCAGGTCGAGAGTGTAGGTATGTACTGGTGACCTTTTTGGTGTCGGAACTGATCTGCCTGGAAACAACCGTTTCATTACAGAGATGAAAACTTATACGATAGATCCAATCAGTATTGAAAAGAAGGTTCCTCATTCGCAGAAAATTAAAGTACCGACGTCAGTGGTAGACGTCACTAAAACCTCGGGGGGTTTTATTTGAGACTGTGACAAAGGTGACAACGGGGTAGATAAAGGGTACCTCACTACCCTGACCTACGGTACTAGAAGCAAAAGACTTACAACTCGAAATTCGGTTGAAAAAGTGAGAGGAGAAAGTGAATGTAGTTCTCCGAAAAATCAGGGAGAAGTGAAAGATGGTATTCCCACCATGGTAGACGTATAGACTCCAACAACTATAAAGAGGGCCGTCAGAACTAAGGTCGAACACGAAGAAGGTTTGGTCGCAAAGAGTACTACATGAGACGTATCTTCAATTTATTGGTCCCACTGTTATATGTCGGAACTGCATGAGGAAAAGGACAAACCTTGGTTAGACAACAAGGTACAGGTCAAGATTGACAACGAAGGACTGGACATATATCCAAAGAGTTCTCCGTCCAGTCTACCAGACCATAAGGGTAGAGAAAGTCTTAAAAGGTGTCAAATAACACTAGGTCTGTCAGTTTACGAAACCGTATCAGTTATTTCGTCTTTATCTACAAAAAAGACCTTGAGAGAACGGAAAAGGTACTAGGTCGTCTACAACCGTTAAACTAGAGACCAAGGAGACGGAAAAGATTTTGGTCGAACTTGTAGACCTTCAAGTACCAAGTGCATAACGACTTCGGACCGAACCTCTTAAAACTCGTAATGAAATGATCGTACACTCTACTCACGTTAACACGTCATCAAACTCGTAAGAAACCGTAACGGAAAGAAACCCTAACCTTACTTTTGACGGGAAAAGGTCAGGACACCGGTGACGACTCAAAAGGTTTAAACGACCGTATACCTCACGTCGTGAAAGTGTCGTAGTAGAAAGTCCTAAACTTTATCGAAGTGACCTTAAGGTAGTGGAGGCGATCAAAACAAACATCACTACGAAAGATTCCGGGTGAATGAAGTGTAAGGTCCTAGAAACCGAGATCCACTCACTAGTGTGGTAGTACTAATAGAACCAGCACTTCTGTCAAAAACATGTCAAGAAGACACATAAGAACGGCGGTGGAGTCGTATCCGGGGAGGAAAAGACGTGACGTCGAATACCGACGGAATCGGAGGGTTTCGAGAGTAGAGACAGAGTCAAGTCGTTCAGACAAACTCAAAGTCAGATCTCTAACGGAGGTCTGTCTTTCGATCCCATCAACATTCCGAGTAGAGTAAATAAAGGGATGAGGATCCCCTATATCAGGACACAACGGACGAAGAGGCACATCCTCTCGTTAACAAAGCACATAAAACAGGTCAGCCCGATGGATCAAAGAATGTCACTCTCCAATTCTCATTAAGACAATAAGGTATCATCGACTTCTGTCTTCAACCCTTAACCCTAAAATTGAGTTCCGACCACGAAAAGGACACTTCGTACAAAGGAGAAACCGATGTCCATTGGACCGAAAGACTAATCTGACGTCGACGTCACAGTAAAATAAAAGCCTAAGGGGGTTTGTAAGGTCGGAATAACCTATGTGGTCCCACGAGGACCGACAAACTAGTGACTTACTTACTTTGGTCTAAAAACCAATTTTTGATTCTGACTCAAAACCAACCAAGAGTACTGTTCTTCGAAAGGTCGAAGGCGGGAACCGTACTTGCCAGCCAATTGTTCCAACAGCATTTCTATATACAATCTCGAAGAATCTACTGTTCCTCGGTCACTGTGTCAATAAGTAAACCAAGTTCTTAGTAGAAAAATGGACTTGTGGTCACAAGTATCGTCGTAATAAATGTCATCGTTTCTATGTCTTGGATACATTCACAGGTAGTTGTCTACTTACCTATATCTTCTACACTAATATACATCACTTTATGATGAATCGGTGTTTCTCTTACTTTTAAACGTAAAAGTGTTTGTACCTACCTAGACCTCTCATAACACGAATTGCTTTATTCTGGTTCTTTCTGTTTCTGAAAATACAATAGTGAATATACACCTTAGATTTTTTATTTTGGTCATTTATATTGTCTTTTCTTTGTCCGAGTATCTATGTCTCTTATTCGGTCACCAATGGTCACTCTTCCCCGTTCTAGTCCCATCCTCTCTTTCTTTATGCATGATGGTACATTTGATTTATTCGATGTTCCTATATAACATATCGTGTCCCTTATATCGGTTATAAAATACTTTTGATATTTACCTCATAGTAGACCTTTGTAAAACCTAGTGATATGATATATCACATTTACTTTCGATGATATTATCACATTTACTTGATATGGAGTTAAATTTTTTTATTTCTTAGTAATTTTAAACCCTCGGAGTTCCTTTTTACAAAAGTAACTACCGTCTTAAGTAAGAAACAATTATTTCTTGACTAATGAATAATAAAAGAGGAATTTTATAACTTTAATTCTTTTTAAGAGAAACGGAGTCATAAGATTAAACTAAGTCGAACCGTTATACGACAAATTACCCATTATAGTCTCACTAAACTATCGAGTACCAATACATTTGTACTCACTCTAAGATGAATCTCGATCGGTTTGAAGTGCAACTGAGAAGTGTTGTGTAGAAGCTAGGAGTAGGAAACAACTGTTAGTCTTGAAATTTCCTCTTAAATATAACTATTTCTTGAAGTAGCACCACCATTTACCATATTTATCTTTATTTCGTCTGATAGCAGATCCTTAGTGTCTGTGTGTCAAATTAGTTTTAGAGACATCAGACCGAGGGACATCAGTAGGAAGGACGTAAAGGGACCCCGAGTCGCCGTCTTCCGAGGGTGGAGACAAGTGTCCCGGTGGGAACGACGGATAGACACCGGGCACACCGATAGAGTGTCAGTGACCCTTCGGACTCCCCAATCCTCTGTCTCTTGTCTACCCTCCTCAACCATCACCCACCTCCCTCACTCCGAATGCACAGTTTCGACCGGGGTCTCTGGGTCTGTTTGTTCCGTCCCACGACGGGAACAAGTCGACGGGACTTCTCGACGACCCGAACCAACAGTGAGAATGAAACAGGTCCACTGGACAACTAAGGTTGTCCATCTTTGGTTTATTTATTCTATCATGAATTATGGTCCTTTCATTTTTCTGATAATGTAAAGACTTTTAATCTTAGTAGTTATATATGAGTATACATATATACATATATATAAGTATACATTATACATGAACTCTTATATATTATGAACCAAAAAATAGTTCATTCAAAAAAAAAAATTAAAAACGAACTCAAAACAAAGCAAAAAGATATAGAACAAAAAAAAAAAAATTAAAAAATAAAAAAAATTTAAAATTTTAGAAATTAAGAATGTACGCAAGGGTTTGTACTTGGGGGGAGGGTGGAGGGAGGGGTGTTGTAGAGAGACCCAGTAGGGGTACGTGGTCGGGGTTCGTTCGACGTGGGATGCAGTCTGTACCTGACCGCTAAGTTAAGAATGTACTGTCATATGTACAATCTTAAGGGTAAGAGGGTTTAGTAGGGTGGGAGAGGGAGAGGGAGACTCAGGTTTAGCAAAAAGATATAGAACTTTCTGTCAAACCCATCTCGATAGGTTTTATTTCCATTCTCACCACGGAATTCTTAACGAAACATTTATCAATTGAAGTCTCTTAGGGACTCGGGTCTTTGAGTTTCTAACTATCTTCAGCACGGAAACAACAAGGACTAGGTAGACAGTGGTCGACTTCAAACGGTAAAGTGTCATGGTAACCGTTGTTTACGATAAAAAAGATGAAGAATATACTAGTAAAAT
The DNA here is from genome assembly GCA_006410555.1 of Capra ibex. Lineage (NCBI taxonomy): Eukaryota > Metazoa > Chordata > Mammalia > Artiodactyla > Bovidae > Capra > Capra ibex. The sequence continues at coordinate 9,382,824 of SJYO01052794.1, forward strand.
TTCTCTTACTCTGTTTTACAATTACTGGGACCCCTTTCGGAAAGTGGGTTTGAGAGGGACATAGTAGTCTTAGTGAAGTCTCGTGATTGTCACTCGAAAGGAGAGGTCTACAGAAAAGGTAAACAGTTCATTCAAAGTACATACGTTGAGGTAAAACAACAGGGTCTACAAACTTTTGCATTAAACTCTATTACAAAATTCACTAAATTTATACGATTACGTCTTAGAAAAGTACTACCTTAAAATTAAAAATTCGACGTATGAGAAAAAAAAAAAAAACGACATATGAGAAATAGTTCACAATAAGGAATGGAAACGAAAAATTTCCTTATATTAGTACATTTAATTTACTAATGTTAGACTGGAAGAACATGGGACACAGTCTTTTTATCTTGTGAAAAAACCGGAGTGAGGGAAGATACGATATTGGTTAGTCAAATATGAAAAAATTAGGTGGATGTGGATTCCGTGACACACACAAGAAGGTGTACAAAGAAGATGTATAGTGACGTAAGAAGGAGGAACGAGTGTGTCACCCGGACCTTGGGTTTTACCATTTATCAGTTCTATTTCACGACTTAAGACTATCATTTCTCTCCAAAAGAAGGGTTTTATCCATCTGTAAAATGGAATAAACCATGTAAAATTAACAACGGTTAAATATTCTGGTCATTTGACTCTCAGTCTCCCGAATTTATTACGTGTCCATTCGTCGATTTTTCTTTCAACATTTCTACCCTAGAGTCCAGTACATACCTACACTCTCAACCTGACATTTCTTTCGACTCACGACTTCTTAGCTACGAAAACTTGACACCACAACGCCTTCTGAGAAGTCTCAGAGAACCTAACGTTCCTCTAGGTTGGTCAGGTAGGATTTCCTCTAGTCAGGACCCACAAGTAACCTTCCTGACTACAACTTCGACTTTGAGGTCATGAAGCCGGTGGACTACGCTTCTCGACTGAGTAAACTTTTATGGGATTACGACCCTTTCTAACTACCGTCCCCCTCTTCCCCTGCTTTCTCCTACTCTACAAACCTACCGTAGTGACTGAGTTACCTGTACCCAAACCCATCTGAGGTCCTCAACCACTACCTGTCCCTCCGGACCGCACGACGTCAAGTACCCCAGCGTTTCTCAGTCTGTGTTGACTCGCTGACTTGACTTGACTTGGTCCAATATTTCTCGTGGTAATGTTATCCTTTCTATCTCACATACCGTTGGGTGAGGTTACAAGAATGGACCTCTTAGGGGTACTTGTATCCTCGGACCACCCGGTGTCAAGGTACTCCAGTGTTTTTCAACCTGTACTGACTCGCTGATTCGTGTCGTGTCCAAAATAAATCTTCTGTCTGTTAATTTTATTTCCATAAAAATTCTATTTGATAACAAGAATTGAAACATATATTTCTTTCATCAATGTCTCCCATATGAACGACTCAGTACAGGTTGAGAAACGTTGGGGAACTAGACATCTGCTGGTGTAAGGAGACAGGTACCTTAAGAGGGGAATATGTCCCCTAGCAGGGTTGGGTCCGTAGTTTGGGTCCAGAGGACGTAACGTCCCTCTAAAGAAATGTCTGACTCGGTGGTCAAGTCAAGTCAGTGAGTCAGCACAGTCTGAGAAACGCTGGAGTACCTGACGTCGTGTGGTCCGAAGGGACAGGTAGTGGTTGAGGGCCTCGAACGAGTTTGAGTACAGGTAACTCAATCACTACGGTAGGTTGGTAGAGTAGTAGACAGCAGGGGAAGAGGACGGAAGTCAGAAAGGGTCGTAGTCTCAGAAAAGGTAACTCAGTCAACCGGTTTTATAACCTCAAAGTCGAAATCGTAGTCGGGAAGGTTAATAAGTCCTGACTAAAGGGGATCCTGACTGACCAAACTAGAGGGTGTTTTTCATATGTACATTGGCACATATTTCGATTTAATTAAAATTCGATTTTAAAATTTATAATTCTAAAATGAACTCGTCTAAATGGATTTTTGAACAACTTCTAATTTTGTAAAATATCAGCGGTAGTTGGAGAAACTCAGACAGGTCTGACGGAGGGTACAGCCGAATGGGTCGTATACATTACCCACGAGACCCTTCAAGTGAGTACACCTGTAAACATGTTTATTGCTTTTGAGTGTCAGTACAAGTCATAAGGGAAAAGTACAGTATAAAGTGAAATATGAGAAAGAAACTTTTTCCACTTATTTCGGTCTCTTAAATGTAATGGTCTATAATTCTGGAGGATACTGTAATATCATCAAATCTGTCTATTTGTTGGACTGGTCACCTCGTCTTATCTCTTTAGTATGTTATAAGACAATGGACTAAACAATGTCTTCACGGTACATATTATGTACGTCACTCCTTTTTTTAGTAGAAAAATTTGTGTACCAACGTCCAATCAATTTATAGGTCACCTTTCTTTAATTAGACCTTAAATATAACATGTGTCCTTTCAAGTCCAGACTTTCCATTTCGTTATTTGGAAAACCCCCTTTTTAAAGAGGTATTGGAATCCCACTTGTTTTATAGAATTTATCCTGTGTTTATCGTGATAAGTATTTACTTTTTGGACTATCTGACACGACATTAAGACACTTAATGAGAAGACGTGGATTTCTGTAGTAACTTTCTCTTCCCCGTTGGGTGCCTCACCCTTCTCTCTTAAGTATTACGTATATAAATTGTTCTAAGAAGAGGTCCTATATATTTCCAGAGTATATTTCGGTCATACTAATTTACCTGTTTTCGGAGTTGTGTCTACAGTGTTTTCTCTTTACGTTTATCATATGTATCTATACCTATACCTAAATAATCCTTCCTTACTACGATTTCGACTTTGAGGTCATGAAACCGGTGGAACACGTTTCTCAACTGAGTAACCTTTTCTGAGACTACGACCCTCCCTAACCCCCGTCCTCCTCTTCCCCTGCTGTCTCCTACTCTACCGACCTACCGTAGTGGCTGAGCTACCTGCACTCAGACTCGCTTTAGGACCTCAACCACTACCTGTCTCCCCGGACCGCACGACGTTAAGTACCCCAGCGTTTCTCTGTGCTGACTCGCTGACTTGACTTGACTTTCGATACGTTTACTTTTGGTGTCATTTCATAATACCGTCGAAACCTGTGTACCTCTTTCTTTTGTAGTCAATGTAGATCCTATATCTCGTTAACCACCTGTACATTTGACATACAATGTACATATAATGTACATATGTACATAACACGTACATATAATGTACACACGTACATATAATGTATATTATATTTTGATAAAATCTTTTGACAAACGAATTGGGATTCACAGTCGTTAAGGTGAAGATCACAAATGAGTTGTCCTTATATATGTATACAAGAAACCTTCTACTACATAATTAAATTTCCTATGCTTTAACGGTAAAAAACATCCATGATAGTCGTTAAAGTCAGACGACCTTACAAGTATCATCGTGATGACCAATATCCCTTTCTGACCTTTGAGAGGGTTACGGGTAAATGTCAGCTTACAAGATTAACACTACACAGTGTGTCACCTTTTGTCGGCGCTCTTACTTGTCCGATGTCGACGTACATTCTTGTACGGGCTGGAGTGTTTTTATTGTAACATGCTTCCGTCGGTCGGGGTCTTCTCATGTATGATATATTAAGGTGAATATATTTCATGTTTTTATCCGTTTTGATCAGACACTACAATCTTTAGTCCCGTCGTCAATAGGAACGACACCCTGTTCCTTTGTCTTCCCTTTGTCTTTCGACCTCAGACTCCCACACTCTTTACAAACCAAAGGATCACGAACAACGTACCCACACAAGTCAAACAGCTGTGAGTCGTCTAACATTTGAATGTACGTGCAAAAAACATACATATAATGTAATTTTAATTTTCAATTTATTTTTAGGATTTGGATTGAAGTTAGAATTATAGTAACCGAAGAAGGAGAGAAAAGAGGATAAGCATGAATATATAAGAAAGAGGAACTAAGGACTTTATAGATAAATGAGTGATGGAGTCAGGATTTACATACTTGACTAAAGTCCTTGTGGGGTCATGGAGACGATTGTTGTTTGTACTTTAGGATTTAAAGAAACATCAAGCAAAACAACAATGTATAAGGTAACTTCCACCTAATAATACTGACACAAGTTTTCAAAGAATCTAAGAAAAGGAAGAAAACACTAAAATAGTCAAACTATTAATCCAAGCAAAGAAAAACGAAAATATTTTTAAATTAAACAACGGTTGGGAATAACTAAATTAAAGTAAAAAAATTTATGCGTTTTTTAGTGCTACCAGGCGTCTTGACATATTTTTCCTATGAGTCTATTCTGACAAGGAAGACAAGAAGAGAGGACGAGTGTGAATAGGAAAACGAAAAAAGTAATAATAAGAAACGTGTAATAACATATAACAATAACTTTATCCATTGTCTAAAGTATCACATGGCAAAAAATATGAAAGTATAGTAAACCTATCTAAAAGAACCTTGAGTCAACCCTTGTTTAGTTCGTACTGGTAAAACTTCTTTGACAAACTTCTCCACCAAGTTGAAGGGTTCCTTTTCTTTATGAAGTTAAACGTCCCTTTAGTTATCAGAAATGTCGGAACTAAAGACAATTGTGTAAAGGGTTATAAATCGTAATAGATAGTTAAATAGATTCGGGTTCGATGTAAAATTAAATTACTCCCGTAAATGAAAAGTAATTACAACAAATAACTCTCTATTTCGGGTACATTTTTTGTAAAAGGTTCATCAAGTGTGTATAAATATAAAATGAACATTTTCGTTTGAAAACAGAAAAGAGAACCAATAAAAGTGACCTTTAGCGTCCATTCTTCTTACCTTATCCGTGGGCACAAATAACTGCCGAAGAATATTACCCCCGTGACATGACCCACAACATGAACGTAATGGAGTAATCTAGGAGAGACGTCAACACGATCTCTCCATTCTCAATCGAGAGGATAAAATGTCTATTCCTTGAATGGAATGACAACAACAACAAGTCAACGGGTCAGTACAGACTGAGAAACACCGGACACTGGGGTACCTGATGTAGTGCGGTCCGAAGGGACAGGGAGTGGTAGAGGCCCTCAAACGGGTTTAAGTACAAGAAAGGTAACCACTACGGTAGAGTAGGAGATTGTGGAGAAGAAGAAGGGAGTTAGAAAGGGTCGTAGTTCCTGAAAAGGTCACTCAGCAGACCCACGTAGTTTACTGGTCTTATGACCTCGAAGTCCAAGTCGTAGTCAGGAAGATCACTTATAAGCCCTAACTAGAGGGAATTCTAACTGACCAAACTAGAGGAACAACAGGTTCCCTGAAAGTCCTCGAAAGAGGTCGTGGTGCCAAGCTTCCGTAGTTAAGAAGCCGTAAGACGGAAGAGACACCAGGTCGAGAGTTGTTGGTATGCACTGGTGACCCTTCTGACATCGGAATTGATATGTCTGGAAACAACCGTCTCAGCACAGAGACAAAAAGTTGTGCGACAGATCCAAACAGTAGCGAAAGGACGGTTCTTCGTCAGCAGAAGACTCAAGTACCGACGTCAGTGGTAGGCGGCACTAAAACCTTCTTCCTTTTCCTTTAGACAGTGATGAAGCAAAAGGGGAAGACAAACGGTACGTCATTACCTCGGTCTACGGTTCTAGAATCAAGAAAAATTATAAATCAGAATTCGGTCGAGAAAGTGAGAGAGGAAGTGGAAGTAGTTTTCAGAGAAATCAAGGAGAAGTGAAAGACGGAAGTCAAGTCAAGTCAAGTCAGCGAGTCAGCACAGGCTGAGAAACGTCGAGGTACTTCGCGGCGTGCGGTCCGGAGGGACAGGTAGCGGTTGAGGGCCTCAAGTGAGTCTGAGTGCAGGTAGCTCAGTCACTACGGTAGGTCGGTAGAGTTGGAGACAACAGGGGAAGAGGAGGACGGGGGTTAGGGAGGGTCGTAGTCTCAGAAAAGGTTACTCAGTTGAGAAGCGTACTCCACCGGTTGCATAACCTCAAAGTCGAAATCGTAGTAAGGAAGGTTACTTGTGGGTCCTGACTAGAGGAAATCTTACCTGACCAACCTAGGGGAACGTCAGGTTCTCTGAGAGTTCTCAGAAGAGGTTGTGGTGTCAAGTTTTCGTAGTTAAGAAGTCACGAGTCGAAAGAAGTGTCAGGTTGAGAGTGTAGGTATGTACTGGTGACCCTTTTGGTATCGGAACTGATCTGCCCGGAATCAACCGTTTCATTATAGAGACGAAAACTTATATGATAGATCCAACCAGTATTGAAAAGAAGGTTCCTCATTCGCAGAAAATTAAAGTACCGACGTCAGTGGTAGACGTCACTAAAACCTCGGGTTTTTCATTTCAGACTGTGACAAAGGGGTAGATAAAGGGTACTTCACTACCCTGGCCTACGGTACTAGAAACAAAAGACTTACAACGCGAAATTCGGTTGAAAAAGTGAGAGGAGAAAGTGAAAGTAGTTCTCCGAAAAATCAAGGAGAAGTGAAAGACGGCATTCCCACCAAAGTAGACGTATAGACTCCAATAACTATAAAGAGGGCCGTTAGAACTAAAGTCGAACACAAAGGAGGTCAGGTCGTAAAGAGTACTACATGAGACGTACATTCAATTTATTCGTCCCACTGTTATATGTCGGAACTGCGTGAGGAAAAGGATAAACCTTGGTCAGACAACAAGGTACAACAAGGTGAAAGACGGAATGACAATGGAATAATTATAAACCTTTAATGGGTTTCAATTTACGAACCTTCACCGTCCAACTCTAAACAGAGTTGGGTCTAGAACTACTGAAGTTACGTAATCAATACCCTGAATCAATACCCGTAGAAAGGATAAAAATCTCAACAACGAGACAACGATTCAACACAGACTGAGAAACACTGGGGTACTTGACATCGTGCGGTTCGAAAAAAGGAAGTGATAAAGGGCCTCAAACAAGTTTAAGTACAGGTAACTCAACCACCACGATAGATTGGTAGAGTAGGAGACGGAAGGTAGAAAGGGTGGTAATCCCAGGAAAGGTTCTCAACTGAGAGGTCTAGTCTAAAATTCTCAAATTAGTAAAAATCAACTTCAAATCCTAACTAAAGACATACTTTTTTCTTTTGACTTCTGTTTTTATTCTAAAACTTAATACAGAAGAAAAGAAAAGTTCAAAGTCCAAACTCTAAAATCATGAAAAAAGGTCAGATTTTTTCTAGTCTGACAACGAGGGAACCGACTTTTATGTCAAAAATACCATTGACGACTAGAAAACAGGGTTATGACTCAGAGGAAATTCAATTCCTACATAGATCATACTCATTCAATAGTCAAATCTATTAAATTAACGAACTCCATCATGGGACTTCAGATTAGCGGTGGTGGTAAACTCCTATCTAGTGCACCAGTTATCTCCTTTTGGTGTCCTTTTACTGAACACTAGACCAGGAGGAGGAGGTAGAAACGACGGAACCTCTCGAACGTCAATCGACGATCCACAGACAAGGAGGAGGGACGGAGTATCGACGGTCTGGTAGAAAGGTGTGTGTCCACACTGTGGGAACGGGTGACACTTCACTGAGGTGTAACAGAAATCCTATTTAGGGTCTGTGGAGTACCTGAGAGTGCAGGAAAATACCGGGTCTGGAACGGGTCGGTGGGGCGGAAGAGAACACGGGGGACACGCGACGGGAGGTCCGAGACGACTCGGAGACCGAGGGAGGACATGGAACACACAGTGAGACCCCTGAGACAACAGCACGTCCAACAAGACAGACGGAAGAACATGTACAAGAGGGGAGAGCTGACGTGTCGGAACAAACACACCGTGGTAGAAGATTGTGAGGATGAAGAACAGGACGTGGTATTTTGTTGAAAGTAGGTTGATCTACTGAGTCTCAGTTGACGACAACCAGTAAGATTTGGCACTTTACCAATCGTCAGAGACGGAACTCATAATTTGGACTCAAACACTCATAAGAGTCAAGACCATATGAAACAATATATTTTATGAGTCACAATTGACACAGAAATCCATGATAAAACATTAAATTGGAAGAAACTTACAAAACGAAAATTAACTGTTCACCGAATCAAAAAGACGTCAATCTCGGTAAACAAAGATTAAGAGGAAGGGGCATCAACTTCCATTCTTCATCTTGTATTATTGAAACTTCCTTCTTTAACACTATTGTAAACAAAAGACACGTTTTGTCTCGTCGACAAAGGTTCACACGTACAGTTTTTAATTGTTCGTATCCTACCGTATAATAAGAGACTAAGACATTTAATTTTCTATGGGATTCCAAAAATAAACCAACAACCGGTTGTGAAATAAAACTTTTTTAAGTTATTAGGACTTTTCGACTTTCTTAATATATGCTTTATATTGTTTATGGATTTAAGATATAATTGTAAAAAGACATATAGGAGACAAGTAAATGGTTAGGATAGTGTAAAAAATACATGAAGTTTTTATTAACACCTACAATTATGTGAAGTTGAGATTTGTGAAGTCTTACTCGTAGTAATACTTTTCAAGTCATCACTAAATGTAAAAGATTATGTTTTACGTATAAATATGTACCCACACTACTTTACGTGTTAAGATTTCATGTGGTAATACCGAGTCACTATTTCTTAGACGGACAGTTCGTCCTCTGTACCCAAACTAGGGACCCAGCCTTTCTAGAGGATCTCTTCCTATCCTGTTGGGTGAGGTCATAAGAACGGACCCTTTAAGGTACTTGGACCGTCCGACGTCAGGTACCCCACTTTCTCTCAGTCTGTGTCGAATCACTGGTTTGTTGTCGTCGTTTCATGTGCTAATCCACTCAAGAAAGTATGTGCATCATAGAATCTGGGAAGGATCAGTCCTATGTCTCACAACGGTAGTGGGGTCTTTCAAAGAAGTACGGAGAAGGGTCAGTCAGAAGTAGGGTCGGGGAGTCTCTGTTAGTGACAAGACAAAAACAAGTGGTGTCTACTTCAAACAGAAAACCCCGTAAAATATATTTACTTTAGTATTTTATCCATGAGAAAAAGTCTGAAAAACGTGAACCCTAAGTGTCATACATAGTCATGAAGTAAGAAAAAATAACGAGTCATTACAAGGTCAGACACGGTGTTTTAAGCAAATAGGCAAAAGGAAAATTACCTGTGGACTCGACAAAGGTCAAACCCCGACAATACTTATTTCGACGATACTTATAAGAACATATTTATAAATAAAGAAATATACCCTCTTTTAACGACCTATAAATAATGTAAAATATTTTTTCATATGGCAAAAGTTTTCACCGACATGTAAAACGTGGGGGTTTTTACATACTCTCAAGATCAACCCGGTGTAGGAGTGGTTGTATACCGTCTCAATCAGAAAAATTGGTAAGGTCACTCTTACGTCACCACAGAGTACCACCACAATTAAACGTCAAAGTACTATCGATTACTATAACTCGTCAAAAGTTACATGAATAACCGACAAACACACTTTCCAAAAGAGGTGTGGAAAACACGTAAAAAGATTCTTAAAATATCACATGAGTATATATGTGGTGGGCTCACGATGGTAATCATAAAGAGACACGGACAAAATAGAGAACACATGAGTAGACAGAAGAAGGTTGGTAGTCAGAAAAAAAGTGTACAAAGTTTTATTCAACCTCCGTAGACACGTATATTTGAACCTCGAGTCTTAGACAAATTTTACAGGAACAAAACTCTTGTTTAACAAGTACGGAGAGGAAGGGTGAAAGGAAGTGGTGTCACGTGACGGACAGAGAATCGGGTCCACACGAGACTCTACTATCAGTCGGGACGAATCCGGACTAAGATTTATACTGAATTTTGTGGTATCATAACGGACCTCGTGTAGACAGGTAAAAATTGGACCAACAAACGGAAAAATAATACTCTAACAACCTTAAGAAATATATACGAATTATACAAACTTTATACACAAAACGTTCATACAAGAGGGTCAGACACCGAACGAAAAAGTAAAAGAATTTTACACAAAACTACTCGTTTTCCGAAATAAAAACTACTTCAGATTAAAAAGTCAAAAAATACTACTAACAAAAGAGACAGGAGTCTTTGGAAACGGATGGGGGTTCGGTACCTTCATAAAAGGAAATACGAGAAGATGTTCAAAATAGTAAAAACTAAAATACAAATACAGGTGTCACGTGAAGTGTACCTGAAACTACAGGTCATGCTCCGGCCCCAGTTCTGAATAGAAAAGGGTCGTCTAAAGTCCAACAAAGTCGTTACGGACAACTCTTCAGAAGGTAAGGATTACCCCTACGAAACTGTAGAAACAAATCTTAGGTCACTACTAAATTTACACTTAGACACAGACTCACGAAGTAAGTCACGGTAACTAGATAAAGAATTAGGAAAACGGTCAGGACAGGACACTGACATCGAAATGTCAGTCAGTACTTTAGTCCATCCCATTGACGAGGTCGAAACAAGGAAGAATATTATAACGAGACCTACAGGATCAAGGAAATGTAAGGTAAAGACAAAATCTTAGATCGTCCTTATACTGACTCGAACACAACTCAGATATCCAATTAAACCCGAATTAAGATCAGCAGTCATGTCATCGAGAGTGAATGTATCAGCAGGGAAGTAGAGAGAGTCGTCTCAAAAGATCAAAAATGACATTTCCAGAATACGAATTTAAATAAAGATTGTTACAACGGTCACTTTATCAGGAGTTTAAAGTAAAACAAACATGAGACTGAATACTGGATTTACGACGAAAGATAAGACGAAACGATACTAAAACATCTGAAGACTATTGGGAAAGAATTAATCAACAGTGACTCCACCTTTTAATACAAAATTAAATACAAATACAGTTCGTATTCAACTTTTGGGGAAACTTTCTGTCAAGTAACACGTAGTTAAGTCTAATTCTACATAAAACAACTTTGACGATCTTCGGAGATTCTTACTCAAATAAACACGGACATACAATACCGGTGAATTCACACATACCTATAGAATTTCTTTTTTCTTATCTAACGACAATGTAATGGTAGAACAGTCCCCTACGCAAGACTGGACTAACCAAAGTACTAACAACAAATAACTACGCCGTCTAAATAATTCACACCCTACTACACGATTTACGGTCCCAATGGTTTCCCCTCTCTTCACTAGGAACTCACATCAAGTAAGGTGTCGGTAACCATTCACAGTAACCCCAACACAAACGATACCTTTGTCTAGTTGGTTTATACTTTTGTGGCTTCTTTCAACCGTATTAAAAGTAGTATATAAAAACTTTTATAATAAAAGTTTTACGATTTTTCTCCCGAAGACACAATAACGATTCGTCATATTACAATAGAAATTAAACAAATTCACGAATTCACATATATATATAACGGTAAACACTGACTTTTAAAGACAGTGACTCGATCGTGTATGAAATTCTTTGGATGAAAAAAGGGGTGAGACCGAGTGTCGTGATCGAGGTTTGAGACCCTTACTTTTCAAGGGTGAACTCGGGATCTCATATAAGTAGATAAGTCTAACACACTACGAGTACTTCAAGATACGATAATACTTACACCACTTCACCAATTCTCGGAGTAAAACTTTTTAACAACTAATGACCCTTGTAATTATAGTAAGACTGGACATACATAAATTAATATATGTTAAATCACGAAATGTCTAGAAACACAAGTCCTTAAACGTGACAATAAAATTCTAAAAAAGGATCTTATAAGGAAAAAGGGTCAGAAAAATATAACCAAGTAAACTTTTAACACGCATCAGATTATTTTTGTCTCTACCTGAAACAGTACCACAAAGGGTTCCAAAGAATAGGAAGGAATAATTTAAATACGAATACACATACACATTTTACAACTATCATGTAGATCATGAGGGTGAAGAATAAAAGGAGGATTAAAAAAACAAATATAAACATAAGACACATATCAGAGATTGTAAGACTGAATTCTTTTACAAAGACGAACTGTCACGGAAACCATTTAAACGGGATAAAGGACAAAAGAAAGGGCAAACAGAAAAGAAACAATCTTCAAGAGTGGGAAGAGAAACTTTAAAGGATTGAGAAGAATTCAAATGTACATTCATCACAAGAGATTCCAAAAAAAAAAAAAAAAATTTCTTGACGAAGTACAAAGATTTTTATCATAGATCCCCCTTTTAAGTTTCGTGTTGTTTGTGTTGTGACCTTTTCTTTGGTAACACTGGTAGGTATTGATTTTTCGGCCATAGTCAAAAATTCTCTTCACAAAAATAACAGTCAGTAACAAACGTGAAGAGTAAGAACCAAAACGTAAAAGAAACCACACACACACACACACACGCACACATGCACACACGCACACGTGTACGTGTGACGAACCGATGAATAATCGCGAAAAGTTTTATTAAACTGATAAGTAATATTATGGTGAAGTCATAAGAACGGAACTCTTGGGGTACTTGTCATACTTTTCCGTTTTACTATCCTATGACTTTCTCCTTGAGGGGTCCAGTCATCCACGGGTTTACGATGACCTCCAGTCACCTCTTTTTGAGGTCTTTCTTACTTCCCTACCTCGGTTTCGTTTTTGTTATGGGTCAACACCTACACTGACTACTATCTTCGTTCCAGGCTACGACATTTCTCGTTATAACGTATCCTTGAACATACAATCCAGGTACTTAGTTCCGTTTAACCTTCACCAGTTTGTCCTCTACCGTTCTCACTTACAGTTGTAAGATCCTTAGTCGCTTGATTTTACCTGACCTTACCCACTTAAATTGAGTCTACTGGTAATATAAATGATGACACCCGTCCTTAGGGAATCTTCTTTACCTCATCGGTAGTACCAGTTGTTTTCTCAGGTTTTACGTCACGAACTTACGTTAGAGTTTTTGTTGTCTTACTAGAGACAAGCAAAGGTTCCGTTTGGTAAGTCATAGTGTCATTAGGTTCAGACACGGGGTCGGTCATTACGACTTCTTCGACTTCAACTTACCAAGACACTTCTGGATGTTCTGGAAAATCTTGATTGTACGTTTTTTTACAGGAAAAGCAATATCCCCTGACCTTACGTTTTCATCCTTCAGTTCTTTGTGGACCTCATTGTCCGTTTAAACCGGAACCTTACACCTTACTTCGTCCCGTTTCTGATTATCTCCAAACGGTTCTTTTACGTGACCAGCATCGTTTGTGGGAGAAGGTTGTTGTGTTCTCTTCTGACATGTGTACCTATAGTGGTCTACCAGTTGTGGTTTTAGTCTGACTAATATAAGAAACGTCGATTTCTACCTCTTCGAGATATGTCAGTCGTTTTTGTTCTGGTCCTCGACTGACACCGAGTCTAGTACTCGAGGAATAACGGTTTAAGTCTGAATTTAACTTCTTTTATCCCTTTTGGTGATCTGGTAAGTCCATACTGGATTCAGTTTAGGGAATACTAATATGTCATCTTCACTCTTTATCTAAATTCCCGGATCTAGACTATCTCACGGACTACTTGATACCTGCCTCCAAGCACTGTAACATATCCTCTGTCCCTAGTTCTGGTAGGGGTGCCTTTTCTTTACGTTTTTTCGTTTTCCCGACAGACCCCTCCGGAATGTTTATCGACACTTTTCTTCTCTCCGCTTTTCGTTTCCTCTTTTCCTTTCGTAGACTTACGTCTCAAGGTCTCTTATCGTTCTTCTCTATTCTTTCGGAAGAAGTCGCTAGTTACGTTTCTTTATCTCCTTTTCTTGTCTTACCCTTTCTGATCTCTAGAGAAGTTCTTTTAATCTCTATGGTTCCCTTGTAAAGTACGTTTCTACCCGAGCTACTTCCTGTCTTTACCATACCTGGATTGTCTTCGTCTTCTATCATTCTTCTCCACCGTTCTTACGTGTCTTCTTGACATGTTTTTTCTAGAAGTGCTGGGTCTATTAGTACTACCACACTAGTGAGTAGATCTCGGTCTGTAGGACCTTACACTTCAGTTCACCCGGAACCTTTCGTAGTGACACTTGTTTCGATCACCTCCACTACCTCAAGGTCAACTCGACAAAGTTTAGGACTTTCTACTACGACACTTTCACGACGTGAGTTATACGGTCGTTTAAACCTTTTGAGTCGTCACCGGGTGTCCTGACCTTTTCCAGTCAAAAGTAAGGTTAAGGTTTCTTTCCGTTACGGTTTCTTACGAGTTTGATGACGTGTTAACGTGAGTAGAGTGTACGATCATTTCATTACGAGTTTTAAGAGGTTCGGTCCGAAGTCGTTATACACTTGACACTTGAAGATCTACAAGTTCGACCAAAATCTTTTCCGTCTCCTTGGTCTCTAGTTTAACGGTTGTAGACGACCTAGTACCTTTTTCGTTCTCTCAAGGTCTTTTTGTAGATAAAGACGAAATAACTGATACGATTTCGAAAACTGAAACACCTAGTGTTATTTGACACCTTTTAAGACTTTCTCTACCCTTACCGTCTGGTGGACTGGACGGAGAACTCTTTGGACATAAGTCCAGTCCTTCGTCGTCAATCTTGACCTGTACCTTGTTGTCACCAACTCACCAAACTCACCAAGGTTTATCCTTTTCCTCATACAGTTCCGACATATAACAGTGGGACGAATAAATTGAAGATACGTCTCATGTAGTACTCTTTACGACCCGACTTTCTTCGTGTTCGACCTTAGTTCTAGCGGCCCTCTTTATAGTTATTGGAGTCTATACGTCTACTGTGGTGGGAATACCATCTTTCACTTCTTCTTGATTTTTCGGAGAACTACTTTCACTTTCTCCTCTCACTTGTTCAACCGAATTTCGAGTTGTAAGTCTTTTGCTTCTAGTACCGTAGGCCAGGGTAGTGAAGTACCGTTTATCTACCCCGTTGCCACCTTTGTCACAGTCTCAAATAAAACCCCCCGAGGTTTTAGTGACGTCTACCACTGACGTACTTTAGTTTTCTTTACTTTAGTTTTCTGCGAATGAGGAACCTTCTTTTCAATACTGGTTGGATCTATCGTATAACTTTTCGTCTCACTAATGAAACGGCTGATTCCGGGCAGATCAGTTCCGATACCAAAAGGGTCACCAGTACATACCTACACTCTCAACCTGACACTTCTTTCGACTCGTGACTTCTTAACTACGCAAACTTGACACCACAACCTCTTCTGAGAACTCTCAGGGAACCTGACGTTCCTCTAGGTTGGTCAGGTAAGATTTCTTCTAGTCAGGACTCACAAGAAACCTTACTGACTACGATTTCGACTTTGACGTTATGAAACCGGTGGAGTACACTTCTCAACTGAGTAACCTTTTCTGAGACTACGACCCTCCCTAACCCCTGTCCTCCTCTTCCCCTGCTGTCTCCAACTCTACCAACCTACCGTAGTGGTTGAGCTACCTGTACTCAGACTCACTTGAGGCCCTCAACAACTACCTGTCCCTCCGGACCACACGACGTTAAGTACCCCAGTGTTTCTCAGTCTGTGCTGACTCGCTGACTTGACTTGACTAAGTAATATTTTTTACCGTCACCATATAGATACCGTTTAACTACTCTTTCTTCTCCTCTTTGTTCAATTATACATAAGGGTGAGTCTATGGTGAACAATTTATAAGTTTACATGAGTCCATCGTGTCAATTTAAAAAATAATAGAGGAATTAGAAAAGACACAGCCGATCAAACCAGAATTTTAGACCACAGTAAATATATTTAAACAAAGGAACCAAACAAACAAAAGTATGAACAAAACAATTATAAAATAAAATATTTGTAGTCAAATTAGTAACGTATAGGACAGTTTATTAACATAGTCTATATCAATTCAATTGGTCTAGGAGTGACAATCTGTAAATTTAACCAATTTTATGTAAAATTGAGGTAAACAATTACATAAGGAATTAAGCAATCCAGTACATTTCAGAAGCCTCTTCCGTCACCGTGGGGTGAGGTCATGAGAACGGACCTTTTAGGGTACCTACCTCCTCGGACCATCCGACGTCAGGTACCCTAGCGCTTCTCAACCTGTGTTGACTCGCTAAAGTGAAACTGAAAAGTGAAACTACGCAACCTCTTCCTTTACCGTTGGGTGAGGTCACAAAAATCGACCTCTTAGGGTCCCTGACCCCTCGGACCACCCGAAGACAGATACCCAAGCGTGTCTCAGCCTGTACTGACTTCGCTGAATCGTCGTCGTCGTAAATTTCAAAAGTCTACATAGGACCGACTCTGGTCCCTTAATCCCACGTCTGTCGAGACTCAAATTCTTAGGGTCGGTTAATGGAATGGTGACACAACCAAAGAAGTAGATATTCAACCCTATCTTCATTGTATTTATAGTAATAGACAACACCACCAAACTCCCTTACTTTACTTTACCTCAAGAATCGCAATACAGAAAGACTTTAATAAATAAATAAATAAATAAAAACCAACACGACCCAGAAGCAACGAAGCAAGAAAAGAGATGAACACGTCTCGTCCCCGATGACAGATCAACGACACGTAGCCGAAGAGTAACGCCACTGAAGACACCAACACCTCGTGTCCGAACTCCCACACGTCCGAAGTCGTCAACGTCGTGTACTCGAGTCGTCAACGTCAAGGTCCCGAGATCTCGCGTCTCAGTCATCAACAACGTGTACCCGAAACATTGAGACACCGTACATCCTAGAAGGACCTACTTCCAAGTTTGGGTACAAAGGATGTAACCGTTCTCCTAAGAAATGGTGACTCGGTGGTTCCTTCCTCCTCCGGGGTATCACAGAATTGTATGTCAGTCAGGAGTTATTTACAGACATTATTAATAATAATAACTTAACAAAGACAAATGTCCTTATTTCCGCAATTTCATTCTAAATCAGAGTAAATATATAATACGGGATATACTACTTTTCCTGTAGAAGAAAACCATAATCAACATCTTCCAGAACACCCAGAAGTATCTTGACCAGTTGAAGTCGACGAAGCCGTAATCACCAACCCCATATCTGAACTTAATGACACTACAACTCACCAAACGGAACCTTTACTTGGCTCTAGTAAGACAACAAAAACTCTACCGTGGGTCCACAACGTAAAACTTGAGAAAAACAACTTATATTCCCGGTGAGGTAAAGAGGATTCCTTAAGAACGGGTGTCATCATCTATATGACCAGTAGACTTAATTTAAGTGGGTAAGGGTAGGTAAAATCAAGTGACTAAGGATTCTACAACCACAAGTGAGAACGGTAGAGGACGAACTGGTGGAGATTAAATTGAACTAAGTACCTGGATTGAACGGTCCAAAGATACGTCATAAATAACAAGAAATGTCGTATTCTGACGAAAGTGGTGGTCTGTGTAGGTGTCGACTCGTAGTAAAGACGAAACCGGGTCGGACAAGTAAGAAAGACCTCGATAATCATTAACGAGAGGTGAGAAGGGTCATCGTATAACCCGTGGATATACATCTCATGTAGTACTCTTTACGGTCTGACCTACTTAGGGTTCGATCCTAGTTCTAAAGACCCTTTTTATAATTGTCGAAGTATATACGTCTATTATGGTGGGATTACCGTCTTTCACTTCTATTTTATTTTTCGGAGAACAACTTCCAGTTTCTCGTCTCACTTTTTTGACCGAATATTAGGTTGTAAGTTTTTGCTTCTAGTACGTAGATCAGGGTAACGAAGTACCGTTTGTCTACCCCTTTTTCACCTTTGTCACTGTCTAAAATAAAAGAACCCGAGGTTTTAGTGACACCTACCACTGACGTCGGTGTTTTGATTTTCTGAGAACGAGGAACCTTCTTTTCGATACTGGTTGGTTCTGTCACATAACTTTTCGTCTCTATAGTCAAACGGTCGTTTCCAGACATGTCAATTTCGATACCAAAAAGGTCATCAGTACATGTCTACACTCTCAACCTGGTATTTTTTCCGACTTGTGACTTCTTGACTACGAAAGCTTAACACCACGACCTCTTCTGAGATATCTCAGACAACCCGACGTCCCTTTAGTTTGGTCAGGTAGGATTTCCTTTAGTTGGGACTTATAAGTAACCTTCCTGACTACGACTTCTACTTCGAGATTATGAAACTGGTGGACTACCTTTCTCGGTTGAGTAACCTTATCTGAAACTATAACCCTTTCTAGCTTCCGTTTTCCTCTTCCGCCGTCGTCTCCTGCTCTACCAATCCATCGTAATGGATGAGTTATCTGTACTTAAGCTCGTTTGGGGCCCTCTATCACTTCCTGTCCCCTCGAACTGTACGATATCAGACACCCCAGTGTCTCAGTCTGTACTGAATTTCTGACTTCTTGTTGTTGTTTATATCATACGGATTTTACAGTAGAAGAGAGACTCATCAAGCAGTTTTATACAAATGTGACATTTGTTCTCTCAAAGTCAAACACTTTACCATTTTCAAGAGAACAGCATTCAATTAAAACATCGAGTTTTAAGACCCTACGAACAAGAGTATAAGGTCGGAAGAGTAATTCTATAAACGAGATTAATCGTAACGATCTGACGAAATGACTTAACACCGATACCCCAACCACCATCCACAAAGTAGACGGGGAGTCTGTGAGTTCGACCAATGTTAGGAGGTATTACATATTACCTTCGTAAAAAATTTTTAGAACAATTAAGAAAAGTTCACCTAAGTAAAAATTACAAAATTTTCTTTATAGTCCGTATTAAATAAACGGTTTTAGTATCTCTTACTGCTATCACAAATTATATACTCAGTAAAGGATTTTGTTATAGTCTTAATATACTCCATTCCTTTATGGATAAAACGTTTCTCAGTCTTATGTTACTAAACGACTGTCCAGCTACTTTATTTTATGAGTAAAGAAAGGGTAAATCTTAGACATCTTTAAGAAATATTGACATCATTCATAAAAAAGTTACCAACAGAACGAGAAAAAATATCTTCAGAGATAATAGATCTTAATGTCATGGAATTTTAAATTCACTTAATGTATCTTTGACGATAATACTCCTTCGTCGAACCTATTGGTTAAGTTCTATAAAATTATATTTTATATAAAATAATTATTCCGAATCAAAAAAGGTAGTATTTATATTACGTATTAGTAAAATCTGGGGAAAACTTTAAACCCTCCTATTTCTTGTATCGTACATAATTATTTTAATCATTCAGGATAGCGAGTCATAAAAGAGGATTTGAAAAAAAAAGTAAGTATCTTAAAAATCTTTTTGTTTTACCTCTGGTATGACTCATAGGTAAAAATACCGGGGGAAAAGAGGGGAGTAGAAGCATCATATGTAAGAAGGTACAATAATTTATAAGGTGACTTTACTTTAGTTGTAAAAATGAAGAAACCGAGTGACATCACACACAATCACAAACAGCGAGTTAGCACAGGTTAAGAGACAACACAGGTTGAGTCACAACCGAGTGACATTTGTAGGTCATTGATAAAAAAAAATAAAACTTCGGTAATAAAGTCACCAACATGTTATATAGTAATATATGAACGGTATTAAATTAGTGAGGAATAACTAATTGAAAATTCTAGTACAGGACCCGAAACGACGATATCAATTACCATCCTACTTATCGAGACGTGTATTCAGTAAAATGAAGATATAAATAAGGTCTTATAAAGAAATCTTATCTCAGTATTTATAACTTAATGTCCCGGTTTCTTAAATCTAGAGAAAGACCGAAGAATTGTACAAAGGTCCCTGAGAGATCTTTGTACTATGGTTAAATATGAAAATAACCGTCACAAACTGTCATAAGTGTCGTAAAATAGATAAACTTTTTAAAAACAGTAATTTTAAAAAATTTCAACTCAGTACAAAACACAACGTATGTGACTTTACGTGTCGGAATTATACATGTCACCCGACAGAAATTTGAAATAAAACTTTATTAAAGACTGAATTTCAATGTTTTTTATTATGGGAAATATGGGAGGTAGGTCTAAGGAGTTGACAATTACAGAATTAATTTGAACGAAAAAGTAAGAGAAAGGTATAGATACGCATTACACAAAGGGACTTGTACACTCTCATCCAACGTCTACACAACGAAAAAATGGACATTTGTGAATCCATACACAAAGGATTTTCATTTCTATAAGAGTAAATTTACTTCATGCTAATAAATTTAGTCTTTGATTGCAACTATGTCGCGATAACTGGTTAGGGTCCGGAATAAGTTTAGTTCGGTCAGTAAGGTTACCATAGGAAACATCGTTTTCTTTATGCCACTTAAAAGGGACAAAGTGTTATGTCAGGTCCTAGTGTACAACGTAAATCAACAGACCAGAGAATCAGAGGAAATTTTACCTTGGAAAAGACATCGGGACATGAAAAAGAAAAAAACAGAAAATATTTCGAAAACTTCTTATGTCCAGTTAATAAAACACCTTACTGTGAGGTAGACCCAAGTAGAGAACAGAGGAGTACTAATCTGGTCCAACAAGGGGAAACCGTCCTTCTAGTGTCTTTACTACGAGACAGAAGAGTCGAAAGAGAAACATTAAAACATTAATTATAATTCGACTACGTTTTCATTAACACCGAAAACGTAACAACTCTAACGGTAAATTATAGACTCATGTAAAAATTTATACACCAATACAATACGTAGTAAAATTATGTGTAAAGAGCGAAATACAAAAAAACAATTACCGAATAATGAATGACGAATAAAATATAAATAAAATCTGATCCCTTTACTACAATCCGTTTTTCGTCAAAGTTCTTTAAAAGAATAAACTCAAGTCTTACCCAACATTTCACCGCCTCTATTGAACTTTGCAGTTGTTACGTAAACGGGGTCTTTGACAATTGCTTATATGTCAAGTCACCACAAGATCTTCAAAACATTTCCTCTGGTCTTGGGACTTCTACCTCCTCGTGTCACCGGACGGTAGTCTTCAACTATCACTGGTTAACTCTCCTAGTAACTTCCATTAGGAGAATGTTAATGTACTCTTCAACTGTTTCTTGAGTCACAACTGGTAAGATACCAGTAAACCGTGAACTTCGTTTAACCTTTCCACTCTTTCGACCTATTCACTCACGGAGTACTCTACTGACGTCAAATCTTCTTAGTAAAACTTCACACCAGAAGACAATAAGACACGTTGTTGTCGTTCGGTAAAGAACTAGTCTAACACTATACGTTGTTTTACACCTAAAATGTACTGTCAGCACTGCTGGTCGAGTCACCAACCTGATTCTACTACGAGGTCTCGTGAAGGATGTCGGTTTGAACTTGGTTTTTTCCAGTGCCAGTGACGAACCTCCAGACGACGGACAGAATAGGTGATGTCGAAAGACTTAGGACCCCTTAGGTATGGAAACTCTTCATACGAGTCGTTTAGGTACTCTACACGGTCCTTGACGTTACGGACGTTGGTCGTAACCAGTTGTCTTTTCTGGGTCAAGAGGTGTTACGGTCTAGTGTGTAAAGTGGTGGTGTGTTACGTTTTCAGCTTGTTTAACCTGATGCTTCAAAACGGAGTAGGCGGTCTAAGTGGACTAGAGAGTGGTTGGTTGATGGTGAAGAAGTTCGTAGAGTTGTTGAAAAACGTCCCTTTAACAAGATGTTTGTTGTCTTCCGTCTTTTACGAAAAATTCTCAAACAGTTTAGGATTTTGTACCTAAAAATGTGATGTTCTTATTCGTTTGAATAAAGAGTAACCGTTTTTACACAACTAACATTACCAAGGATAAAACTAATTATTTCTACACAAATTCGGATCAATATTACTAAATTTTAAGTGTCAGGCTTCGGTGTCAATGTAAACGTGGTTGGATTCAGGGTGGAACAGACAGTGACACATATAATTTTTAATCCGTAGGGGTGCCGACAGAGGTAAGGGTGGTCGTAGTGTCCAAGTCAAATCAGAAGGGGGAAAGGAAAAAAATTCTTGAAAATAATTTTTAAAGCAAATAAAAACCGAGACGACCCAGAAACGAAGCCACGTCCGAAAGAGAAACCAACACCGCTTACCCCCGATGAGGGATCACCGTCACGTGTCCGAAGGGTGACTCCACCGGAGAGACAACGTCTCGTGTCCGACATCCACGTGCCCGAAATGATCAACACCACGCACCCGAGGTCTCGTGCGCCCGAGTCATCAACGCCACGCACCCGAGGTCTCGTACGCCCGAGTCATCAACACCACGCACCCGGGTCGACGGGGTGTCGTACATCCTAGAAGGGTCTGGTCCCAGTTTGGACACGGGGGACGCAACCGTCTGTCTAAGGATAGGTGACGTGGTGGTCTCTCGGGGGGAAAGGTATAACAATGTGGTAAGAGGTTGTCACTCTGGGAGGAGGGCAGTAGATGTCATACAAAAGAATATATAAATTAAGAATTTAAGTGTAGCAAAGTTTTAGTGATTGACTATGGTGACATTTTTTATTTAAGTGTCACATTCAAATTCGACAAGTCGTACTACTAAACTTAATGTATGAAGTACTTTACATATTGGTGTTATTCAAATCATTTGTAGGTAGTAGGGTATATCTATGTTTTACTCTCTTTATCCTTTTTTAAAAAAGAAGAACTACTCTTGAGAATCCTTAATGGGAGTTCAAGGTACATATTGTATCTCGTCACGATTAATATAAATAGTACAACGTGTAATGTAGTGATCAAGAATAAATAGTATCTTCAGCTTCAAACATGGAAATCTGACGGAAGTAGGTCACGGAGAAGGGGATCGGACTGGAGACAATTAGTGTTTAGACCAGAGAAAAAGATACTCAAAAAAACTTCATATTAACTGGATGTGGTGATCCAATCAAGGACCACGTGTTATATCATTAAGTCATAAAGGCATACAAAGTCTCACTAGTGGCATGTTCCACATGATTGGCAAACGGTGGTATGTTTTACAATGTATTAATAACTGAGGTAAGGGATGGGAAATGCAAGGTGTGGATACCGAGTAAGTAAAACATTACCCCTCAATCACGGAGAACCAGAGGGAATGGATGACAAAGAGAGCAGGGGGTGGTAAATGGGAGACTGTTGGTGGACTCACAAGAGACACACTGACACAAAGGGAAAACAACACAAAGCAAGTAAACAAAACAAAAAATCTAAGGTGTACATTACTTTAGAATCTCACAAACACAAAGAGACTAAGTAGAGTGACACGTATTACGGGACATTCAAGTAGGTATAACGGTGTTTACCGTCACCAAAAAAAATACTGACTTCTTATAAGGACACACACGCACGTGACATAGAAGAAATATGTCAGTAAAAAAATTACCCGTGACTTCAACGAAGATATAGAATCAATACATTTATTACGACGTTACTGGTATCCTCAAGTATATTGAAAAACTTAATCACAAAAGTAAAAGAAACCCATTTATGTGTCCTTACCTTAACAACCTAGTATACCATCAAGACAAAAATTAAAAAACTTCTTGAGGTACGACAAAAGACGTCACCGTTGTGGTCGAATGTAAGGGTGATAGTCACATGTCATGAACTCAAGGAAAAAAAGGTGTAGGAGTGGTTGTGAATAACAAACAACAAAAAAACTATTATCGGTAAGACCTGTTTACCCACCACTATAGAGTAACACCGAAACTAAAGGTAAAGGGAGGACTATGCCTCACAACTCATAGAAAAGTACACAGATAACCGGTGACGTATACAAGAAACCTTTTTTTACATATAAATCTAGGAGACAGGTACAAAAAGAACCCAATAAAACAACAACAACAACAAAATAGAAAAACGGTACGACACACTGTACATCATAGAAGAGTTGGTCCTCAGTTTGGACACGGGAGACGTAACCTTGGTGACCTGACAGTCCCGTCAGGGACCCAATAAAAAATTACAACTTAACATACTTAAGAAACATATAAAACCTATAATTGGGGATTAGTCTATGTAGTAAACGTTCATAGAAGAGGGTAAGGTATCCGTCTTAAAAATAAAACAACTTTCAAGGGAAACAACACGCTTTCGGAAAAGTGAACTATAATTAGGGAGAATAAATGAAAACGAGGACAACGGGAACGATTCCTCTGTACAGGTTATTATAATGGTTCTGGACACAGTTTCTCGTCTGACGTATATAAAAGAAGATTAAAATATCAAAGTCCAGATTGTAAATTTAGAAATCAGATAAAACTTAAATAAAAACATATATCACATTCTTTCGTCAGGTCCAACTAAGAAGACGTACGTCGACAGGTCAAAGGGGTTGTGGTAAGTGACTTCTCTGACAGAAAAGGGGAAAGATATAAGATCGGAGGAACACCATCAAATTAACTGGCATATTTACACTCAAGTAAAGACCCGACAGACAAGACAAGGTAACTAGACACACAAACAAAAACACGGTCATGACATTACAAAACTAATGACGTAGAGACATCATATCAAACTTATCCCTCATATGGAGGTCAAAACAAGAAAGAAATCTAACAAAACCGATAAGTCCCAAAAAACACAAAGGCATGTCTAAAAATCTTCATCAACAGGATCAAGACACTTTTTACGGCAACCATAAAACTATCCTTACAGCAGTTTAGACACCTAACGGAACCCATCATACCAGTAAAATTGTTATGACTAAAGAGATTAAGTACTCGTGTCATATAGAACGGTAACTAAACACAACAGAAGTTAAAGAAAGTCAAAGAAATAGTAAAAGACTCATGTCCAGAAAATGGAGGAACCCAAATAAGGATCCATACCCTAACAAAAGAAATAAAGAAAGACTATCGAACAACAATCACATATCTTTAAGTAGTTTGAATAAACATAATTAAAATATAGAACGTTGAAATGGTTTAAGTAACTACCTCGAGATCACCAAAAAACTACTGTAAAGATCCTAAAGGACATATATCATAGTACAGTAGACGTTTGTCACTACCAAAATGAAAAAGGAAAGGTTAAACATAAAGAAAATAAAAAAAAGGGAATAGACTAACGACACCCAACTTGAAAAAGTTATGACACAACTTATTTTCATCACTCTCACCCGTAGGAACAGAATAAGAACTAGAATGTTCTTTCCGAAAGTCGAAAAGTGGCAACTTATATTCCAATCGACACCCGAATAGTTTATATCGAAAATACTACAAATCAATACAAGGGAAACATGGGTGGGACAACTCAAAAATGGTACTTACCTACAACTTAAAACAGTCATCCAAAGACGTAGACAACTCTTCTAGTGCTAAAAATAGGAAGTTAAACAATTACACCACATAGAGTAACTAACTAAACACTATGACTTGGTCGGAATGTAGGGACCTTATTTAAGGTGAATTAGTACCATACCAGGAAAAATTACATAACAATTTAAGTCAAACCATTATAAAACAACTCAAAATGTAGACACTAGTACTCACTACAACCGGATATTATACACACAATGTAAGTAGATGAAAACCATAACTCCACTAAGACCGGACCATTTTACTCAAGTCTTCGTTAGGAAGGAAACGTCATAAAAATCTCATTAAAGTCCTCTCATCCATAATTGAGAAGAAATTTACAAACCATCTTAAGTGGACACTTTGACAGACCAGGACCTGAAAATAAACAATCCTCAAAATAATAATGACTAAATAAAAGAGAGGACCATTAGTTAGACGTATGAAAGAAAAAGAAGATATAAGGAAGAACCCTCTACCACATAAAGATCCTCAAACATGTATATAAAGAAGATCCAACAAGTAAAATAACCGTACATTAAGAAGTATCAGTAAAGTATACTGGGAAAAATATAAACACTACAACTAGTATTAAAGAGGAAAAAACAAACTAAAATAACTAAATCCAGAGGAGAGAAAAAAAAAAAAGAAATACTCTGACCTACTTTCAAATAGTTAAAACAAATAGAAGAGTTTCTTGGCCGAAAATCAACGTAACTAGAAAAGATAAAAAGCAAACCCGACAAAACAGAAAGTAAATAAAGAACAGAAGACGATTGAAACCCAAAACAAACACAAAAAGATCAATCCACACTCCAATTCTACCACACAAACTCTAAAAAGAACAAGAAGACTCCATCCGACCATAACGAGATTTACAGGAAGAATCTTGACGAAAAGAGTAGGACATCTAAAACCTGACAATGCAAAGACAAAGGGAAACAGAGGCTCTATAAAAATTTAAGGAGAAACTAAAGAAGTCACTA
Organism: Capra ibex; assembly: GCA_006410555.1. Lineage (NCBI taxonomy): Eukaryota > Metazoa > Chordata > Mammalia > Artiodactyla > Bovidae > Capra > Capra ibex. The sequence goes on from SJYO01052794.1 coordinate 9,408,974, forward strand.
GGTAAAACCATCAAATCACCGAATAACAAATCGGAGGTGCACAATCATACACACACACAAACAACACAAAAACGTCAAAAAAGAGCATTAACTAAAGATCACAGTATCATAAACACCAGTCTTTTCTACGAATGATACTAAAGTCAAAAGAATTTAAACGGTTACGAACAAAACACCGAGTCGTATACTATGTTGGACCTCTCACCGGGTGCACGTGTACTTTACTTACATATAAGACGACGAAAACCCACCTTACAAGATATGGTGGGTTACAAGATAATTACTGGTTTACGATTCATGTAAACCAATAATTACACACAAAATCCGTTCACTAAGGAATAACTATAAGACAACAATACTAGACAGGTAACTCCATTTACCCTCACAATCTCAGGGGACGATAACAAAAAGACAGTAAAAGAGGGAAACGCAGACAATTATAAACGGAGTACTTATCCAAGGGGATAAAACCCACGCTATAAAAATGTTAAAAATATTCAAGAAGAACCTAACTAGGGAACTAGTTTACATTGTAAGGAAAAACAGAGAAGAATGTCAGAAACAAAATTTCAGATAAAAAAAAGACTATATTTATAGTGATAGAGACGATAGAAAAGCAAAAGTGAAGGTACCTTATGGAAAGGGGTAAGGGAGTGAAGAGAGACACTAACAGAAATCTAGACTTCAGAGAACATCCGTCAAACACACACACACACACACACACACACACACACACACACACACAGAACAAAAAAATCGGAAAGTCACAAGACACAGAAAACTAACCTCGTAAATCGGGTAAATGTAAATTTCATTAATAACTACATATATGAAAAACGGTAACACAATTAACAAAACCCTCAACACCAGAAAAAACATCAAAGAAAAACCAAGGAAACAAGAAAACACCACACTACTGACGAATCGTAATACAAGTCCAAGAAAAGACAAAACACACACGTAGACAATATCCTCCTCCCGTACCGTTGGGTGAGGTCATAAGAATAAACCTCTTAGGGGTAACTGTCTCCTTGGACCGTGCGACGTCAGGTGTTCCAGTGTTTCAGTCTGTGCTGACTCGCTGATTCGTGTCTCGTAGATAATATCTAAAATTAAACACGAATGGCACTTCAACATATACATATGTGTGTGTGTATTAATAAAATTCGACGAATAGAGAAAACAACAACAACGAATAGAAAATTCAAGTTTGAGTAAAATTGTTGGGACGTAAAAATAAGGGGTGGTGGTTGGGGGTTGTGAATCACAAAAATGGAGCATAAAATGTAGAAAACGAATACAGAGAATTGACGCATAACACCTATATCTACTAAAGTGTTGAAAACAGAATTGGAAGGTCGATTGAAATATTTCACTGACTAGAAGACGGAAATGACATATATACGGAAATGGTCACTTCAAAAAAAAGAAAACATTAAAAGTATAAAGGTCAACACCGGAAAAGACGAATCTATTCAGGGAAAGAACGTCTCGGTCAAAGTACCACGACTTGAGCCGAAAACGAACAGACATTTTGAGAACTAGAGAGGAAGTTTAGACTTACTATCGATACGGTCCACCTCATAAGAACCAACACCCATAAAGGGAAAGTGGTGAAATTTTATAGTACGGTGAGGGAAGAACGGATATCTCAAAGACGACTCTTCAGTCGACAATCGTAAAACCCTCAAGAGAACATCTATTGTTCACCGAAAAGGGAAAAATACAAATTATAAGAGAGTAAATTAAAAACGGTAAAATTAATGTCACACAGAAACTTAACTGACTAGAATAAACCCTAACAAACACGTAAAACCTGCATCTGTAGATAAAGAAAATAGTCTAATGTCTTCAAAAGTCGACAATACAGAAGTTCACACAAGAGACGGGGAAAGAAAGACAGAAGAGAAAGACCATGGGGATATTACACTTACAGTCTTGTAAACTATACAGAGTCTCCAGAGAGTCTGACTTGAGTAAAAGGGGGTGAAACAAGTCGAACGTACTAAAGACGACAAGTCAGAAAATCGAACAACTAGGTAAGGAGACACCGTAAGGAAGATCTCACACCTAAGGAAGATTAGACACCTAAGGAAGATCTCATAAAAAAATTAAAGGCAATAATATAAGAAGTCGAGACGAAACAAGAAATATTAAAGGTTGAGAGACGATTCGAGTAACACAAGTAGGTAAAAGAGAGTTCAAAGAACTCGCAGAAATACTCGTAATGGGAAATGACGGATAGTCTATCTGACAAACAGAGTCAGAACGAATCAAGAAGACCTCGAAACATAACAAGGAAGTAAACATCGTGTAAGGAGACAACGGAGAAAACTAGATTAAAACAATAAATAAAGACACAAACCATCCAACCAATGTAAAAGACTAGAACCTCTTCACTGGCATTCTCTATAGGAAATGTCGATGTACGGAATCCTGGGAGACACACCCGAAGTACCCGGGAAGACACCACGATCAGTTTGTCATGTCCGTACTACCTAACCGGGGACTGGACCAGCCAACAGACCGGAACGACCCATACCTCCGATGGTCCGTGACTATTTACCCTGACGCAGGACTGTACCGACCTACGTGTGTGGTTCCTCGGGACCACGACCACCCGTCCGGACCCAGTGTTCCACCGACCGACGTCCCGGATCCGAAGTACCTACACCACAGTAGACGACCACCCGTCGGACCCGGGTCCCGATCACGACCTCTACCCCGACCTAGGGTTCCGTCGATCAACTTTCCGGGTTCCACAGGGTATCGACGACCGTATCCGACCACCCGTCTTGGTCACGGGTCCTCCAAGGATCCCGACCACGGGTGGGGTGAGTACCCACTCCGACCCGGGTCTTCGAACACGGTTGGGTGACTATCCGTTCCGGTCCAGGATCTCGATCATGACCGAGTGACCATCCGGTTCTAGGACTCCAGAGACCAATACCCCGGACCTCCAGGACCTCAACCAGGAGGACCACCGGTGTCGGTCCAGGGTCACATTATTGAATTGTCCCTTCTGAGGTCTTACCACGAATGGCCGTGGTCACAGGAGTCCCTTCTTACTTAAGGGGTTTTGTAGACAACAACACAGACATGGGGATCCTACTCGGGGCAACGGAGTACGGACAGACCCCCCGAAAGATCCTAGTCGTTCATCCAGACTGAGTTCGAGAAAAGTTCAAGGACAAAGACGGGACCTAGAACCTCACACACTCTAAAACACACGTGAGAAACTCTCATTTCAGTGACAAAGGAAGTTTCGGTTTACAAGACCCCAGAGAAGAAGGGCTACGTCCTGGGGATCCGACCCTTTGTCGTGTCTGGGTAATGAGGAACGCCTCTTGAAGACGTAACACTAATAGGAGAACAAACACCCAGTGGAGGGGTCCCCACACTCAGAACTGAGATGGAGTAGCGGTGGAGAGGATGAATACAACACAAAGGAAGAAACATAGAAGTCAACAACTTCTAGAAAAACGAAGAAATCCAGCAACAGTACCTATCTATTGAGATTTGTCAACATTAAACATTTATCATTAAAACAAACATTAAAACAACACGGGTACCCTCCTCCACTCGATTCCCGGGTACACTAAATAAGTTTTAGATCAATTCACGTAAATAACATAAACATAAGTTTAAACCCACAAGGAAGCAGGAACATCTAAAGTAATTAAATAAAAAACTCATACACTATATAATTATTTGTCTTTTTGTAGATAAAGACGAAATAACTGATACGGTTTCGGAAACTGATACACCTAGTGTTATTTGACACCTTTTAAGACTTTCTCTACCCTTATGGTCTGGTGGGCTGTACGGAGAACTCTTTGGACATACGTCCAGTCCTTTGTTGTCAATCTTGACCTGTACCTTGTTGTCTGACCAAGGTTTATCCTTTTCCTCATACAGTTCCGACATATAACAGTGGGACCAATAAATTGAAGATACGTCTCATGTAGTACTCTTTGCGACCCGACCTTCTTCGTGTTCGACCTTAGTTCTAACGGTCCTCTTTATAGTTATTGGAGTCTATGCGTCTACTGTGGTGGGAATACCGTCTTTCACTTCTTCTTGATTTCTCGGACAACTACTTTCACTTTCTCCTCTCATTTTTTCAACCGAATTTCGAGTTGTAAGTCTTTTACTTCTAGTACCGTAGACCAGGGTAGTGAACTACCGTTTATCTACCCCGTTGTCACCTTTGTCACAGTCTGAAATAAAAAAACTCGAGGTTTTAGTGACGTGTACCACTAACGTCGGTACTTTAATTTTCTGCGAATGAGGAACCTTCTTTTCAATACTGGTTGGATCTATCGTATAACTTTTCGTCTGTGTAATGAAACGGTCGTTTCCAGGTAGATCAGTTCCGATACCAAAAACGTCATCAGTACATACCTACACTCTCAACCTGTTATTTCTTTCGACTCGTGGTTTCTTGACTACGAAAACTTGACACCACAACCTCTTCTGAGAACTCTCAGGGAACCTGACGTTCCTCTAGGTTGGTCAGGTAGGATTTCCTCTAGTCAGGACTTATAAGTAACCTTCTTGATTATAACTTCGACTTTGAGGTTGTGAAACCGGTGGACTACGTTTCTCGACTGAGTAAACTTTTCTGGGACTACGACCCTTTCTAACTTCCACCCTCCTCTTCCCCTGCTATCTCCTACCCTACCAACCTACCGTAGTGACTGAGTTACCTGTACTCAAACTCATTTGAGGTCCTCAACCACTACCTGTCCCTCCGGACCGCACGACACCTCAGGTACACCAGTGTTTCTCAGTCTGTGCTGACTCGTTGACTTCATTTCAGTTTTGATACACTGGGGTACCTGATATGTCAGGTACCTTAAGAGGTCCGGTCTTATGACCTCACCTATCGGTAAAGGAAGAGGTCCCCTAAAAGGAAGTTGGGTCCCTAACTTGGGTCCAGAGGGTGTAAAGTCCACCTAAGAGATGGTTGACTCGGTAGTCCCTTCGGGCATACGGTCTTCAATAAATGATGTCGTTAAACAAACATTGACGAATTCTGACCTTTGCTTACAGGTGTGTGTCCTCTTACCGACTTATCTGACACCATGTAGGTGTGGTACTTATGCTGTGTCGACATTTTTCCTGGTTCCTTCTTGAGGTACTTGACTATGGTCCTCTAGCAGTCTCAAACAATTCACCCCCCCTTTTCGTTTGTCACTTTGTATAGTCACAATGAATAAATTTTCTCTTCCCTTTTATTATTTTACATATGAATATCGAGACCTCTTCCTTTACCGTTGGGTGAGGTCATAAGAACGGACCTTTTAGGTCACGTGTCTCCTCGGACCAACCGACGGCAGATACCCCAGTGTGTCTCAGTCTGCGCTGACTTCGCTGAATCGTATGGACTTCGCTGAATCGTATGGACTTCGCTGAATCGTATGGACTTCGCTGAATCGTATGGACTTCGCTGAATCGTACGTGCGTACGAAACCTCTTCCTTTACCGTTGGGTGAGGTCATAAGAACGGACCTCTTAGGGTCCCTGTCTCCTCGGACCACCCGACGTCAGATACCCCAGTGTGTCTCAGACTGTACTGACTTCGCTGAATCGTCGTCGTCGTCGTCGTATGAATATCGACTAAGTCCTCTCTTTTTTTACTCTCCTTCCCATTTGATCTTGGATTTCTCTAATTAGTGGAAAGTACCAATTCTAAATCCCCTACTGTCACCCCATGTACTCTCTTCGTCCGTCGTCGTGTAAAGACTCTTGTAACGAAAACCATATCAAAACTGAAAGTCTTGGAACAATAATATAGTATATGAGTTTTCTTATTTTAGATGTTCCTACTCCTTGTGGGTTTAAAATTATGTTTGTGTTATTTACGCGAGTTGATATAAAGTTTATTTATTGTACCTGGGAGTCGATGGTAAAATATTACAACCTCCACATATTAATTCCATTTAAGGATCTATACCTTAACGACTCAGTTTCCATTTACGAAAACATCAAAACAATCTATAACGATTTAAGGAGAAAGTTTCCCGACATGGTCAAAGGTAAGGTTAATTGTTACACACTCTTACAAATAAAGGGACGTCGGTGTGGATGTCGTACACAACAGTATGAAAAAACGGTAGACCATAAAACTACATTAAAATTAACGTAAAGAGATTAATATTCATTCAAACTTGTAGAAAAGTATACACATTGTCGGTAAAGTGTTAGAACAAAAAAAAAAATCTTCTTACACTTAAAAGACAAGTAAAGAGACAGTCCAAAAATTTGAAAAATTAAAAATTTCTCGACACATAACTTCGTTACTCGGGAAACAGAAGTCATAAAAAAAACAAAACAAAACGTGTACCGGTTTTAAATAGTGAAAAGAAAAATAACGTAAACCTATGTTCCAGTATCTTTTGAAAAGTAATACAGGTTCCCAGTAGTTATAAATTTCATGAGCCCCACTAAAAAAAAAAAAAAAAAAATCGTAAAAGTTAGGACTAGAAGAACCTCAAATAAAAATAGATTAGTCTAAGAAAGAGCGAGGAAATACACCGTAAAAACACTCACACAAAAGGGTCAAGTGGAACCTACAAAAATGAAAAAAGGTCTACATGAATTCATAGTTGAACAGACCGACGTAATTTCTCGGAAAACTATGAAAGTAACTTTAACGTAATTTACACATTTAAATGAATCACTTTCGTTTGTAAAAATGCTACACCATAATAGAATAGGTACTTGTTCCTGACAGATACACAAGTTCGGATGAATATCCTAAAAAAGATTAAAAACGTTTAACGAATAATTCGATTGAAGTCTCAAAAACAGAAAAACGATAATAATTACTTCAAAAGAGATGATAATACCAGAGATTGGTGAACAAATATATAGACTTCCGATAACTAAAGACATGCAAAACTTAAGTGGGATCAACCTCAAACGGTTCAAAGAATTTAGACATTTAAATACATAAAGTAGTCTAAACCCTTTAAAAGTTCGTAATATAAACGTCAATACAAAAAATTAAATTTAAATAAATAAAATACGGAGTAATAAGATAGAGACGGGTTGACTTTGAGGTCGACGTGTATTGGAATACTATAGTAGAGTACCCAGTGATCCCAAGGGCAAGAAACAAAGGAAATCAGAAAAAAAAAAAGAGATTCCGTGTATTAAATAAAAGTAAGAAATTAAACATAATTATCATACTAAATACCTAAACTTTAAAAAAGACGAGTGACGAAATTTATAAACGGTATCAAAGACTGATATGGGTTTCTTGATAGGAAAAATTTTCTTGAAAGTAAAACACCAAAAGGAGAAAAGACACTTGATTAATCTACAATAATTAAAGGTCCATCTATTCGGAAAAATCAAAAGATGAAATACTTATTAAAAATCGTAATAATGTAACTGTAGTCTTACAACAAATATCACAAAAGTACAATCCCTTCAGTGACTTCAAAAAAACACTGGACTATACACTAACAAAAACTTGTCAGGTACACAAGACACTTCCACAGAAGCGACAGTAGCCCCACACTCCAAGTGATGTATCGTCACTCTAGAATGACTAATACGACAAACCGGAATGCATAGGAATGAATAAAAAACAGACGGATTAGACAGAAAATGACTCAGACACAGTGCAACGTAGAGGACAGGAAAAACAAAATACTGTCATCAATTACAACCAAAACATAATATGTATCAGTGTCACTAATAGCAGAGTAACAACTGGTACCGAAAATCGTAATTTTCTACAGGAAACAGTTTATTTTGTAAAAAATGAACTCAAAAAATAAAAGATACAAGTCCTAGTAAGGGTGAAGTGGTAGAAGTAGACATTGTGTGGAGTCAGGTGGTTTTAGCACACCCGGGTAGTGTCACGTGGTCCAGTGTGGTCGTGGTGTACACACTCCATAGTACGTCGATAATATGTACTCTGAATAAATAAAGCAACCAAACAACCAAAAAAACAAAAACAAAATTCTAAGAGATCCCATTAAGACGACAAGTCAACAAAAGTCTCAAGTCTGTGGGTCCATTTATTAGATAACGTAATTTTAAAACATTTATCATCTCTCTGACAAAGTCTCAATAATACAATGTATTTCCTTAAGCAGACAAAAGTGGTCACGGTAACGGAAATATTTTATTGTTGTTGTTTAAATAACTTCAGATTGATTTATGTTATTTAACGTGTCTAAATTTTATAAGTTGAACTTTTTAAAAGTAAAGTGACATTAGTCCTGTCGTAAAAGTAGTGGGAATTTTTGAAGGAGGACGGTGAAACATTAGAAAGAAGAAAAGTGGTGTCAGAAGTCCGTTGGTGACTAGACGAAAAAACGGAGATATCTAATCAAACGTAAAAGATCTTAAAAAAAAATTACCTTAGTACATATGTACACAAGAAAAGAAAAACAGACAGAAGAAAGGAAGTCGGATCATTAAAACTCTAAATAGGTATAACAACAATGAGAAAAAATAACTACCAATCATAAGGTAACATACCTATGTGGTTTTAAATGAATAAGTAAATGGATACATAACTACCAATAAACGTTAAAGATTGATAATGTCTATTTCGATACTTATTTCAAGACAACGTCTTTGGTATCAAAACTTTCGATTCGTATGTGGATGATATACTGGTTCGGAAATAAGTTTACTTTCCTCTTGTCAATGGATGTGTTTCCAAATAATTTTTTACAAGTACTGTCTTAATAAGTATCATAGAGTTTCGACTTTTGATGGGGTTACAGGTGACTGTCTACTTACCTATTTGTTTCACATCAGATAGGTATGTCGTTTAATAACGAGACATTATCTTTCCTTGGTTGACGACTATATACGTCGTGGCACCTACTACGAGTCTTAACAATACGAATCACATTCTTGAGTTTGTGTCCTCTGGTGTACCATATTCTAAAGTGAAAGAACGTTAAGATCTTTATGCTTGATAGGGTATCACTATCTTTCGTCTAGTCACTAATGGACTTCGTCTTCCTACACGACGTCTCCGCGTTCTTCTTTACAAACCTTTACTACTGTTACAAGACATGGAGTTTACCCTGGTACCAAAGTAGAGATATTTTTGAGTAGTTTAATTTGTGAAAGTAACCTACATAGAATGACAGAAATATGGAGTCATTAGAACTAAAAATTTAAAGACAGTCTGTGTTGGTTTTTGTATATTATCCATCAAAGTCAACAATCACAGGACATTCCTTCTACGAACAGTTGATCGGACCTGATGATTCACATTCTAATTTTTCTTTACACTGGTACACTTGTACCAAATTTGCGACCCTATCTAGAGTATCTATTGTTTTTCTACTTACTCTAGGTCAACGTCGAAAATTTCTGTCATTTCAAATGATTTTACCCCGTTCCCCATAGTTCTTACCCTTCTCGTAGGTCTGTACGACTCTCTTTCGTGCCTCCTCGTGGGTGAGGGGGTCTCCTCAAGGGAGACCGAGAAGGTTGATCTTGACAAATGCACCTCTATGAACGACAAGTACTTATGTGAACTGACAATTCCTAATTCTGGATACCTTGTCAAAAATGAAAAGATTAATTTTTAAAAAAACCGAATTTTTTAAAACAAAAGTCGGTTTAAATACACTCTTTTAATTAGGGATGTCTACACTACTCTCACTCAGAAAAGAGTCAATAGGGTTCCTACTGTATCGAGTACGGTAAAATCTGTCATCCTCTCTTCAATCAAAGTATGTCACCTACGGAAACACGTAATCCCGAATTAAGAGAACGTCTGGAGTGACTCTTTTCGATCATCAGACGTATACATGACGGATCCAATGTCTAGAGAGGAGATGAGGAATGTTCGAAATATCGACCTGTTCAACGAAGTGGAGAGGTACGAGGCCATACTTTTTCTCTGTCATCATCGGTCTCAATGACCTTTCTCATGTGACTCACCCCATATACTTCACGAACGTGGCACACCTTTACGTCACGAAGCCACGTGTCATTTACTGTGGGTAAGTCCTCACTGGATGTAGCAGTAGAAAAAATAAGTGCTTCCGACTCAGGAGGGTACTGTCCATAGTACTCAGAAGTCCATACCGAGACCACCACAACTCTCTTTAGGACTTTTCGAAGACTTTCTCTAATTGTGACCTCAATCAAGGACGAACCCATGTCAGAGGTACCCGTCTACAGTCTTTCTCTTAGAGTCTGCCTTTTCGAACTCGTTTCTGTTCCTTTTGGGTCTCGGACAACCCCATATTCGTCAAACTAAATCGACTTCGTATCCTCGCACAAGTCCCAATTATTACGATGAATCCTTTCACTCTTTGTTTCGTCACTACCGAAACTTACGGTTCGATTCTTCACCTCCGACTTAATCCAACCATCCCTCTCCGGACCTACCTACACCCAGTCAACTCACTGTGAGAAAATAAATAGGTTCGTCGTAGTTACCTCGTCAGTCACTCGGTCCGTGACCCTGACACGTCTACTCACTCTGTCGTTCGTAACCAAAAATTCACGTAACAAACCTCGATCTGAATACACTCCAGATCCGATTCGGGTAACGAACGGAATTTTTTTTTTAGAAACAAAAAGGTCTTTTCGGACAGAATATTTTAATCTCTACTAAAGTAGGACTCATATCGTATATTACAATTGTAGTTCCCACAAAATCGACGGCTTCCTTTTGAGTAAATCCTAGACGGCAAATCTTTCGTTCTTAACGGATTTAGGCTCTATCCCATACACACAAGGAGTACGTCACCACCCACAAATCGTAACTACCCACTACGGTCACGTCAGAGGCACCCGTGTTGTCTAGCAGTTCCTCTTCAAGGTAAGTGACTAGTGTCAAAACGTTCATCCACCCTCTCTTTACTTTAGGATTTAACAGACCAAAGAGGAGACGATCTTTTTTTCTAACGAAAAAGGAGTTTCTGTCCTCCACCCTACCCTCACCATTCCACCTCACGTCGTATACAGACTTCGGGTATTATAAGTATTTAGAACATCGGGTTCAATGAACGACTGTCTCGACATTCCCATCAATCCATCGCACCGGAATTCCTTTCACCTCTACGAGATCTTGTCACCACGTCTGTTAAGTCAGTTATTCTCTATTGTAGAACCTCGTCCACACTCCCGTACCGTACCAAAATATAACTTAAACCTCTCAGAAGGACGAAGGAATTAAAGAGTTCGGGAAGAACCATAGTAGTGGTGGAAAATAGTACTAAGGGTTCTACCGTTTTATCCTAGGGGTAACTCTAATCCATTTGTTTCTGTTTACGAAGTAAGAGTGGAGTCCTATTACGATACCTTCGGTTCGGTGTCTCTTGCGCCCGGGGAAGAGGGGTAAACTCAATGTACCACTTCGTCGCCAAGTGTTTGAATTCTTTACATGACTGGGAAATTCTTGTCAATCATCTACTGAATTAAAAATGACCACATCACAACGTCTTAATCCATGTTGATATTTTCTTCATATTTTGAGGAACACGAATCATCGTGAACCTGTCGATGTTTTGTTCTTGTGAAGACATACAATAAATGTCTTTAGACGTTTCGATTACTTTAAGTTTACGCCACAATTAAATGACACTGTGTACGTAAAAACGTATTTACACTGGCGACGACCTGTACACTGGCGCGGTCGTGGGACCGTCCTCGACCCTCGGACGTGACGGACGAGGGTGCCGTTGGGCGAAGAGGCGGGCGAGGAGACAAATCTGGTGACGTCCGACGGTGGCAAAACGGCAGAGATCCGGACTGGTACAGTAGTGGTGTTCCAGGTCGAGAGAGATGAAAAGTAAGAATGTACCGTTGTGAACTAAGAAAAGAGTCCCAATTGTTTTACTTTTGTGCTTTCAAAATGTAAAAGGTGTTTCCTGAGTAGGTTCTTCTGTTGCACCTAAGGATTTTCATACAGGAACCCAAACAAGATGGGTGAAGAGTCTCGGGCACCGAGTGCTGAACCACTCGTCAGTGGACCTCACCCAAAAAATAAAGTAATAAGGTCAATTCACCTTTTCGTAGTCGTCACAAGCGACGTACATATTTTTGGAAAGTTTAAATTAGATTACGTACTTTAGAGTTCATCACCTTCCTGTGGTCTTCCATAATTCACCGTTTGGTTTTTTACTACTTGAAATAGACGTGGGACGACGTCGGAGTCTCCCACCTCAACCTTTTGTCTTACACCACACCACCAACGACCCCACACACCCCCCGCCCCCGCCCCACCAAACGACCCCATACACACACACTCACACTCAAAAACGACCTCTTTGGGGTGTGAATCGTCTGTCCCTCGGTACCCCCTTCGTCTGTTTCCTCTAGTAAGGTTTTCACTCGGGGTTTTCTGAGGTGGCAAACCGTTCACGGATAGCACGGACAGGATCCTTAAAATATACGTAAAAGGGGGACTAAAAATATTAGTGTCTTTTGTCGACGACGACAATAGTAGCAATTACGTGAAGACATCTACTCCGTCGGGGTTGTGTTACTACAGTGGTGAAAAGATTCTAGAGCGTCTAAAGTTGTCGGCCTAAAACAAATTGGGACTTCAGCACAAGGAAGGGGTTTTGGTAGGACGGAGGTTGGAAGTATTTTAGGTAGAAACTAGAATAGGATAAGGACTTTAGTTTAATGATCCAAAAGAATTATGTACGGAGACTTTTTAGTGTGCATTTAAATCATTTTTCTTTTTTGGGTGTTCGAAAGTCAAAACCATTTTTTCTTACAACCTCACTCCTTTGGTCGTAATTCCTATATTGAACTTTTGTGTAGTAAAGTATCGACTTGACGTGAAAAAAAATTATTTGGTTTATAGTTATACACAGAGGTAGTCTCGACGACTCCCAGTATTTCTGGGAGTTTCAGGACGATTTAAATGAACACTAGATTTTTGGTAATAGTGTCTACCACTTGTAAACAATAAAAGAGTAACTCCCAAAGGACGTGTGTCAAGTAAGAATAACAATAAGAATAATGAACAAAAAAAAGGGAGTTGTTTTTCCTTTATGACCGAAAGGAAGAACATGTAATTCGTAAGAGTTGTCTTCACTTTTTACCAAGAACCTTCTACCCGTTTTTTTTCATAAAAAATTATATATTATATGTCTATTACATATTACATGTCCCCGAAGGGACTATCGAGTCAACCATTTCTTGGATGGACGTCACGTCCTCTGGGGTCAAACTAAGGACCCAACCCTTCTAGGCAATCTTTTCCCTATCCGATGGGTGAGGTTATAAGAACACCGAGTCGATGATTTCTTAGACGGCCGTTACACCCTCTGAACCCAATTCGGGGACCCAACCCTTCTAGGGGATCTCTTCCCTTTTCGATGGGTGAGGTCATAAGACCGGATCTCTTAAGGTATTTGACCCATCCGGTACCGTAGTGTTTCTTAACCTGTACTGATTCGTTAAAAGTGATTACATGTCTATGTGTATCTCGTGTATTTATATATGTCACTTAGACACCATAATTTTAAAGTTCCTTTTCACTAATCCTTTTTAATATAAATTTTCCCAGTCCTCGATTTTACATCTTTTCTAGTTCTTTGTGATACTATTAGTCAAAGAAACAATGTCCGCGACTGCAGCCGAAGTGTGTCCAGTATTGACCCACTGTACGGTAGGTCAGAAGTGATCCTGAACTAGGAGAATTCAAGAGTGAGGAGGGAAGGTAGAGACGATTTGGAAGTTTCGACAGAAGTAAAGTAAGAGGGAATATAAGGTATTGAGTCTTAAATTCCTTCAGACGAAACTTCTTTATGTTGGATTCCTTGCGAGAACCAACGTTTAGAAGTCGGTCAACAGACGAACATACAGACATTTCATTGAGAGTCCGAATCTTCATCTTTTTCCTAAACCTACTGAAAGAATTTAGACTATTTCATATAGGACAGGAGAGAACTAATAGGGAGACTTCCTAAACCCGTCCTCCTCCGTTTCCCGGGGTCAAAGACTCTACGTCAGTCTTATGACGACATCCCACCACGGTGACAGAGCACTCCTGAACGGACTTTTCTCGCTCCTTCGGGGAAGAGGGACGGTCAACGGAACGGGGTGTCCTTCAAGAGAGGGGAGTCGAATTCGTCTACAAGCAGTCGTTTCACAATGACCATGTCAAGGTCAGGACTGTTTGGACCGGTGTAGAAGTCTCTCCTATTTCGTTCGTATCCTCCCTTCATGGTAAGCACGGTCAGGTCCGACGTAAGATCCTAGTTTCTCATACTATCCGTGTCTAATGTTTGGGTCACTAATAATCCGAAAAACCGGGGACCACCGAGTCTGTCCTTTCGCAGACAGATGTTACGTCCTCTGGGCCCAAACTCGGGACCCAACCCTTCTAGGGAACCTTTTCCTTTACCGTTTGGTGAGGTCATGACAACGGACCTTTTAGGGTACCTGTCTTCTCGGACTCCCCAGCGTTTCTCAGTCTGTGTGGACTCACTCAAGTGAAAAACCGGGAAACGTCACAAGTCAATGCGATGTTATGAATCAAGAAGTTTAGTGACTATAAGAAAGTTTTAGAATAATAGAACCTTTGCAGTCTTTTTGCATAGGAACACTTGTCAGTAAAGACATTAGAGAAACATATACGTCACCTATGTTACAGGTACCTAAACTTGTCACCATTTTTACTTACTGAAAATTCTATACAACGGACTAAAGTGTCTCTCGTGAGATTGATAGGAACAAATGTTTTTTATAAAATTCAATAGTCCTAATAGATGAACCCGAATTATTAATACTTTAGTAACCCTAAATGGTAAATTATTAGTAGATTTTACACTATAAAATAACACCATAAATATTACAATTTTTTCTTTTTTAATCCCTAGCATATACGTAGAGTGACTTTTATACCGTAGAACTCCCTTTTTTTGAATCCACAGTAGACCTGACTTTGAAGAGGAAGGTTTTACCAAGGTTGGACTGACTAATACGGAGATGTTTACAGTACTATGACACGAGTCTGACACGCTTTCTTCGGGGTCTCACGGGCGTAAACCAGGTCACTTACCGAGGGACGCATGGACAGGGCTTCGTGGTTCTCCACCTTCTGTTTTCTGTTCTCGTAGGAGGAGTTAGGGCCCCGGGTCTTACGACGTCTTCATGTGCGTCAGAAATCGCCAGAACGTAAG
The DNA here is from genome assembly GCA_006410555.1 of Capra ibex. Lineage (NCBI taxonomy): Eukaryota > Metazoa > Chordata > Mammalia > Artiodactyla > Bovidae > Capra > Capra ibex. The sequence goes on from SJYO01052794.1 coordinate 9,424,114, forward strand.
ACGACGATTAAGGAAATGAGTAATGAAAACTTACACAAAATGCAACCACCTTGTAATTGTAGGAGTCCAAAAAGGAACAACTTCGTATCGTAGTAGTGTGACTACCAGAAAAAGCAGTCGTCAAAATACTCGCATACAACTGAGACGGTTCAAAAACACATCCAGGGAACTCGGTGCAAACAAAGACAAGACTAAGGGCCTTCGGAAAGAACCTAACAAGGATCAGAGTTCGGTATGTCGAAAAGAGTGCGAATAATTTATAGATACGAACCCCATCACCCTTTTAACTGAACTAAATACCATAAGAGAAAGTACGATTTTGTTGAGAAAACTCATATCTGTGTTTGTGACACCTTCGTCTAAATAGTATTGGTTTCACTTAATTCAGTGAATAGTAAACTTCAATTTACCGTGAACACTGTTGTCTCGGTTCACGGTGTACGACTACTATGTCGTGTAAATCATTTCTTGTCCCGTCTACATAACCTTTCGTCAGGTGCACTGTTGACACCCGAGAATAATGGCCCGTCCTTTCGGTCAGAGGAAGGAGAGTGGTCGGGACTAAGTTAGCCTTTCTGTAATTCACCCCGACTCGTTCCGTCGACGGGACACCCTCACCCCCGTCTCCAGGTCACGTCCCGAAGTCTCGGACACCCGTCCCTCTGTATGGAGGGATTCCAAACCGGTGTCGGCACTCTCATTACCCCACTTACCCCATAGGTACTCACACCACCGTCTCTGGGTACCCTGTTCTAAGAGTGATATCCTCCTCCTGGGATGTCTATATCTTTTCCTTTGACTCGGACTGGGCCACCCCAACCTAACCTTCACCTCCGTAACCCCACTTGAGTACCAAAAGTTATATATATTTATTTATATCTACACAAATGAATTTATATCCAGATATAAATGTAGACAATTATCACTCTGTGTATTTATGTATACATGAATGTGTGTCTATGTGTATTTGAGTCTGTATATAGGATGCAGACTGAGTCTTTTCCGGACCCTTATCACTGTGGGTTTATCGTAACTCGTGTGGGTCTTAAGTGTGGAACCAAAGAGTTACCTCGTCCTTTTCATTTTCCACTCGAACCTTGCAGAATTACGGTTTTTCATTCTTTCACGAGTTTCTTACTACTCTAGTCTTCTCATTCTTTGACTTCGGTCGAGTTCCCCTAAGGGTACCCGGTTTAGACTTTAATAAACTCGTAGTTTTATTCCTTACTAACCTTGTAAAATATTGGGTAACTTACTTTAAACTTATCGACTCAGGAATGACAATATTTATCTATTGTATTTGACTTATTTCTTTTAAAAAAGTATGTTATCCTACATGGTGATTATTTACATCTTCCTTACTATCTTAAAAGTTTTAGTAGTAAACCGTCAGTACGATCATTATTTATTGAGTCGGCGTACTTTATTAATTAATGGTTCTCTTTTAAAATAAAACGTCAGTTCTTTCGACCGGTAACGGTGAAATTGTTGAGTCAGTTCTATTTGTGGTAGTCGATACTCTCTTTGACTTAAACAGGGGATGGTGGATTACCCTACCTTTCTTGTGTGACGAAGATACCATAAGGACGGTTTTTATGAGGACAATATTGAACATAGACTAGAACTTCTATATAGCTTTCTTGACTCTCATTGAGATGGTTCATTGGTGGGACACTAGAAGTTTTCAGTTCGTTTCTTTGTCGCTCTTTCTAACTTCTTGACAAGTTCTACCTTCTTTTGATTTCTCTGAGTCTGAGACACGGTATGCACTAGGACCAAACCCACAAACCCAGGAAGATGATATTTCCTACAGGACTATCGGTCGTCTTACACTTACCTCAGACATCCACTGTCACTATGCAGCAGCAATTAAAGGACTATAACTACCAGTATAACATCAAGGCAACCTCTTAATCGAAACATCCTTAATGTTTGGTCTCGTGCATCCCATTTCTCCATAATACAGTCTCGGAGGAGCGTCTACCCAGTACCTTTATCTCGAGAAACTTGAACTTTAATAAAGTCTAAAAAATTTTATCGTTTTATTTACAGGAAAGTCCGGACAAGTGGTGATCTCTTTAATAATAATGGAAAGTTTTGATGTCTCCGTCTGAAAATTATGTTTAGATGTCGGTCTTTCATAAAGGAATAAAACTCTAGAAAATATAAATAGTCTATTTTTTTATTCGAACGTCTCCTAGGAATTCTGACAAAAGGCAAAATTGTATGATTTATGCATGTTTTTGTACCGGTTATTTCTTAAAAATTTACCGACTACCTCGAAACTTATATGAGTCCGAAGATTTGGACCTCGGTTTTTTTGTCAACTCATGTTAAAATTTTCATCGCAGAGACTTTTTCTCTCACAACCCCAAATAACAAAAATAACAAAGAAACCGTCACGTCAATTCTTACACTTGGGACGTTTCGACGGACAAACCTTGGTACCGGTAGTGAATGTTCTATGCACTGAGACTGTTTTATAAACTAAAAAGATCCGGAGTCAAAAGTGTGGACATTTAATCCTAGTTATATATACGTACGCGTAAGTCAACACACACTGAGAAACGTTGGGGTACCTGACATCGGGTGCCTAAGAGGTCCGTTCTTATGACCTCACTCAACGGTAAAAGAAGAGTCCCCTAGAAGGACTGGGTCCCGAGTATAGACACAGGGGACGTGACCGTCTGTCCAAGAAATGGTGACTCGGTGGACCTTTCGGATATTTAATCCTATGGTTGTAACTTTAGTTGTCTTACTTCTGTTATTATATACTGTTCGTGACTCTGACACCGAGTAACATTCGTGAGTTGGTTCAACCGACGAAAATAATAAAGTCTTCAATTTAACTAAGTAGTTTCGTGAGATCATACTAATACAACGGAAGGAAGAGGGAGTGGTCCTCATCTTAATGAGCTTCCGTTATTGGTCATTACCAGAGACGACAATCTGAACAGGGTTCTAGTTTGATTTCGGATCTTTGCCTCGTACAAAATCTTCTGTCGTCTGTGACATCACGGACACAACCGATTTAAAGTCTAACCGACGAATGTTCTGAAATCAGAACCAGATATTTTACAGATCTTACATGTTTATTAGTATCACTAACGTTTCCTGATAACCCCTAATTTACTCTATTAGAAACGTTTTGGAAGGACTTGACCGGGTTTCTCACAAACGTTTTTTACACAACAAAAAAAAGACTGAGGAAATTTCCACATCCTTGGCAATTAAATCTTTTGACCTCCGGAATCGTAGTCTTTATCATCGTCTCGTAAACTCCCGTAAAAACTCTCACACAATTCAAGTAGGGACAAACAAGGACGTCCCCAAATTTGATGGTTGCTACCCGAATTTAACGGAGTCTTCCTTAAAGTCAACTGTTCTTCGTACGGTACACAACACATTAGGGTAAGAGCTCTCTGCGACTTCTTCCTATCTATCGATAGAAAGATCTTGTCGTGCCTAAATCCCGTGCGCTCGGAACCTTGGTCCCTGTTTCCTTTCTTAGAACTAGGTCAGCGGTAGAGACAATTTACTCCTTCTTTTATAACTAAAAAGGTCCGACATTTTTACATTCGGAAAGAAAAACGGTCTTTCCCCAGTACAGTATACGTGTTTCACATATATACACCAAAGAAAAGTTCTCTTCTACACGAAGGAAATTTCTCGTACATCAACAAGTAGATCTTTAATCACTAAGAATCAGTGACTAGATCCTGAAGAAGTCTTGAGACTCAAAGTGGTCTTCTCGAGACTTATACTAAAAGACGAAAGTAAGTAAGTGAGTCAGTACGTTGTTCATAAACAACTCTTGAGGGAGGACGATAAGGTCCGTGACAATCTACAACTAATGAATTTTTCACTTGTTTTGTTTTTGTCTAACGAGTACCTTCTCCTGAGTCAGAGGACGAGAATTTTTAAAGACTACCCAAAATACCCTCGAGAAAAGGATTCTCGACTGACACTTTTACTCTAAGAAAACCGAGGTCGAGACCTATCTATCCACAAACCACACACATTTTCGTCCGTAAAACTGAAACGGATCTCAACGGAATGGACGTCTAAAGGAAGTCCGTCGTAGGGACACGGATCACCTTCGGTCACTGGGCCCCCTCTCCATGAGTACAACTATCGAGCACACTTTAAATTGAACCGACCAACGACCACCTTATGCAAAACTTGATCTTCGAGAGGCACAGACGGAAGTTATGTCCCCTCCTCTAAAAAGGAAGGGTGTTAGTACCGCTACAATTGAGAGAGTCGGCTGATCACCGTGTTTCCTTTTGACGGCGGACCCAGACGTAACCGCTTCCGTCTTTCGACGTCAATGCCCGTAAAAGGACACTGTCCCTCGTGGCCGTCACCGACACGGCGCTCTCGGCCTGCGCCTTTTTCGCGGGGTGCTCTCGTCAACCACCACTGTACGGAGACAAAAATAGGTCTATACGATCTTCGTACAAATAAGTGACACCACGGAGACGACGCTATTCTGGGAGAAGGAAGCCTACGGGATCTGGTGGCAAACAAATCGACCTCTTGAATTACTCATTACCTACACGAACCGACCGACTATCTTTCATAAAGGTGTCGGATGCCGACACAAATATCTCTCGGCCTCTCTCTGGTGTCCGTCGTTAAACAGAAGAATCCATAGTCGTTTCAGAAGAGAAAATTGTTGATCCCCTAAATAAAAATTGACGAACTCAGTCACAAACAGTCTACTACGCCTGGTAGTTTGACGTCTAACTTCAGGGCCCACGCCCCCTCCGACCTTACCGTTCCCTTTCCCCCGACCGACCCTTTTCCCCACCCTAAAGTCGTAGCACGGAGGCATCGAGACGGAGGGTTGCACCCTCTCAAAGCCCGAAGGTCGTCGTCCTCACCTAAACGTCCAGTTCGACCCTTGCTTTCCCATTGCCGACGGAAGTCGACGAATTTCTATATTGACGGGTCCCTAGCCCCACAACACTCCTCCACCGGCCGCCGGCCGTGGGTCGCCCCTGGTCTCCTAAGGGTCACGGCCGGAGACGACCAGCCGTCTAACTCGAAAAGGAGACGACCAGCCGTCTAACTCGAAAAGGAGACGACCTACGACGGACAGAGGTCCTCGGAGAGTGGTACTAGCTATCGAGGTTCTTCGTCGTTGTCCCGAAGGGCCTCTAAAATTGACGACCGCTAAAGCTCGGTGAGTTTCTTTTTCTTACGGAACTTCCCTCGGTGGTCTTTTCAGAGTTCCTTCCAGTCAGACAGACACCTGTCCCCGTTTTGCCGGTGTAAATGGGAGGACACTTGGTCCGACTCGCACACACAGAGGAAGGGTGCGGCACACAGACGGAAGGCAGGTGAGTACATGGAATATACGAGATTCAAGAAACTTTACTTTCGCATTACGACAAGAGCCATCGAGAAAGACTTCTAAGTAATTGACTACCTTGAGATCCCTAAACCGTCATTATATCATTCCCCTGAATTCTTCGGTCAGGAGTAAAGTCATTCTACGAAGGTCCAAGTAAAACAGACAAAAGAGTACAAGAGGGTAAAAAGACACGGGGAGTGGGGGTGAAATCCTCTCCGGTAAAGGAAAAGCCAGAATGAGTCTTGGGACGAGGAAAATCCAACTGTTTTGTGTATTAAGGTCCTTTTACCAAAACAAAAAAAAGGCGTTAATTGTACCATACTGAAAATAACAAATTTTGGTCCTTTCATCGATTGAGAAAGAATCAATATAGAAATTTACTAATCAAATAAACCAATATTACGTGTAACGTAGAAAAAAAAAAAAAAATTCGTGTCACGCATTAGAACACCGAAAAAATTGTTTCGTATCTTATGCGAATACTTACGACAGTCAATAACAGTCGCCGGCGACTGTCCATGGAGGGACTAATTCTTTTACAGGTTTCCGGACCCGTGACAACAGGACACAGGACCGGGGTCGCACCGGTCCGGTCACGGGTCACACGAAACGAGAGCCGTCGACCTCTGGCTCCCGGTACCTCATTCTCTAGTCTTAGAAGACTCTTAATTCAAAAAGGACTTAAACTCTAAACTTTTAGTGGTGGGAGTCACGAACGAATTAAACTTTAAACAAAGATCATAAGAAGTCCTCCTTTTTTTTGGGTGTTATTGGAGAGAAGTAAAATAGACGGAAGCCGAGGACGGTAGTCGGTGGGAGAGTGGAGAGGTGACCGAGAAGGAGTAGAAGACCTCTGGGTTTGTCATTTACATCAATAGAAGGGGTCGACGTCAAACTCGACGAAAGTTTTACTATAAGGAGGAAAGAAAAAGAGTATGTAAATCTTGATACTCTTATACTACTATCTAACAACGTATAAATTTTCTATTATTCTTTGTCACCAACAAAGAATAACCTCTACTTGAAGAAAACCCATGACCATCCTTTTTTTTTGTAGATCTATCTTTGTCTGCTGTGTGTTACTTCATATTTATCGACAACGGTCCTCGGTCTGTTACCCCAACGGAGACGAGGACCGACCTTTAGCAGAACATCTAAAGAGTATTTTAGCTATGGTCACCTCAAAAATCCTGTGCAAGATCACAGAGTGACTCCCCTTGGATGTAAAAATTTTAGTGATTGAATTTTTTCCTTAATAAATACATAGCATATTCAGTTCAAGATCACAATTCGAGGATAATCGTGGTAGGTAAAAATTGACAAAAATACGATGAACTTTTTGACCCCTTCATCTCCTTTTACCTTAACCTCTTTATTTTTCTACAGTGTTATCGTCATACTATTCCTCGTATCTCTCTTTCTTAATTTTTATATTTTTGTCCCATCCTCTTAATAGTTGTCCTTGTTGTTTTAACGGAACTCTACATAGTTAAGAAAGGGATTGGTGACACTGGTACGAAACTCAAATATGTTTAAATATGTACATGGTGTCATATTACAGTGTCTCGCTCTCGTGTCTGGGATTTCACTCTATATGAACCTTCGTTTAGGGTAAAAGATCGAGACACTGGGACCTGTTCAAGTGACGAGACTCGGAATCAAAGGTGGAAACATGTTACTCCTATTTGTCATGGATGAACCATCACAAAAATACTCTACGGATCAAATTACGGTCACATTGGTAGGGAGAAGAATAAAAAAGTGGGAAACAACGGAAAGAGAAGATGAATTTTAAATTAAAAATTTTAGGACATATATAACTGTTTCATCTCTTCACAAATATAAACAACAATAAGTCAACGCGTCAGTGTAGGTTGAGAAACGCTGGGGTACCTGACGTCGTGTGGTCAGATAATGAAAGTACGTTTAAGTAGCCAAATTTCTCCATATGCCCTTCTCTTGAAAGTACGAAAATTTGTGAGGTGTCTTTGCCAACGTACTATTTTACTCAGACAGAGTGGTGTCGACGTGACTGACACGAAACGAAAGATAGAATTGTCTGACATGAAGACGACTAAAAAACGATCTCTATCCCGCCTCCCGTTTTTATAGTTGGTTTGTTTTTTTTAATCTATAGTTTCCACTAGACAATGGAGTTTCCATCACTATGGTTTTCTCCTAATCTGGACTTAAATTCATCTTGTCTTTTTTGATCCTCCTTAATACGTCTTTCGAAGACAAATGGACCGAAACACACTTTTACCGATCTAAGGATACGTCCAAACTTGGGGACCTTAAGTCAAACAGTGTCAGTGACAGACGTCTACTCGTGGTGGTCAGTCGAGCAGTCTGATCCCACTGTCCGGTGACGGCTCAAAGCAGATCGAGATCCAGGACCCGGTGCACAGTCAAAATACTTAGGCACTTTCAACTGACTACACCGTCGTTACAAGTTTGTGATTTTACGGGACCTCCGATTGATCCAGGTTACGGGAGAACAGTTTTCTGTTTAAAACCTGGTAGTCAGTACAGATACGAAATACGGAGTACAACTCCCTATGATTAAACTTTATAAATAATAGAAAGCGTACTTGGCATAAACCACAAGTACAAGTAAAAACCGTTTCAAACCAAAACATAAACTTTCTTGTTGGAGACCCTAAAAAATTTTACAGACTTAGTTTTCAAAAGTCCATTACTTCCTTCCTATCTGAAACTAGGTAAGTCGAGATTAGTAGATCGGTGTCGACCCAACTGCCACAGACGACGTTCCCCACCCGTTAGCCGAGACGAAGAGTTCGTCAACGAGATCGAGAATGAATAAACCCCTGTATAATCTTAAGGACAACAACTGTCACGACTAATCGACTTTAATAAAATTCCCCCTTTCGGCCATTAGTACCCAAAGTTTCAAATACACTGTGTAATTGTTCTTTTAAATCATTATGGACAACTTTGAAATACTCTTTTTACAAGGTTCTCAGTTGACGGACACTTATCAACAGTGGTGTATAGTCTCTTAACAAACCTAATATTTCGTGTAGAGGAGTGTCAAAACAATTACGAATGTATTTGAAAAAACTATATATGGATGGATACCCCGAAGGGACCACCGAGTGTACCATTTCCCAACCGGACGTCACGTCCTCTGGGCCCAAACTAGGGACCCAGCCCTTCTAGCGGATCTCTTCCTTTACCGTTGGGTGAGGTCATAAGAACGGACCTCTTAGGGTACCTACCTCCTCGGACCACCCGATATCAGGTACCCCAGTGTTTCTCAGTCTGTACTGACTCAATGAGTGTGTACCCACATCAACTCTTAGATTAATAAAAGACGAAATCCACTCTTTATCGTTATTTACAGTATTTAAGACTAGTCTAAGTTTTATCCTGTAAAAGGAATCTGACCAAACAAAAGAGTTTCGTCGTCATTCCTTATAGTTGAAAACTAAATAGGCACTTTCCAAGTTTTGTAAAAGATTATCACGAGTTACATCTACTCTAAATTAAATTAAAGACCAAGATTGTTGATTTCCTACAATGTTTAGTGACCGAACTGTTGAATGTTTAATTATTAGTGTTTTGAACTCCCTTTAAGTTTATTTAACTCTACTAAATTAAGGCTATTCACCGAATTATACTTCGTAATAGCTCTATCACTTAGTAATACGGTCACGATGGTCGATCATTATAGGGTATAAATAGTTTCTGTTTTACCATAATTTAATTAACTTTCTCCTTTTTAACTACAAGTTATACGTCTCGAAAGATTACCACTTTTATTTTATTGGTTTTTTTCTTTTGACTGAACATATAATGAATGAAACTGATTTGATGTACGAGATTGTTTGTCGGGGGTTTGAGTCACAAAATTGATTACTTTCACGTAAAAAACGAACTTTGGATCAGGGTCCACCCAATCCGACGAGAGGATCAGTCACCAGGAGATTCTTCATTGAGTCCCTAGACCTGACGAAAGTAACACACCGAGTCGACACCTACAACTCCCCTCCTCAATATCCAAATCCCTAGGTTATCGTCAACCCTATTTCACACACCTCAAACACCTTCTGACGTAGCATCTGTCCCTTCACCCAATTGCACCACACGACCCTGTACCGGTATCCTCTAGACACACACTTCTTTCTTCGTATACACTCTACAAGACTCATCAAGTCGGATCCTTTTTGTCTAATTTATTTGTGGAAATGGTTTCGTGGTCTTGAGAAGACTCACTGTCCTCAATATGTATGACATGGACGTGACATGTAATCGGAGTAAATTTAAATTTTAGTAATTTTTACTTCATTTTAGTAATAGGTGTAAAGTTGATTCAACGGTGAACACCAATTCTTGGCACGTCGAATATTTGGTAAGGGTAGTGACGACCTCTAAGACAACCCTTTGACGAGTAGGGTCGAAACGTCCAGGTGTCACAGAATTTTGGGTTAGGGACACGGTAACGGATTTCTTTCAGTGGACTTGGACAGTGGATTTTAATTAAAGAAGAGACAGTATAGGAGGGTCACTGACCAAGACGTAGACAAATACCGTACAGTGGAAAACGACGACACTGTCCACAGACGTGACAGAAGCGACAATCTGGTATGACAAAGAAACTCTATCACAGTAACAAACTCATTAAAAATATGGAGTGGAGGTCACAGGACGGAGAGTATCTATATAATGATAATACGTAATTCATAAACCTCTTATTATATAGGGAGGGACGGAAGAATTTGTTATATTAGCAAACTTAATAATGGAAGTCTATATTAAATTTTAAGTCAATATTTAATTGCCGATGGGGTCTTGCATTCCGTAACCCCGGAATTCAGTAACCACTCCACATATTTGGTAAACGGATGTGTCTTTTACTAGAGACCTAGTAACGATCTAAGTAGCTTAGTAATATATAATAAACTAGAAACAGTAGACGGTGTAAGACGGAAAAACTAAACGACGAACATTAGAACTTTCACTTCACTTCAGCAAGTCAGCACAGGTTGAGAAACGATGGGGCACCTGACATCGGGTGGTCCGAGGAGGTGGGTACCCTAAGAGGTCCGTTCTTATGACCTCACCCAACGGTAAAGGGAGAGGTCCCCTAGAAGGGCTGGGTCCTTAGCTTGGGTCCAGAGGACGTAACGTCCGTCTGCGAAATTGGAGACTCGGTGGTCCCTTCGGGTTAGAACTTTTCATTCGTTTTTTATATTCTCCATTATCACCTTAGGACTAAGACAACAATTACGTTGATTTTAAATAACAGTATGATCCTCTTCGCCTGTTTATCCTTCACTTTATCTCGTACGATCGATCGGAAGAAGATCTTTATTTCGTATACTTGAAACATTGTAGATAAAAACGAAGAACCCCTTAAAGAAGAAAGAAGTAAAAGACGGCCACAAGATGTATTAATTTTCACAACACGTTCACTCTATAGTGATTTGATTAAAAAAAAAATGATTTAAACTTGACATTCCATCCAAGAATTTAAGTTTATTATATGTCCATACCTCCCCTTTTCACTCTAAGGAGAAGGGTCTACATTAAGTCACAGAAAAATTTTACCCATATACGATGGACACTTTAATTTAATATATTAAATTGAAAAATGACCTTTAGTAAATCGTCTTTAAACTGACGAAGAAGTGTCGTAGTACGGTCTCCAATATTTCGAGATATTCGATACCACAAACTCCTCGAGTCTCGGACCTTCCGTCCTATGACTCACTATTGTATCTTCAATTTTATGTGTGCGTGTGTGTCTGTGTGTGTCCTTTGACTCACTATTGTATCTTCAATTTTATGTGTGTGTGTGCGTGTGCGTGTGCGTGTGCGTGTGCTCGTCTTCTTTGGAGACACACAAATCCAGACTTGATCGCTCCTAGCTTCTGAGGCTCACGGTCCGTAGAGAGAACACGAAACCCGGAAGTGAGTAGTTGTACGGGCTCCGAGTAAAGGAGGTCCCAGAGGACAGAGTCTGTCGCGGAGACAGGGGTGTAGCCGAATGCCGTCCTTGGACTTATCCTCCCTACAGACTGTGCAAGGAACTGGAGGAGGAGTGTCGGACAGTGGTCTAGACCAACGACTTGGACAGTCAGGACGGAGTCTTTATGAAGCAAACAGTTGCCGACACAAAGTGGCGTCGGGGGTGGGAACAGGTTCAGGGAAAGGAGTTTGTCTTAGAATTGTCCTTAGAAAGGAGTTCATCTCTCTCTCGGCAGGGCGATAGAGGTGGGTGTGCGACCAGGGAAGTCGTTCACCTCGGGCCGGAGACAGAATGAGGAGGGAGGAGGTGTCGACAAGAGAGGGTCTTCCGGAGCGGGTGGGGTCGGGTGGGGCAACCGGACTTGTGGACGTCGAGCAGGAAACCGGACGTAGTAGTGCACGTCAACGACACTGTAGTCCCAGTGTGAGTGGAGCACAGTAAGAGACGAGGGGAGGACGACAACACCCGTCTAACCGGACGCACACACGCATCCGTCCATCCATATGGGAACTTGTCGTACCTTCAATCCTTACCGCTCCGGGGGACGACGTGCGTCAGCTTTTACCCTCACGACGATAGAGACGGAGTCTTTGTTACCTCAACTATTTACTCAGTTGGTTCTCGTCCTTGACTTTGTCAAATCCGTCTCCGTCCGGAGTCAGGGACTAAGAAAACTAAGGTGTATAGCACTAGAGACTAACTTGTGTCTGTGGGGGGAGGTGGTGAATCAATTGATTTCTAGACATTTTACTTTTATGTTCATGATATAAATAACTTTTTTTTAGTGTGTATTTACCTGGACATATCAAGTTTGGGTACAACAGGTTCGCAACAAGTCGACACACACTAAAGACAAACACAGGGTAAGGATTTAGGTGTTTTACCCTTATTTTTGGTTCTATAACTCGGTCCTAGTTCTCTCATCGCACACGAATGATAAGACCCTTTTTGACCTCCATTTATTATAGGACGACAAAAGGACAAAACAACAATTAACAGAAAAATAAGTCTCTCCGACGGATTCCTCAAATGTGATTCTGTAAAGTCTCAGAAAACATGTCGCATGTAAAAGGGTAAAATCTCCCTAATCCTTTCTCGAGAGTCGACAGTCGTGGAGACGGATCTCGACGTGTGACTCTCAGATTACATCGTCCCTTTGTATCTTAGAAACTAATAGGGGTTTTATTCTTTTTATTTGTAATAAAAGAAAACCTTGGTACCTCCCAATTCTTAGAATAGATCCGTATATTACCCACGTCTTGCCCGTACCAGGGTGTCCAATTTTTAACAGACCTTTTAGTTCAAAAAAATTCGGAGAAATGTCACGACCACTATTGGTTAATTCGTCTACTAAAATGAAACCTTCACGGAAAATAAACACCATATGAAGGTGAAAGGGTGACACAGGAAATAAAGGTGAAAAATTGGTTCACTCTAAAGAAATTTACGTGTATCCATGTATATTATAGAAAGACATACAGACGGTGTCCGATTACAACAGGGACGGTAAGACATGGTCCAAGGGACGGAACCGTAGGGCAACAGTATCGTACTCTTCGTATAAAATTTAAATAAGGTTGAAAACTGTTTTTCCTCTCCCCTTAAACACACTTCCATACTAGTCAAATTTCTTTGTACGGGGTAAAAATCGTCGGACAAAGGTACCTTTGTCTTCGTCGTCGGTTGGTGTCTCAATAGTTTCACGGACATTTAAAGGTTCCGACTCACAACTTTTGTAACAGAAGGACTGGAGTACGACGTCTAATTACGCCCTTTGGATGTCACGCAGTCGGACCTGACGAACGTACAAATCAAAAATGAAGTAAAAACGAGAAAGTAAAGATTATCTCTCATTTACGACGTAAGAACTGACACTGGAGGGATGGTCGTTCTCCATCATCAAATCTTAAGGTGTCAAACATGGTGGACGGAGAAGAGGGTGTGGGGAGTGGGAGTCACCTGAAGCATTCCCACGTCATCTGAAAGACCTACTTTCCGACATAAAGAGAGGCTCCGTCAGATTCCGATTGAAAGAAAAAATAAATAAACAAACAAAACCGGCATGATCCAGAAGTAACGACACGCACCCGAAAGAAATCAACGTAAGCTCGTGTCCGACGAGAGACCAACGCTACACGTCCGAAGAGTAACGTCACCGAAGAGAAGAACGTCTCGTACCCGAGGTCCCTCGTGTCCGAAGTCATCACCGTCGTGTGACCAAGTCATAAGTCCCGAACAAGAGACCTCGTGTCCGAATCATCAACACCGTGTCCCGAATCAACGAGACTCCGTACACCCTAGAAGGACCTGGTCCCTAGTTTGGGTACAGGAGAAGTAACCGTCCGTCTAAGAATTGTGACCTGGTGGTCTCTTTAGGACTCCAATTGAAAGTTTGTGAATGAACGTACAAAAAAAAAAAATTTAATTGTTACAACAGAGAGGAAAAAGATTTACCTTTTATTGTATTATATTTTTAAGGACGAGTTTTACGACAAACATGAACCATCATAGTCTCCAGATCTAAATACACATATGACAGTGAGACGAAAACGAAGTCTGTCCTCCACCACCAACCTCAAACGAATTAGTCACGTCTATCGTACTGAGAATGTTCTGTTTGGTGTTAAAATAAAGACCTGAGAAACATAAGGAAATAAAATTTGTTGAACTTCTTGAAATAAAATATTAACCGTTTAATCTTGGTACTTTTATGTTGTTTTCCAGACATTAGAAACCAACGAAGAAAAATGGTAGATACTCTCATGAATTCACGAAAAACAACAATGACAAGTCGACGATTCAGCACAGACTGAGAATGTTGACGTCGTACGGTCCGAAGGGACAGGAAGTGATAGAGAGAGTTCAAACTCAGTCACTACGGTAGGTTGGTAGAGTAGGAGACAGTGGGGGAAGAGGAGAACGGGAGTCAGAAAGGGTCGTAGTCCCAGAGAAGGTCACCGGTTTCATAACCTCGAAGTCCACCGGTTTCATAACCTCGAAGTCGAAGTCATGGTCCGGTAGGTCACTTATAAGTTTCGACCAAAGGAAATCCTAACTGAAAATGTGAAGAGATTATGTTCGACTTAAATGACAGATGGTCAAAAGGTACGAGAAGAAAAATGAGGAAACGGGAATCGGAAGGGGAAAAGTCAGAAGAAAATGGAAGTTTTGTTATATTAATCTAAATTTATATTAATCTACAGTGTTTGTAGTTAAGGTTTTACAGACTTCGGAGTTTAAGTATGTTGATTCGTTAGGTTCATAATCAAGACAGGGTACTATTAGTGAACGGTGCATGTTTTAGGAGAACCATAAATAAGAATTTAAACCGATCTTAAGAGAAACGAATCTTTTATAATTGAGTCAATATACGACATTCATATGGTACGTTGTAATTCATTTTGTGTAAATAAATAATTTCAAAGATATACCGCTCGTAATATTTTCCACGATATCTATATTCCTGTTTCAGATCTTCCCCCTAATCTCCGGGGTGGGTCTTGTCGTTTTGGATCGTAAACCATACCGTCCCTTACGTTACATTCTATATCAACAATAACATCGGTAGTTTGGTAACCTTCTGTCTCAGGGGTAACCACCAATTACCTTAATTCTGCCACTCGCCCCGATCGGTCGGTACCCACCCTTAATTCTTTAAACTAATAACTCTTTAACCAAAGAATTCCAGACAACAAGACGGTTGACAAGGTAAAAAAGACAACTCTATTTTAAGTGAATTGTATTTGTATTGATAAAATTTCACTTACTAAAGTCCCCGTAAATTGCATAAGTGTCCAAACACGCTCATGTGGAGATAGATCAAGGTTTTACAAAAGTAATCAGGTTCCCTTGTGGCACACCAGTACTTCGTCAATGAGGGGCGGTCAAAGTCCGTCGGTGGTCTCATCGACAGAGAAACATAAATGGTCAAGACCAATAAAGTGTAGATACCTCTTCCGTTACCGTTGGGTGAGGTCATGAGAACGACCTTTTAGGGTGCCTGCCTCCTCGGATCATCCGACGTCAGGTACCCCAACGATTCTCAACCTGTACTGACTCGCTGAAGTCAAAAGTGAAAGTACGTAATCTCTTCCTTTACCGTTGGGTGAGGTCACAAGAACGGACCTCTTAGGGTCTCTGTCCCCTCGGACCACCCGACGACAGATACCCCAGTGTGTCTCAGTCTGTGCTGACTTCACTGAATCGTCGTCGTCGTCGTACTTTAGTATATTGGAAGTTGGATAACGGTAGACCGAAGAAAATGAATCACATTATAAAAAGTCTAAGTAGGTACAACAGTGTTATGTCACGAAGTGAAGAAAATATCGACTTATTATAAGGTGACATACCTATCTGATCTTAAACGAGCAGGCAAGTACACAACTACTGTAGTCCTGACATGGGTGGAAAACCGACAACACTGATCACGACGACACTTGTACTTACACATACACACACAAACTCTTGGACAAAAGTCAAGTGGATCTTCACCTTAACGACCCGACGTCGACAAGAATTGAATTTTTAAAATACACTACTCGAACTCTTTCTTGACGGTTTACAAGATTAAAACATAGAATACCAGAAAAAGAGACTATTTTTTACTATATCAAGTCTTGGTAACTCACTGAACGAACAAAAACCTGACTGAAAAGAGGGGATTCGACAATGTAATACTCAACCTCGTAAAATCCCTTTTTATTTGTACAAAAAGAAAAGGTTGAACAAGAAGTGTCAGACGTTACTCATAAAGTCTGGAAGAAGTGACCGGAGTTTGACTGAAAAGGAAGTATACGTAGAGTGAAACTTGTCTACTAGAAAGGAGGAGGAGGAGACTCTTTAATTTTCGGTAGTAAACTTTGAAACGACCTGTACGGTCGGGTTTAGACATTCGGGTGGACGTCGGTGTGCGTTAAGAGACACGGAAAGAACAAAGGAGACTTAGGGTGGGGGGAAGTCCTTGGGACGACGGAGAATGAGAGAGAAAATAAGAGTAAGTATAAGTAAGTAAAGACAAGAGAGGGAGGGGTTGGGATGGGGGAAAGGGAGAACGAGAAATAGTGAATATTTGGACAAGTCCATACAAGGTTGGAATTCAAGGTGTGGGGAGTTCGGAAGTGAAGAGAGGATGGAACGACGCGTTTAGAACTTTCGTAAAGAAGGTAGTGACAGTAAGAGTGTCAGTGGGGAGGAAGGAGGGACTGGAGAAGCTCAGGGTAAAGGTAAGTAGTGAGGTGTCTGGTCGAGGAGGTACATAACGTTGTCGTCGTAACCCGGGTCAACCAGTACTCAGGGAAGACCTTTGTGAAAATGTGTGTGAGAGGTCCGAGGAGGAGAAGGAACCCGTAGAAGACGAACAAAGGAAAAAACCTGAAATTGGGCGTAGACTGGATATTTTCACCCGAAATTCAACGTAAAGGATCGTCGAACGAAGAACGAAGGACAAAGATATAAGAGATGGAACCGTTTGAGGGTACCGAAGTTTATGATGTATTCACTGTTGAAGGTTTAAAATCAGAGGACGGTTCTGGATGGAAGCTTTAGACCTTGGCACCTTGGTTAACAGCGAAACGGTAGAGGTGAAGATTAAGTCCGTATAGGTTCTGACTCGAGGGATTTACCGGCAGTACACAAGAAATAGAGTCAATTACTAGATAGGTCCAAGAATTCGGTCTTAGGGTCCGTGGTAGAAATAGAAAAGAGGAAGTTTGTGTTGTAGGTCAGGAAATGGTGTATCACAACTAAAACAAGATTTATACATAGTTTAGAGAGGTAATGTAGAGAGTCGACACAACCTCAACTTCTTTTTTCTTACTCTTCGGAATACGAATGATCCAAAGATAGGACCTTATACTCTTTTTAAGATGGTTTAAATATTTAGTTATATACCAACTGTTATCTCTTGAATTGGTCAAGAAGACTGTGGGTGATATTTATAGAGACGTAAGTCAGTTTTTGGTCGGGGTAGGTGGAGTGACTAAGAAAACTAACGAGAACAAGGGAATGACAAGTAATCAATATAGTTTAAAATGACAATGAAACCGTACTATAACAACCATCAACACCGATTCTCATTCACTAGAAACAAAGACTTAAATTTTTAATGAAATGCCGGACTACTACATATAACACCCCTTCCCTACTTGTCTTTCCAGGAGAAAATAGAACATTTACCTCTTTATCTAACCACGTTGGTAAGCCTAACGTGTCACTGAGATAGTTTTAAAGTCTACACACATAAACATAAATTTACAAATATGTGTTCGTGTTTGTATACGGTGTTTTACTTCTTTTAGTAACGTCGTGACAATTATTGTTATTGTCGTCCTTTAGACCCTTGAATTCTCATATGCTAACTATGTAGGTATACAATCGATATCGGTCATTCTTCTTACTGGATCTCAGGTACAAAAAAAAAAAAAAATTCATTTATTAGTTTGATACAAGTTCGACCAAAATCTTTTCCGTCTCCTTGGTCTCTAGTTTAACGGTTGTAGGCGACCTAGTACCTTTTTCGTTCTCTCAAGGTCTTTTTGTAGATAAAGACGAAATAACTGATACGGTTTCGGAAACTGACACACCTAGTGTTATTTGACACCTTTTAAGACTTTCTCTACCCTTATGGTCTGGTGGATTGGACGGAGAACTCTTTAGACATACGTCCAGTCCTTCGTTGTCAATCTTGACCTGTACCTTGTTGACTGACCAAGGTTTATCCTTTTCCTCATGTAGTTCTGACATATAACAGTGGGACGAATAAATTGAATATACGTCTCGTGTAGTACTCTTTGTGACCTGACCTTCTTT
Organism: Capra ibex; assembly: GCA_006410555.1. Lineage (NCBI taxonomy): Eukaryota > Metazoa > Chordata > Mammalia > Artiodactyla > Bovidae > Capra > Capra ibex. The sequence continues at coordinate 9,442,272 of SJYO01052794.1, forward strand.
GTGTTCGACCTTAGTTCTAACGGCCCTCTTTATAGTCATTGGAGTCTATACGTCTACTGTGGTGGGAATACCGTCTTTCACTTCTCCTCGATTTTTCGGAGAACTACTTTCACTTTCTCCTCTCACTTTTTCAACCGAATTTTGAGTTGTAAGTCTTTTGCTTCTAGTACCGTAGACCAGGATAGTGAAGTACCCTTTATCTACCCCTTTGTCATCTTTTGTCACAGTCTGAAATAAAAAAACCCGAGGTTTTAGTGACGTGTACCACTAACGTCGGTACTTTTATTCTGCGAATGAGGAACCTTCTTTTCAATACTGGTTGGATCTATCGTATAAGTTTTCGTCTCTGTAATGAAACGGCTGATTCCAGGCGGATCAGTTCCGATAACAAAAAGGACACCAGTACATACCTACACTCAACCTGACATTTCTTCCGACTCGCGGTTTCTTAACTACGAAAACTTGACACCACAACCTCTTCTGAGAAATCTCAGGGAACCTGACGTTCCTCTAGGTTGGTCAGGTAAGACGTCCTCTAGTTGGGACCCTAAAGAAGCCTTCCTTACTACGATTTCGACTTCGAGGTCATGAAACCGGTGGAGTACGCTTCTCAACTGAGTAACCTTTTCTGAGACTACGACCTTCTCTAACTCCCGTCCTCCTCTTTCCCTGTTGGGTCTTACTCTACCGACCTACCGTAGTGCCTGAGCTACCTGACCTCAGACTCACTTGAGGTCCTCTACCACTACCTGTCCCTCCGGACCGCACGACGTTAAGTACCCCAGCGTTTCTCAACCTGTGCTGACTCGCTGACTTGACTTGACTTGACTTAGTTTGATACACTTACCGTACTAGGGTAGGGTACATAAAGGAAACGTATCAGATATAAATTGTAACGGTCTTATAAGTGTTTTGTCAGAGATCTTGGTATCTTTAAATTGTCACCAATGGAAACACCTCCTCCTGACCTCCAGAGACCATCCTACCTGACCGAAAGTGAAAAAAAAAATTAACTTCATACAAACTGAATGTTATAACACAATCAAAGTCCATATAGTGTTTTATTCAGCATAGAAATCCAATAAAAGGTAATTTTCAATAATGTTCTGTAACTTACATCAACGGACACGATATGTCATTTAGAAATAACGAATACACAAAGAGTATCATCAAACATAGACAATTAGAATATATATGTGGTGTAGAAGAATTTAGTCAGTAGAACTAACAGTGAACCCAACAAAGGTACAGAACCGACAACATTTATCATTCGTGACCTCAGGTACCTAGAAAAACTTTACCACAAAAGTAAAAAAGACCTATGTATACGTCCTGACCCTAACGACCTAATATACCATTGAGACAAAAACCGAAAAATTCCTTGGAGACCTTATGACAAAAGGTATCGTTGACGTGGTTAAATGTAAGATTGTTTGTCACATGTTCCCAACGGAAGAGAGATATGGAAGAGGTTGTAAATAATAAACATTTGAAAAACTACTACCGGTAAGACTAGTCACACTCCGGTAACACCAAAACTAAAAGTAAAAAGATTATTGATCGTCATAACTTGGAGAAAAAGTACATGGAGAACCGGTAGACATATAGAAGAGACTTCTTTACAGATAAAGCCAGAGGACGGGTAAAAGACTAACCCCACAAACTAAAAAAAAAAATATATAACTCGATGTCATACTAGACAAACATATAAAACCCATAACAGCCATCACAGTAAACGTTTATGAAAGACGGTCACGTTATCTAACCCAAAAGTAAAACAAATACTAAAGGAAACGACACGTTTTCGAAAACGAAGAAAACGGATGTCTCTGACTAGACTCTTCTATAGAAAATGAAAACAATTACGGGAAAAAATACACGTACAAAGTAAAAATAAAATTATCTTTATAAGAATGTTTGTACTCAAAAATTTATCTCTTTAATAACCATATATATAACTATGTAAAGACTTAGGTCCGAATCTTCCTTTCGTAAGTTCTACACTGACGAATGAGACACTGATGTTTTATGGGTAAGTGTCATTTCGTGATTTTTATACCCTTAGAAATGTCTTAATTGGAGTACCTGACATCGGGGGGTCGGAGGAGACAGGTACCCTAAAGGGTCCGTTCTTAACTCCACCCAACGGTAAAGGAGGAGGTCCCAGAATAAATCTTCGGTCAATTGGGGAGGACATAGATTCAAGTTTTCTATTATACTTCTACATCAAAAAGATTTAACAAAACAATAAGATCCTGGTCCGTGGATTTATGTAAATTGTTACGTATTATGTAAAAACGGTTTCAGGTTGATGAAGTAAGAGAATTGATGAGTTTGTAGAATTTTTTATCAATTTTTTTTTGACCTTGGTCCCAGACAAAAAAATGGATTATAATAGAAGTCTCAGTTATGATCTCATAAGAAATCAAAGGGAAGAAACGAAAACGGTAACTAAATGGGTCGGAAGTAAACTGACCGAGTCCCAAACGGACACAAAAAAGAGGGGAGTATTAAACCGTCAAATAAGACAGGACACAGAACACTAATTTATTGTATGTAGTTTAGAAGAGAGACGGAACGTCTGTTTGTGAGTAGAGGGGCGTGTGGGTAAGTAGGGTGGGAGGAAGTATGGGGTATTGACTTTGATCGACAAACATTTCTTAAAGATTCTGGTACCGACGGACGATATGACGAAGGGTCTTTCACAGTAAAGACGGAACAAAAACATTATATGTCAGGAGTCTACAGGGGAACGTTCAGGGGACCGGTTTTTGACACGAAACAAAACTGAGTAAGTTGAGTACGATTTGACGACATACAACAAATTTTACGACGATTATTCTCAAAAAAAGAAATCTCACTTTTCCGTGAAATTAATACAGTATAATACCTTTGTAAAGTTTGTAAGATAAATATCTTTTTTTTCTCTTATCTGTATTAGTAGAACCGAGTCTTTCGTCGATTTGTAAACTTCCCCCATATTTATAATATACTTTCTGTAATAAGACTCCCAAAAAAGACAAAAACAAAAGTTTATAACCTTTGATTAGGATTTCAGAACAAGATCTTCACGAAATTAGGTAAATTCTAAGTCCTCTTTCCTTGATTTTCTACTATGAACAATGATAGACTCGATAAAGACTACCACTTCTTTTTACTGTAAAGGAGAAACGAAAGTAAAAAGTCTTACCACCAATTTTATTTCAAAAATGAAAAGAACATATATTTTTTCTCGTTCAAGTGTTGTAAATACAACCCCGAAGGTTCCCCCAGGTCACCAACTCTTAGGTGGAAAGTTGCGTTCCTTACGCCCAAGTTAGGGACCGGTCTCTTGATTCTAGGGTATACGACAATCCGTTATTTCGGGTGGTCGGCGTTGTTTCTGGGTCGTGTCGATTTTATCTGTTTGTTTTTGGTGTATACAACTGTGCCATAACAAAAAACAGACAACATTGTTCGTTATTGTGGTTCTTAAAAGTTTTAATATACGTAAAAAGAGAAACAACTTTACATCATCCTTTGGCACTTACACTTGGGATTCTCCATTATTGAGTGTAGTAGAATCCTTTTAAGTTTTTAATTAATCTTCTTAAAAGAGATTTACGTCGTCTATACTTCATCAGATATAAGTACAAAAGTGTGTAGATGATATTAAAGTCTCTACTACCAAACGTTTTCAGAGGAATGAAATTCCGGTACGGAATATACCTGGTGTATTCCTATAAGGAGGAAAATCCTTAATTCCTTTATTGACCTTTATTCCTTATTTGAAATATGTGTTTTTTTTAGGTGGTATCGTAATCAATATCCTCAACGTTTTTAACCTTTGTTGGATACACTAGTTATTATTTCTATATAAATTATTTCATACGTACAGGTGGGAGTAAGGTTCTACGGTGAACGGATTTTTAGACATAGCACAAACTGTGTAAACAGAGTGATCATACTACGAAACAAACAGACAAACAAAATTTGGTTTGTTCCCCCGACAACTACAAAAGAAATGGGAAAGACAAAATGAGGAAAGAAACTTCTGAGGGAGTCCTCCTTCCTTTTTATGATGACGACCCCTGAGAGGTTGTCTGTACCTGGTGGTACAAGGTCTTCACAGTCGGAAACTTGATCTCTAACAAGACTGGGAAAAGAGAAGAGTCATAAGAAAAGAACCCTAAGACGGAGAACTTATACTGGTGGAACTAAAGTCTGCTCGTAATTGAAGCCGTAAGTGTTTTCTTACAGTCTCATACGTCTGTAAACCCACGAAAGTCTAGGTGTCCAGTAGAGAGACCAATAAAAACAAGGATCACTCCATTGTCACCCTTGTATGATAAGAGTTATTTGACATTCAATAGTCCCTTTTCTAGAAGTACAATCTCGTATTAACTAAGTCTCTTAGCGTTTTGTAAGATTATACTCTTGGTACACGTATATTAAAAACTGAGTAATTAAAAAAGAAACGACACACATTATCTTAGAATAGAGTTAACGAAGTCAAGATTTACTCTACAGTCACTTCAAAACACCAGGATGCCGGGGGTTTTCTTCATATCTATTTTTAAAAAAAGCCATAACTCATTTCTTACTGTAAATATAAATCGTCACTTATACTTTTATATAAATTTTCGGTAAAATGTCAGTCTAGAGAAAAACTTCATATAGATTCTCACCCGAGACGAGACGTCAACTCGTGTTCGTTTTTCGTTCCGACACTGCACTCGCGGCGTCCAGGGTGTCTAGTCCGGAATCCCAATTGACATTCAGCCTTGGTAATACCCGTAACGCAAACTCGGACCAGGTTTGTTCGAGTAGTGTGTGAACGAAATTTTTTTTTTTTTCAGAAGGAAGGGATGGTAAATTCTTTATGTGTGTCCATTAAAAAAAGAAAAAAACGTATAAATGTGGGGATTTCGCACGGGAATTATTAGGATTGGAACCAAAAGTAGGTACCAGACTTTATTTTTAATTTGTACCTTTGAACTTTAACTTACATCCCATTTGGTTCCTTTTACAAAAAGTATCAATGAAGTAAACAATGAGAGAAAACTTTAGTCAAGTGAAAGGTCTATCTTTGTATCTCTACGATACTTTTCTTAGACGGACTCTTTAGAGCCCCTTTTATACAAACATAATAATTTAAACCGGTTGTCCAAAAGGGGTAAAACACTATACACGGAACAAAAGATGTGCAAATCACTAAGTAAATGAGAAAATTAATTTTACTGATGTATAGTCAACTAAATACCGAAAGAATCTTGAAGATCTTACTCTATGTGACAATACAAACATGTGTTTAATAATTTGAAATTCCAGAGTTAAGTCTTTAAAAGGGAACCCAGTAATTATCATAGAGTATTCAGATTAAAAATAATACTTCAACCGGAAGAAATTTCGATAAATTCTAAATAAGGTCTACCTCATTCAAGGAGGTCTATGTAATTAGAAAGGAATTTTATGTAAAAACGATAATTGAATAAAAAATTTTTTGATTCCTTAGAATGATTGTTCTGTTACACATTCGGTTGATGAAAACAAATAAACGATTCATATTACACTAAAATAAATAATTTTTTTTAATCGAAATTAGTAATTGAATTTTAATAATTGACTGATTCGTTTTTTATACGACTTTCTTGAAGTCTCAAGTGGGTTGTCCGTCTTTAGTGTTTGCCCAAAAAAAAAAAAAAAAAAAACTGTCCAACTTACCACGGTCCATCATAGGGATAAGTTAATACTTTATCTTCTAATTCGAATTAATATGGAGGAGACCTGGGATGTCAACGTACATTTGAGGTTACCACGAATAAAGGAAAAATGTCACGAGGTCGACTCCGACGTTGTTTCCTCCTGCTCTCTTGTTGATCACCTGGTCCCGTAGTACGGTGCATTCTGACTGCGTAGGAACAGAAAAGATTACACTACATTGTTATACCCGTACAGATTCTTCTTCGACGTAGTGTGAGATGAAAGTCACAATAGGTAAATTAGGTATATGTTAATAAGTTACTTAAATGTTCCTTTTTGGTCCGTAGTCGTAACGACTACCTTAGTAAATTTCATGTAAGACCTATGGTCTACGTTGAATTTTCTACCTGAACCCGAAATATAATAGTTTTTCGTGGAAATTTAAAGACATTAATCCGTTTATGGTCAAGAAGTTTAAGGTCGGTGTCAAAATTTTATTGACTTTATTAATGAGATCTAGATTCACTTAGGTTTCTTTGAACGTTTTCATCGTATTATTTAATTAAGTTTTGGAATAAATAAATTAAGTTTAATTAATAGAAACGATCTACTACCAGACATATTAATACGTAGAGTTAATGTCCTACTTACTTGTAAGATAAATATTAATTATTTTAGAAGGAACGTGGTCATTTCTATAAAAGGGTTTATCGAAATTCGGAGTAGGGAAGTAAAAACTCAACTAATTAAAATCTTATAAACAGGTCCCACTAAGAACGGGAAATTAGTGCTTTGTGTCGTGGTGGGTAGTTGTCTTTTAACCTAAGTTCTACATGACTCGTCCCGGAACGGGTAGTCTTGTTCTGAGTCAAAGGGGGAGTTAGTCAGAGAGGGTAGTCCTTCGAAGGTATTCGGAGAATAGGAATAGGCAGTCTCCCGTCTGTCTTACTTTTGGTGTTAGTGTCTTTTGATTAGTTTGACTAGTGTACCTGGTATCGGAACAGATTGAGGTACTTTGATACTCGGTACTACACATCCTGCTGGGTTCTACCCACCCAGTACCACCTCTCCAGACTACCTTACACCAGGTGACCTCTTCTCTTACCGTTTGGTGAAGTCATAAGAACGGAACTCTTGAGGTACTTGTCATACTTTTCCGTTTTTCTATCCTCTGACTTTCTCCTTGAGGGGTCCAGCCATCCATGGGTTATACAATGACCTCTTGTCACCTCTTTATTGAGGTCTTTCTTACTTCTCTGTCTCGGTTTCGTTTTTGAAGTGGGTCAACACCTACACTGACCACTACCTTCATTTCAGACTACGAGATTTCTCATTATAACATATCCTTGGACCTTACAATCCAGGTACTTAGTTTCATTTAACCTTCACTAGTTTGTCCTCTACCGTTCTGACTTGTGACTGTAAAATCCTTAGTCACTTGATTTTACCTGATCTTACCCACTTAAATTGAGTCTACTGGTAATATAGATGACGACACCGGTTCTTAGGGAATCTTCTTTACCTCACCGGGAATATCAGTTGTCCTCAGGTTTTACGTCATGAACCTACGTTAGAGTTTTTACTGCGTTACTAGAGACAAGTAAAGGTTCCGTTTGGTAAGTCATAGTGTCATTAGGTTCAGATACGGGGTTAGTCATTACGACTTTTTCGACTTCAACTTGCCAAGATACTTCTGGATGTTCTGGAAGATCTTGATTGTGGGTTTTTTTTCTACAGGAAAAGTAATATCCCCTAACCTTACGTTTTCATCCTTTAGTCCTCTATGGACCCCATTGTCCGTTTAAACCGGAACCTCATGTTTTACTTCGTCCCGTCTCTGATTGTCTCAAAACGGTTCTCTTGCGTGACCAGTTTCGTTTGTGGGGAGAAGGTTGTTGTACTCTTCTGAGATGTGTATCTATAGCGGTCTACCAGTTATGGCTTTAGTCTAACTAATATAAGAAACATCGGTTTCTACCTCTTCGAGATATGTCAGTCGTTTTTGTTCTGACCTTTGACTAACGCCGTCTTTAGTACTTGAAGAATTACGGTTTAAGTCCGAATTTAACTTATTTCATCCCTTTAGTGATCTGGTAAGTCCATCCTGGATTTAGTTTAGGAAATACTAATATGTCACCTTCACTGTTTTGTCTAAGTTCCCTAATCTAGACTATCTCACGGACTTCTTGACACCTGTCTCCAAGCACTATAACATGTCCTCCGTCACTAGTTCTGGTAGGGGTTCTTTTTCTTTACGTTTTTCCGTTTTACCAACAGACTCCTCCGGAATGTTTATCGACTCTTTTCTTCTCTTCGCTTTCCGTTTCCTCTTTTCCTTTCAATATGGGTAAACTTACGTCTCAAGGTTTCTTATCGTTCCTCTGTATTCTTTCGGAAGGAATCACTATTTACGTTTCTTTATCTCCTTTTATTGTCTTACCCTTTCTGATCTCCAGAGAAATTCTTTTAATCTCTATGGTCCCCTTGTAAAGTACGTTTCTACCCTTGTCGTTTCCTGTCTTTACTATACCTGGATGGTCTTCGTCTTCTATAATTCTTCTCCACCGTTCTTCTATTCGTACTAGCGTTACGACAACACTAGTGAGTGGATCTCGGTCTGTAAGACCTTACGTTTTAGTTCAACCGGAATTCTTCGTAGTGATGTTTGTTTCGACCACCTCCACTATCTTAAGGTCAACTCGATAAAGTTTAGGATTTTCTACTACGACACTTTTACGATGTGAGTTATCCGGTTGTTTAAACCTTTTGAGTCGTCACCGGTATCCTGACCTTTTCCAGTCAAAAGTAAGGTCAGGGTTTCTTTCCGTTACGGTTTCTTACAAGTTTGATGACGTGTTAACGTGAGTAGAGTGTACGATCGTTTCATTACGAGTTTTAAGAGGTTCGGTCCGAAGTTGTCATACACTTGATACTCGAAGGTCTACAAGTCTGACCTAAATCTTTTCGGTCTCCTTGGTCTCTAGTTTAACAGTTGTAGTCAACCTAGTAGTTTTTTCCTTCTTTCAAGGTCTTTTTGTAGATGAAGACGAAATAACTAATGTGGTTTCGGAAACTGACACGTCTAGTGTTGTTTGACACCTTTTAAGAATTTCTTTACCCTTATGGTCTGACAGAATGGACGGAGGACTCTTTAGACATACGTCCAGTTCTTTGTTGTCAATCTTGACCTATACCTTGTTGTCTGACCAAGGTTTAGTCCTTTCCTCATGCAGTCCCGACATATAACAGTGGGACGAATAAATTGAATATACGTCTTATGTAGTACGTTTTACGACCCGACCTCCTTCGTGTTCGATCTTAGTTTCTAACGACCCTCTTTATAGTTATTGGAGTCTATACGTCTACTATGGTGGGAATACCGTCTGTCGTTTCTTCTTGATTTCTCGGAGAACTACTTTCACTTTCTCCTCTCACTTTTTCAACCGAATTTTGAGTTGTAAGTCTTTTGCTTCTAGTACCATAGGTCAGGGTAGTGAAAAACCGTTTATCTACCCCTTTGTTACCTTTGTCACTGTCTGAAATAAAAGAACCCGAGGTTTTTATGACGTCTACCACTGACATCGGTACGTTAATGTTCAGTGAACGAGGAACCTTCTTTTCGACACGGTTTGGATCTGTCGTATATGTTTTCGTCTCTGTAATGAAACGGTTGTTTCCAGACAGATCAGTTTCGATACCAAATAGGTCATCAGTACATACCTACACTCTCAACCTGATATTTCTTTCGACTCGTGGTTTCTTAACTACGAAAACTTGACACCACAACTTCTTCTGACAACTTTTAGGGAACCTGACGTTCCTATAGGTTGGTCAGTTAGGATTTTCTTTAGTCAGAACTTATAAGTAACGTTCCTGACTAAGACTTCGACTTTGAGATTAGGAAACCGATGGACTACTCTTCTCAACTGAGTAACCTCTTCTGGGACTACGACCCTTTCTAACTTCCGTCCTCCTCTTCCCCTACTGTCTCCTACTCTACCGACCTACCGTAGTGGAAGAGATGCCTGTACTCAAACTCATTCGAGACCCTCAACCACTACCTGTCCCTTGGGACCGTACGACGTCAGGTACCCCAACGTCTCAACCTGTGTTGACTCGCTGACTTTAATTGACTGTATTAGTGGCTTAAACCTCCACTAAAATATAAAATCTCCTCTTCTCGCCAACAAAACACATCCGACAATCCTAATAAACCCCCGGAATCAGATTTTTAACTAAAAGAGATTCTTCATTAAGTAAACCGAATTTTTTGATCTTTCTTTAATGTCTTACGTGAATGCGAGAGGTCAGAAGTGTTAGTAACGACAACCGAAAAAGATCAAACACTATTCCCAATGTGTCCAAAAAGACACACTATTCTACAGAAAGGGTCACTTTTGAAAAATAAGATTTCACTTTTACTGAGAAACACTGGGGTACCTGATATGTCAGGTGTCTTAAGAGGTCCGGTCTTATGACTTCACCCATCGGTAAGGGAAGAGGTCCCCAGAAGGGTTGGGTCCCTAACTCGGGTCCAGAGGGCGTAACGGTTGTATAAGAAATGGCACAGTCGGTGGTCTCTTAGGGTTCTTATGACCTCACCCATCGGACAGGGAAGAGGTCACCTAGAAGGACTGGGTTCTTAGATTGGTCCCAGAGGAAAAAAAGACTTGATGATAATTAATAGATGTATAAAATTTAGAACACAAAACCATTTTGGTCCATAGTCTTTGACCAAACTATCCCTGAAGGGACCACCAGGTCACCAATTCTTAGACGGACGGTCACGTACCCTGTACTCAAACTAGGAACCAGGTCCTTGTAGAGTGTTCGACACACCGTTGACTCAAACACGAGATCTCGGGAACTCGGCGTTGTTCTCTTCGGTGTCGTTACTCTTTGGACTCGTGACGTTACTTCTCATCGGGGGTGAGTGACGTTGATCTCTTTCGGGTATACGTCGTTACTTCTGAGTCGTGTCGGTTTCATTAAAAAAAAAAAATTCCGTCTCCTAAGTACAACTACATACCGTCTTTGGTAGTGTTACAACATTTCATTAATAGGAGGTTAATTTTATTTACTTAATCTTTTCGGTTTTTTTGTTTTTCGGTCTCCAATATTTTCTTATAAAATTTCTTTGACCAAACTATTAGACGGTCTAAAAGAGTGGTGATGTATGGACTATACTCGGTCAGTTTGTCCTAGTTTCATACCACGAAATTTGTAGTGACGGTTCGGTCGATATCAGACGAAAATCCTCGACCAGGGATCGGTTTAGAGAGACCCGACCTGAAGACACTAGGAAACGACACGTAATTCATGGTCTCAACTTACAATGGTTCTTGACTAACGAGTTAAGATTCTCCACTGTCGGGTCCATTCGGATCAGGACATAGGGTAGGGACAGGGGACTGTTGGGTGTCACTACTGACGTCCCACACCAGTCTGTCACTACCTATCATTTGTGATTACTAAAAAGTTTCTAATACTAATAACTATCTTTATGACATCATCCATTATGAAAATTATTCATGACGGAGTCAGAGACCCTGAGACCTTGTAAATTACATGATCGTCAATTGTCTAATTCCTTAGTGACACAGAAATCTCACTCAACGTAACACCATACCATCCTTCTCGTACTTGGACGGTTTAAGTCTAAAGACCCAAATTTAAGGTGAATCTACTGGTAGATCGACATATTGAAGTTTTTGACTGACTTGGAGAAACTCGGAAAGTAGACATGACCCCGATTATGTTTGGAGTGTTCCGACAACACTACTAGTCGTCGTTATATTGACATTCTACCCGGTGTCTCGTACCCTGATTCACGTAACAGCCAAGAGCGATTCACCATTGAGGTTAGAGAATCTGTACCTGACGTCTCACAAGAACACAAGTTCCGATCTCGTGAGGTTGCAATTTACGGGACTCCTGGACACCTGAAAAAGGTCATCGAACATACCGGTATTATCGTCTCTGGACCATTCCTTGGTAGTTTGTCAAGGGAACCATTACCGTTAGACGGGGTCGATGTCCGACCTTGATCAGAGTGGACTATCTACACGACAGTAATACAAATATTGAGACAAAATTTACAAGTGAACAAAATAAACACTTTGTATATTAAAATTAAGACTTTGTAAATTCCAAAGTCAAAACGTCGACAGGATTTCCTTGACCCTTTATTTACCTTGACATCTCCGTGTGATTATTCTAATTCTCCTTTATAGTGGTACTATTATGACATCGTAAATTGACTTCATAATTGAGTAGATAAATATGGTACCTTTACTAAAGAAAAGGAGAGTGTCGAGACTTCTCGGGGCGCCGTAAGGTACTCGTCTATTTTTCGAACCTTGCTCGGTCTCATTCTTTAAAAGTAAATTTTACAAGACGGAGAAAGAAAACACAATTTTACGGACACCTGTTCATTATTAGCATGAGGATGTATATAGTTATCTCTTTTATCTTACATAAAAGTTCTATGTACCATATACCTCGTCACATAGGACCCCAGCAAAATAGAACTTCCAAACATCTTTTATATCCTGCAAGTTTAAAACAAGAAATTTCGATCATTGGATCGAAACATGCATTTCCTTTTTAGTGTGAAGAAAGAGCGAAACCCGTATTGTTCAAAAATCTTATTACTACCTTGTAGAGACGGTTAACAATCGGGACGTCTACCTATTGGGCTCCCTCCCTTAATGGGGTCTAGGAAGGAACCCACCAAAGGGAGGGTCCAAACAGAATCACCCTGTAAACTGGTTCTGACCCCCTTAAACTGACTTCCTCGTTACAACGGCATAAGTCAAGACAAAATAAGAAACTCTACTACACAAAATAAGGAACTCTACTGAGGTAGTATCAACGTAATTTCACTACAAAAAATAAAAAGAAATTTCCCGGTGATAAACAAGAAAAGTAAAATATCCTTTGAAGGTAGTACGTTATACTCTTGTTTGTACATGTCTAAGGAACTCAAAAGGGTCCTACGTTATTCCTAGAGAATCTCAGTATATTTGATGTTTTGAGCAAAATTTCGGTATAACAAATCTTAACTCATGTCAAGACTTATTCTTTTATACTAATTTCTGTACTTAAGTAGTTTCTGTCATGTAACCCTAAAAATCCTTTACACAATAGATCCACTTAAAAATGAACTGGACTTCACATCAAAAACAAAAAAAAAAAAAAATTCTATGAATGTACAAGTTTAGGAGACAAGTTTTCAGTAGAAATTTTAATACTCGGAGACGAAAAGGTTCAAAATTTTATTTTCAGATATTTCACGGATGACATATAGTTGTATCTGAAGTTTAGGGACATGTCAAAACTTCCGACGTTAAATTCAGGACATAACCTATTGTCAAAAAGTGTCGTGAATTAAAGATGAGAAAAGAAAGAGAGTTTTAGTACTGGTTTTCGTATATGTCAAATAAATTTATCTCAATGGAACTCCTTTTTTTATATATATTTTGGTGTTATTTAGTATTTGTTAAATACCAATTCTGAAAGAGAGAGAGAATAGATTTTCTGGCTTTTGAAAAACTTCGTGTTCTAAGCCTCAGCTGGTCTAGCAAGACTTGAACAGTCCTACGTGTAAAATCTTCCATTTTCAAGACAAAGAGGAATAGAACGATGTAAAAAAGTTCTTTTGTTCACTCTGAAGGTGGTAAAGACAAATAAGGCTAAAATTATTGAAAAATGGGGTGTCCGACTGTAGGACAGTTAACCTATCGTCGTACTTCTGGGGTTCGATTTTCACAATACAATCTATGTGTCCCTTCCAGGTGAAGAGGTTTATTGGTCAACTACCTGACTCAGAAGGGACGGATGACTCCCACGAATATCCACAGAGACGGTATGACAAGACCTTTTTGTAAAAGGCAGGTCTAAAGAAGTGGTCACCCACTACACACGGGTGAGTAGTATTTCCCATACTATCTGTGTTCAGATTGGGATCTAAAATTTGATGAACCTGGGACAACACAGATGGACCCCGTTCGGGTATGGACTGTAAAAAGAAACAACGACGAATGGGTGTTGTCAGGTCGAACTAGACTGGTAATAGTGTTTGTTTGAGGGGAGTCGGGTGGTGTAAAAGACGTACGGACTCGGAGTAGAAAATGTTTCGACCATTCCTGTCAAGGTAAGGTAGAAACCACTCCGTACACCGAGTCCAGCACCGAAAAAGAGAGATTTCTATTTCGTAAGAACCTTCCACCATGAAGATGGTATTTCAGGGCTGTATGTAAAAGAAGGTAACAAAACGAAGTGACTGAATTAAACAACTCGTTCTGTTCCTCGGACTGGAACACTATCGGAACTCTCACACTTTGGAACTCTTCTATGTCGTTGAAGAGTTTGTAAATCTCTGTCAATAATCCGTCCTCCTTCTAATCTAAAGAAAAGAGACCGGATTACTATCTCAATCTTAATCCAACTATAATGTCTCATAATCTAAAATCGAGTCACATTTCCAGTCAGTCCACAGAGGTTTATTTTAGAAGTCCTTCACTGTACCAACAGGAATGATCTCCACAACCAAACGACCGGTCGTTCGATTCGTGGTCAGTCTAAAGGGGGAAGTACCTCGAATAATGTAAGATCCCCGTCGCTCTAATATGCGTCCGTTTTGTTCAGTTAATGTCTAACACTTTTCACGGGATGTCCCTTATTTCTGTCTGACTGTGGCACATTTCTTACAACATTTCGTCAAGGTTCATAGTCCGACCAGGGATTTTGGGGTTCATCTCAGAGAAGATTAGGTCTATTAGATACTGATCCATTGATAGAAGCACAGACCCTACCCTCCGTTCTTCAGATACGGAAAGAGATGAAGTTGACCTGAATTTTTTCGAAAAGGTCTTGAGGTCACTATCCCATCCTCGTCGGTGGTCGACAGTCCCTATTCACTTAGAAGTCTCTTCGTTCAAACGACCATTCATTGAATCATTTACTGAGGAAGACACGGACTTTTATAGAACTGGACATTCTCTGTAAAAACATCTTTACTGTGACGGACAAAGTTGAACAGTAGACTGACATTGTCCGAAATAATTGTATTAATTTTGATTCCGTTTACGTAAATTGATAGTTATTTTAGTATAAACGAAAAAGATTTTTGTCTGAGAAGTCGTAAATTTTCGGATTAATATATATCCTTATTCGGTATTCACTACAGAAATCCTGTAGGTAAGATTTCAACTCTAAAAACTTCTTTCTTTCTTACAGAGTAGATATTAAAATTTTTATGGAATTTTGGTGGTCGTTGAATAAAACGGTAGTAGGGTCAAAACTAACTTAACCTACAAACCGTCCGTCTTCAGATTTAATAAAGGACTTCAAAATGGAGGCAGAGTACCTCTACTTCTACGTCAATCTGGTCTTATCTTCGTATGACTTTACGGTCGGAAATGAATGAGTGAAAACCTTATAGAAGAAGGGTTTGTAAGGACTATAGTGAACCTATCACAGTCACCTTCCCTCTGTTTCCGTCCTCTGACAGGACGGATGTAGAATTGTTTTCGTAGAAGTCTTACTAAACGTACTAGATGAAACGGGTGAATACCAGAAGGACACGTCAATCTCCCCGAAATAGATGATTCTGACCCCGGTCTCAACAAAATATGTCCTTTTAATATTTTTACTCTACTCCTGTCCATAATAAAATTCAATGTCTTTGTACGTAAATAAATGGTTATACGACTGAATCCTGATTTTTGAAGGGTACCCCCCTTAGTAGACGTTAAAGGTAAGTACCACCTAGTTTTACATTTCTATGAACTTTTCGTCAGACAAATTTTTAGAATTTAAAATAGTAAAAAAGGGGTTTAGAAAATATTAACAATCAACAGGACTACTACACTGTCACTAAAAAAAAAGTTACTGAACGAAAATAATACAGTACGGTTTCGTAAATTGAGTCGAAAGGTTCTTTATTAGTAAAATAAAAACTTCAAATACTAAAGGGGTATTGTAAATCAATTCAATACTCACTGTTACCGTCAGTGTTATCACTACGCGACAAAACACCTGTCGACTCTAATTAAAAACCATTCGTGTATTCCCCTTTTCTCTGCACGAGTCGACACGACTTCCCATCAAATAACCGGCACCCCAGAGTCACACGAAACCCGGAGTCGATCCTGTAGATTGGATGTCTTACTTTTTGTAGTCTGTTAGGACTCCAATGAATGTCCCCCAAAGTAATTTTCTGGAAGATGACTTATTAAATTCCTTGTTCGTTGAGAGTTACGTTATAACTCAATTGTGGTTATCAGTCAGTCTGATTTATAATAAATCTTGTTAAATTATTTTACAATTACTCGTAATGGTCTTTGTGTCCTCAATACGTTTCAATACGACAAATACTCAATACTATAAATCAAAGTGTAGATAATATGTTGAAATACGTAAACACCCATGTACTCAACTACGAAGATATACTGTCAATTAATGATACATTAACTTACAGAGTTCCAATAAATAAGTCTTTATTTAGGTTTAAAATTAATAATACTTCCTGAGACTCTACGTGTCCTTATACTAAACATCGAGAAGGGTGGTTGAGGACGGTTTTTCGAATATAAGACTCTATGTCGCAGTGGGGAAGCTTCTTTACTGAAAGGTCACTTCGGTTTAGATTTTGACGTTTGAAGGACTCGTACCTGGCGTAGAGAGAGGAGACAAGTAGGAGACATAGGGGTTATGGATTATCTACACTTAAACTGGGAGGACAGTATTTATTCGTATCGTCGTGGAGTCAAAACCGAACTCAAGTATAATTAAACTCAGGTTCCTGTAGGTGTAACACATCTGTCATATTTCGAAAGGTCCTGATCTTTACATTTAACGTCTACCCTCGTAAGAGTTCGTCAGCAGCAGAGAGGTATTTATTCAAATATAGTCAAATTTAATCAACCGGACTTTATTATAATACCTTATCTCTGTCATTAAGTTCATTACTAATTTGGACACAAAGGAGAAAATCTTTGTAAACGTCTCGGCAGGGACGTCCGATGAGTCTACTTCAACTTTTCTCGAGCTGATCGACTACTAGACTTACTTTTCTAACGAGTCTCTGGACCAGGATACCTCGACCATCTCTTTTTGTAGGAAGGACATCTGAGGTCACAATTCCTTCGTTAATATCCGTTCTGAGATTTTAAAATGACAAAAGACCCTCTGTTTCTTTGAACCTTCAAAATCTATTCTTTTTAGATTAAAATTTCGGTCGTGATTAGTACTAATAACAAAAGACCCACTAAATCTTTAATTGTAAACATGAATAGAGGTATCATAATAATAACAATAATAATTATGATACATAATATCCTAATCATGGTCAATTGTTTCTATAAGGAGATTGTTTTCCAAATTCAATGGTACTGAATATCCTTGAAACATAAAACGTAATCATACTCAAATTTAGAATCCGTCAGACATAAGTCAGTAAGATACTAAGGTAAGTTAAGGTTTCTTTACCCGGGGTTTTCCATTCCACAGTCATGTCGTCGCGACGAGGTACTCCACCCTGAATAGTTGTGTATGGGGTCAGTCTCGGGATAAACCGGAGTATTACAAAAAGTTGTCAACCTAGGTTCGTTCGAGACGTGTAACAGAAATAGACTATATAGAGAAGTCAGTTATAGGACGCGTCTAGAAGGAGGAAAGAAAGGAAAAATAAACGACTACTTACTTGAATAAAACAGGAAATCGTGAAGGTGTGAGTTCTAAAAAGACTTACGTAAACGTAGGGATCCAGGTAAATTTTTTAAAGAACAGAGGACATAAGGACAGTAATCATCAGCCTAGGTTTCCGAACTAGACTAAGTCCAAACCATAAAAGGGGGTCCATAAGTAGTATCCATCAACACATAAAGAAGGTAACTCTTCATGTAATGCAGGTTGAAACAAAAATTTGTCGAAAGAAATCAGGAATATTACTTATCATAAAAAGGAAAAAGTAAAATTGGAATCATAAGGTTCCGGTTCCAGTCAATTCTTAGTAAAGAAAGAAATCCGCAACCCTTTCTCCTGATAGGGGTTTGAGTCCCACTAAAGAGTAAACTGCTTCTGTCGTCACTACGAAACAGAGGCCTGGTCGGTCGGTCGGTCCTCAGCGTCCCCAGTCGGCGTAGGGGTTCACTCGGTTTTCAATCACTTAGCGGTAGAGGACACTGATGTTTGTGAGGTCGGGTCCATAACGAAAAGAACAAAAATTGGGGATTTGGTTCTTTCACGGAACAAAAAAAATACATAGATCCATTACATAAAAGTAGTCTTTTTTTTCAGACTTTCACGTCTTTTCGTATCTAAAAAAGGGTACATTAGGTCGACAAGTGTAAAAGTCATCTAAGAATGTAAAAGAAAGACAAGATACATGTGTAAAAATGAAATGTCAAAACATTGAGTTAAAAAAGTACATTGAAAAAAACTCAATGTTGAGTGTGTAGTATTTTAAGTGGGAAAAAAGAAAAATTGGTAGAATTAGCAGAAATTCATATGTCCGGACATCAGACATAAGTGTAACAACACGTCGTCTAGAGGTCTTCAAAAAACAGAATGTTTTGACTTCGATTTAGGTAATTTGTAGTTGAGGGGTAAGGGGTCTGGACCATTCATGAAATGAAGTTAGAGTTACTTAAACTGATGAAGAGTATACCGAATATAATAAATTGTCACAGGAGCCCCAAGTAAATACAACATCTTACACTGTTCTAGAGAGAGTCAACAATCCGACGTATTATAAGGTAAAATACCTATATGGTGTAAAACAAATAGGTAAGTAATCACTTGTACCCCAACGAAGGTAGAGAACCGACAACACTTATTACTACTCATGTGCTCACACTTTTAGAGAGAAACTCTGGAACGAAAATCAAGAAAACCCGTATATGGGTCTTCACCCTAACAACCTAGTACACCATCAAGATAAAAATTAAAAATTCCTTGGGGGTATGACCGACGTCGTAAAGTGTGAGGGTGGTGGTCACCTCCTCCTTTACCGTTGGGTGAGGTCATAAGAACGGACCTCTTAGGGTACACAGTGTCTCCTTGGACCACCCGATGTCAGGTATCACAACGTGTCTTAGCCGGTGTTGACTCTCCGATTTGTTGGTGGTCACGTGTGCACAAGAATAAAGAGGTGTAGGAGTGGTTGTGAACAATTAAAGACAAAAAAACTATCATCGATAAAGTCACCTTACTTCACTAGAGTGACACAAACAAAAATAACTTCTTATCAATTAAATGTTAAAACACAATCAAAGTTCACCTGTCGTTTTACTAACAATATACACATATATACATAAAAAAGTCTAAGAAAAGGTAATATCATAATATTCTATAACTCATATAAGTGACACAAGAAAAAAAGTCAACCTCATATCAACCAAATGTGACGACACTAAGTCGGTATGTATGTGTATCTAGGGGAGAGGTGTCTCGTGACTCGTCTCAAGGGACCCGTCATCCAAGAGTAATCAATAGACAAAGTACGTGTCATCACATGTATACAGTCAGGGTTGGAGGTTCAAGTAGGGTGGGGGATGGGGGGAGCCATAGATCTGTAAACAGAGACAAAGATGAAACGTTTAGTAGAGATGGTAAAAAAGAACTAAGATACGTATACACAATTATATTCTATGAACAAAAAGACCGAAGTGAGATATACTGTCGGAGATCTAAGTAGGTACAGAGACGTTTACCGTGTTAAAGCAAGGAAAAATACCGACTGATTATTTATTCCGAAGGGACCACCGAGTCTACCATTTCGGTAGACGGACGTTAAGTCCTCTGGGTCCAAGCTAAGGACCCAGCCCTTCTGAGAGACCTCTTCCTTTACCGTTAGGTGAGGTCGTGACAACGGACCTTTTAGGGTACCTGCCTCCTCGGACTATCCGATGTCAGGTACTCCAGCGTTTCTCAGCCTGTGCTGACTCGTTGAAAAATACCGACTGATTACAGGCAACATATATACATGGTGTAGAAATAGGTAAAGAGACGACTACCTGTAAATCCCCTGAAGGTACAGGACCGATAACATCTATGACGACGTCACTTGTGACCCCACGTATATCGAAAAACTTAATACCAAAAGAGACCCATATACGGGTCCTCGCCATGACGACCCAGTATACCATCAAGATAAAAATCAAAAAATTCCTTGGAGGTATGACAAGAGGTATAATCGACGTAGTCATTGTCACATCCTCCCAAGAGAAAGAGGTGTAGGAGAAGTCGTAAATAGTAAACATTTAAAAAAACTGTCACCGGTAAGACTGAGCACACTCCGTTATCGGAGTGAGATCAAAACTAAACGAAAAGAGACTAGTAATCACTACAACTCAGAGAAAATTACATAAACAACCGGTAGACATACAGTAGAAACCTCTTTACAGATAAATCCAGAAGACGGGTAACTAACACTACAGAGTGACACCAAAACTAAACGTAAAGAGATTGGGTGAGGTCATGAGAACGGACCTTTGAGGGTACCTGTCTCCTCGGACCACCCGACGTCAGGTACCCCAGCGACTCCCAACCTGTACTGACTCGCTGAAGTGAAAGTGAAAAGTGAAAGTACGTAACCTCTTTCTTTACCGTTGGGTGAGGTCACAAGAACGGACCTCTTAGGGTCCCTACCCCCTCGGACTACCCGACGGTGGAGACCCCAGCGTGTCTCAGCCTGTGCTGACTTCACTGAATCGTCGTCGTCGTTGATAATCACTACAACTCGTAGAAAAGTATACGGAAACGAGTAAACATATAGTAGAAACCTCTTTAGGGAAAAGTTTAGGAAACAAGAGAAATTTTAGTCCAACGAAAAGACAACAACTCAACATCCTCAAGAAATATACAAGAGTTATAATTGGGGAATAGTCTATATACTAAACGTTTATGAAAGAGGGCAGAAAAGTGCGACAACTGTCATTGGAAATTACTTGTCTGCAAAAATTCAAACTAGATCAGGAGAAACACATAAAAACCAATACACTGGACACAAAAACCACAGTCTGATTCTTTAGTAACGGTCTTAAACCACAGTATTTAATCTAACAAAACCTAACTAACCTAGGACAAAAGAAGATTCTAAAAGTATCAAACCCCCAGAATATAAATCTAGAAATTAGCTAAAAGTAAAAACATATATTCTATTTCTAGGTTGAAGTAAGAAAACGTAGACCTATAGGTCAAAAGGGGTTGTGGTAAACAACTTTTCTAACAAGGTAGGGGTGGTTTACCAGAACCGTGACAGCAGTTTCTAGTAAACCAGTATATATTCTGTTGCATAAATGTACGAAAGATAAGAAAACGTAACCGGACATAGAGACAGTAATACAGTCATAGTGTGATAAAACTAATGATCTCGAAGCGTCACTTAAAACTTTAGTCCTTCACACTCTAGAAGTTTAAAATAAGAAGAAAAAGTTCTACCAAAACCGATGAACCCCAGGGAACTATAAGGCACAATTACAATCCTACTTAAAAAGATAAAGACAATTTTTTTTTTCCGTGACCCTGAATATATGAAATTTGGAAAATTGCACATATTAAGTCACGAATGATCATATAAGTGTCACACTCTCAACGTGTTTAGATAGACTAAGGTCTTGTGAAAGTAGAAAGGGTTTTCTTCGGGCATGTATAGTCGTCAGTGAGGTGAACCGGGATTCGGTGGTAGTCATATGAAAGACAGACCTAAATGGATAAGGTCTGTAAAAAAAAAATTATTTAAGACCTTAGTATCTTATATAGTAGAAAACACTAACCGAAGAAAGCGAATCCACATTACAAAAATTCCAAGTAGGTACAACATCGTACATAGTCATGTAGTAGGGAACACCGACTCACTATAAGGTAACACAACTATATGGTGTAAACCAAATAAGTAGTTAATCACCTGTAAACGATAAAACTTATTACCACGACACTTGTGAACATCTGTTCAAAAATACACCTGTACAAAAGTGAAGAGAACCCATATATGGAACCTCACCTTAACGACACCGTATCATGAGAACGGACCATCCGACGTCAGGTACCCCAGTAATTCTCAGCCTGTACTGACTCGTAGAAGTGAAAGTGTGTAACCTCTTCCTTTACCGTTGGGTGAGGTCACAAGAACGGACCTCTTAGGGTCCCTGTCCCCTCGGACCACCCGACGACAGATACCCCAGAGTGTTTCAGCCTGTACTGACTTCACTGAATCGTCGTCGTCGTCGTCGTACCATTGGAATACACATGGAACGAACATATGGAATCATAAATTGACGTGACTATGTGACATAGAGATAATTGGTTAAGGAATAACAACCAATCACCACAAAATCAGTGGTTAAGTACGGACTGACCACCCTAGAGTACCTGATATCGGGTAGTCCGAGGAGACAGGTACCCTAAAAGGTCCGTTCTTATGACCTCACCCAACGTAGGGGAAGAGGTCCCCTAGTAGGGTTGGGTCCCTAGTTTGGGGTCAGAGGACGTGACGTCCGTGTAAGAAATGGTTGACTCGACCCTTCAGGATGTCAACGAAGGACAAAAAGTGATATGGGACCAAAAAATTATGTACGTATCACCCGTGAACAGACTAATAGAGAAACTTATTAATGATCTATGATTTACTTAAACTTTGGAATACAATCCGTTTTCCATCCGAGAAGTTGACGGAAGGTTCTTTGTCAAGGTGCCACTGATACAGAAATGGTGTTTATCCATTATAGTAATGAATTTTGAGACGTGTAACCTCTAACCTTACAAAATAAACCGGCGAACTAAAACCAATATGACTTAAATAAGTTGTTTATGAATGGTTCGTGGATGATACGTAGTCCAATATATACTCATAACTTAGATCATGTACGTTTTCTTAGATTATAAAAAATTATTAACGTAACCTTTAAGTGTAAAGAATAAAGGAGTCACTCACAAACACAAAGAAAACCAAAATATTCTTGAGACTACTACGTGTATTAAAAAAAAAGGAGAAATAGTACAAAAAGGGAATGACTTTAAAATTATCATAAATCAATAAAAATTTCAGTTCTGACAACTTGATGAATTACACTACCCAGTTCAAGTCATCTTTTACAAGAATGATTTTGGTTCGTAGTATGTTAAAAACTTAACATGTCCTTAAATCGTTAATAGACGGGAGTGGGAAAGTGGTCCCCTCCGGAACCAAGTCTCGTCATGCCTTCAAACCCCTAATTTTTACAAACCGATAAAAGAATGTCGTAAAGAAGAGTAAGTACTTATAGATAAACAATCCCTGACACACAAAGTTGTAATAGAAGAAATGACGTCAATAGTGATAATAGACTTTATCTCCACACTAAAAATTGTGGATCGTGTCCCGGACCATGTCTTTCTCACGAATCAACTTAAGTCGTGGTACTCGTGACTGACTACGGTCGAACATCTTCGTCATACTGAGGGTATGACGTAGGGCACTACGATCGAACAGAGGGTGAACCTTGGTAGTCTCTATCAGTCTCCTCGATGTGAAATATGAGAGAACAGTCTCAAATGTCCTGTTCACACTGACCGGGGAGTCGAAGTGACCTTGGACTGGACCTTCTTTCTACTCCCAGTCACTGGTCGGGGATGACAAGAATGTATGACCGACGTGGGACCAAAACTCGAAAGTTTTATCCCGATTTTTCTTACAGTTTATACGTTCAATTATGGTAATTTTTTGTCAAGATGAATGGGTAAACCCACCAAACAAGAGACAAAGACAGACTCATCCAGTCCTGTAGTCTGTCGATAATCGTACCAGAATCGAAAATCATTGTCTCTTAACGACAGTGGAGTCGACAGACGGACCATTGTCGAAGGACTGCCAAGGTGGACATTCTTTGACATTCAAATATTCACTCTTTGAAGCTAGTCTCCGTCAGGGTGGTCACCCGACTGTAAGGTCTTAAGGAACTTCCTTTTTGTCTTCCCTCTTGTTAACACAAAGAACTTCTTATTTATGTCGGATAAATAACGGTCCCGTCGTGTGTACTTCGGACTCCAGTAAGTACTTGAATTAAAAGTATTGTGAGAAATCACAACGAGGTTACGGTGAAAACAGACGAAAAATAAACAGTGATCACGGAAACCCTTTTCTGGGTGAAATCTCTTACCATGCAAAGGATGAATATGTAAGTTCATTTTCTCGGATCTTAGTCCCGACCGAATGCCGTGGAAAGGGTAATGTATTAAGGATATGACATATGGAATTTTGGAAGAATTTAACACACAGGAAATATTTTAAGGGAAAGTCATAAAATGATAAACATTCATTCCTTAGACTGTTTCTAAGAATCATAATATGTGAAATACGAATAAGTACATTAATTTATTCGTAGAGGTACAATTGACATGACATGACTACAGTCTCTTTCTATTAGGAATTCATCCTAACATTCATACAACATCTATGAACAAAAACAGAAAAATTAGTCGATGTCTCCCGGCAGAATACTACGGACATTTCAGACACCCAAACACAGATCTGCACTACTGATACAAAATGAAACCCTCTAAGACATGAAATAAAAGCGACAATGGAGTACAAACAAAAATTTTAAACAGATTTATAGAGTGAACTATATATTCATTTTACATAATTAGAAGGATTTATATTAATGAAAGTGTAAATATTAAATTCCCTTTCATAGTTATGGACTCCCTGAAGGGTCCACCGTGATTACCATTTCTTGGGCGGACGGTGTAGACGTTGTATTCTCCACACCCAAACTAGGTACCCAGTCCTTCTAGGGGACATCCTCCTTTACCGTTGGGTAAGGTCATAAGAATGGATGTCTTAGGGTACGTGTCTCCTCGGAGAGTCCGATGTCAGGAATCCCAGCGTCTCAGTCTGTGCTGACTTCGTCAAAACGTACGTACGTCTGGTTATGGACTCTTGTAACGAAGAGTAATAGTTCAAAGGTCTCTCGTCCCTATCCGGGAGTAAAACAAACCCTACAAGAAATTCTAAGACTCCAAAATTAGAAATTTTACCTTTAAGTCCTTTTCTTTTAAGTCATATCCTCAAACTACCACTTAAATCAATGATATCTGGTCACCAGGAGTTTAACGGACATCACTTCCCTATTATACAAACAAAAAAATATATCAAATTAAAGGTTACATAACACCTGATTAGGAAAACATTATATTTCATTTTCACATCACTGTAGTCGAAAGGATTCTGAAGACAGGAACAGTTACCGTCCATTGACTCCAGGAGTCTGGTATGAAAATTCACCGAGACTGTATCTAAAGTGAACAAATGGTTACTTGGTCCAAAAAAAGTATACCACTAACTGGTAGTAAAATACGATGTGTAAATTAAGACACCGAATTTGTGTAAAAAGATTAAAAGGACAAGTCAACAAAAGAATGAACCGAAGTATATTTTAGGTTCTGAATAAGTCCCTCAAAGGAATTCCAAGAAAATTTCAATATGAATACCTATTAATCAACTCTCTTTTAATCCGAGTTCTAAAGATATACGGAACGAAATAACGTTTTACAGAGTACTGTATATCAGAGGAATTAAGAAAAAGTCTTGTGTGTCTATCTATGGTCTTCAAAATTCAGGATGTCCTTTTCATAAGTTTATTTTATAAAGGAGGTTTTTTTAAAAAATTGTGTATTGTAGATCTGTTTTTTGTAAAAAGTCCGTAAAAATGTTAGGGTCACGATTTTTCGATTACTGGAGTGTTACACTTGTTATATGATGGTGTAGGAAGGAAGTCTTACATTTAAGAAACTTTATACATTTAAGAAACTTTATACATAAAGACACACCAGACATTTCTCTGATTTTGACGAAAAGGAAGCTGAAAACAGAAAAATTAAGACTAGTTTCATGTAGACCTTTCCTTAAACGGTTTTATGATTATTTACTGTGTAGTGTATGGTCTCGAGATAAAATACGACTCCGTTGAGAACTTGTTACCTTTCGACATCTTTTAATTCTTGTCGTTCGGTGTGCACACATGGTCCTCGACACTGTGACCAGGAAGATTAACCTCCTGAAAAAAAGAGAGTCACTAAAGAATTTAGTAAATTTATTAGTAAATAATATTTGTGGGTCTACAAATTGACATTCATACTAGACTATCCTAGACACAAGTAAAAGTTTAAGTTTCATCATGAACATTATCTGTAAGGTGTACTAAGACATCTTACATTATTTATTATATACTGTTGAAATATTTCTCCTGACATAAAAAATTTACCTGTAACCGAGATCCAAAAGGTTTCAACTAGGATTTCATATACTTTAACAATACTTCAATGGTGGTTTTCATTGTTTAAGTAATTACTAATCTTACCAACCAGGAGACTGATTAGTGAGGAGACGACACACCAAAATGAAATTGACTTCATATTTTTTAGTCTTTATGATTTACTTATCTAAGTGTGACTCTAATAATGTGTGCATAAACGTATGAATGGTGACAGAGTGATACTTTCTATACGTGTAGTTGTCTCCTGTCAAGTCCGGGAGGAAGAGAGTGTCTTCGTCATTCATTTGGAGTCCGACTTTATTAAAATATCTCGAGACCTTTGGTCAGTCTAGATGTAGTCGGTTTGTGGGACAATGTTTTTTCGGTGTAAGTTTGGTATCCTGCACGGTACCACAAAGGTGAGTAGGAAAGGGTCAGAATCGTACCGTGTTTCCTTCACCGGGCTATGGGTCAAGGGAGGGAGTCCTACCTTCCTCCTCTCGTCTTGAACGACCGTCATAAGACCGGACAACACCCGATCGACTCCCTGGTCGAAGACTGAACAAACTGAGTCTGACCCGTTCACGCATCAGACCTAGAGTCCGAACGTCCTCGATACCTTCCGTCACCGTCCTCGGTGACAGTGCACTGTCGACATCTCCTTGGCGTCTGGGTGGCTGTGGCCTCCGCCGTCCAGTGTCTAGTCTCTCGTGCCACTTGCACAATCGCCGAGTCAGAACGGTCTGAGAAACACTAGTGTACCTGTCATCGGGTGATCCGAGGAGACAGGAACATTAAAGGGTCCGTTTTTATGACCTCACTCAACGGTAAGGAAGAGGTCCCCTAGAAGGGTTGGTTCCCTTATGTTATCTTGAGAATTACAGGTCTCTTCAGTACTACTCTGAGATCCTTTACTTCTGTACGTTCCGGGTATTTTAATCACTTCCAGAAGTTGTTGTCAGACCTTTCTGACCCTCTCCACCTACAAAAAAGTGTACGGGTTAAAATTTGGTTTCTATGTTGGTTTTCTTCTTTTTTGTCCGTATGTTTCGTTGTCCCTTTATATCGGGCAAGTTTCGTTGTTTTATTAGAGATCTTTGATAGGGACTTCTTTGTACAGTCTGAAGGATTTGTTTCTGAAATTTATTGACAGAATTTGTACGAGTTTTTCGATTTCCTTTTGTGTTCGTTATTTGACCTTCTTTAGTCCCTTTGTTATATACTTGTTTTACTCTTATAGTTGTTTTTAACCAAAATTTTTTAGTACCTCGACTTTTTATATGATTGACTTGACTTTTCAGGTAGTTTGCCCAAGTTGTCGTTTGAGTCTGTCGTTTGAACTTCTGTCTAGTGAACTTTATATACCTCAGATTCTTATTTCTCTTACTTTTTTCATTTGTCTCGGATTCCCTGTACACTCTATAGTAGTTCGATTAGTCAACCCCGTAATACCCTCAAGGTCTTCTCTTCTCTCTTTTCCCCGTCTCTTTAATTAATTTCTTACCACCGGGTGTTGACGTCTGAACTCCGTTCTTTACCTGTATACTTGGGTTCTTCGAGTTACTTGAGGTTTCTCTTATTTGGGTTTCTCTAAGTATGACTCTGTGTAATATATTAGTTTGATAGTTTTCAGTTTCCGTCTTAGAATTTTCGTCGTTCTTTTTAGTGAATAGTGTATCTTCTCCTTTAAGGGGTTATTTTTATATTCACCTAAAGAGTCTTCTTCTGACGTCCGGTCTTCTGTATAAACCTACTATATAAATTCACGACTTTGTTTTAAACAGTTGGTTTTTGAGATATAGTCGGTTTGACAGGAAGTATTGACTCATTCCTTAATTTTGTTGTTTCGGTCTGTTTATAGTTTCCTCAAGTAATAGTAATCTGAACGGGATATTCTTTACGATCTCTCAGGAATTCAACTTTACTTGTCTACGATCTGTCAATTGAGTTTCGGTAAGTCTTTGTCATTCAAGAGACCATTTTTCATTTATGTACTATGATAGTACATTCTTAGCTTAGCGGTCAGATACAGACTGCGTCCTATGTCGTACGAACCCCGACCACGTACCCCTACTGGGTCTCTCTACAATACCCCTCCCTCCACCCTCCCCCCAAGTACAAACCCTTACGTACATTCTTAATTTCTAAAATTTTAATTTTTTTTATTATTATTTATTTAAAAATTTTTCATTTATGTACCTGTTTATATTCCTTACCATAATAATATTAAAGACATATATTGAGGTGAAAAATAAAAGATACCCTAAATTCGTTAAATTCGTTGTCTACGTGTTTTTTAATATTTAGACAATTATTGACGTATTATATATTACTACATTAAACACTGTCATTATTATATTTCACCCCTCCATACCGATATTTTCATCAAGAACATATATTGACTTTCACCATAGTTATACTCAGTCTACAGTATCGAAATCCTACAATACACATTAAGTGTACCATTGTTGTTTTCCTTTATAGATATCCTACATATAGATATCCTTTACTCTTTTCTTAGTGACGTTTTTCAGTCGGTTTGTGTGTTCACATTTCTTTGCGAGTACCTAATCTTTTAAATTGTAACACGACTACAGTTATGATAGTTTTTCGTTAGATACCTAAGTCATGTTAAGGATAGTTTTAGAGTCAGTGTCTTGTCACACCAAATCCGTATCTCTCTGTGTATCTGGTTAGTTACCTTGTCTTAGCTTTTGGGTCTTTATTCAGAAGTGTATATACCAGTTTACTAAAATTCTACTTCATAGTTCCAGTGGGTCAGAGTTCCTTTGTCCTGTCAGAAAAGTTGTTTGTCACAATTCTTTTGACCTATAGGTGTACGTTTTCTTACTTCAACCTAGGAATGGATTGTGGTATATACTTCTAATTGAGTTTTACTAGTTTCTGGACTTGTATTCTCGATCTTAACAATTTTAGAGACTCCTCCCCCGTCTTTATCCCCTTTCGGAGTACTGTGGCTTAAACCGTTACTAAAGAATCTATACTGTGGTCCGTTGTTTTCTTTTTTATCTATTAATCCGAAGTAGTTTTAATTTTGGACGTAGTTTCGTGTGATAGTTGTTCACTTTTCGTTGGGTGTCGTACTCTCTTTTTTTTTTAGACGTTTAGTCCATAGGTCATTCCCCGATTATAAGTCTTATATATTTCTTGAGAGTGTTTATTGTCCTTCTTTTTTTGACTAAAAATTTACCCGTTTCCTGCACCGTATTTGTAAAGAAGTTTCTCCTATATATTTCTGGTTGTTTGTTTACTTTACTATAAGTTGTTGTGACTAGTGATCTCTATGTTTAGTTTTGGTGTTACTCTATAGTGGAGTATGGTAATCTTATCGTTTATAGTTTTACTTGTTTTTAATTGTCCAACAGTCGTTCCTACACGTTTTTAATCTTGGGAACAAGTGACAACCACCTTAACACTTTATTTACCACGTTTGACCATATCTTTTACCATACCGTCAAGGAGTTTTTCAATTTGTATCTCAATGGAGTAGTCGTTAAAGTAAATACCCATATAACGGTTTTCTTGATTTCGTCACTAAACTTGTAGTCAAACATGTGGGTACGAGGATCGTCGTAATTTTCATTGGGTACACAGGTAGTTGTTTACTTACCTATTTGTTTTACACCATATGTATGTCACCTCATAATGAGTCGGAATTTTTCTTCCTTTAAGAGGTACCGACTAAGTACAGTTACATACCGTTCTTGGTGATGTTTTGACATTTCATTAATCGGAGGTTAATTTATTTATTTAAAAATTTTTTCTTCTTCCTTTAAGACTGTGTTCGATGTTTTACCTAATTGGAACTCCTGTGATATGATTCACTTTATTCGGTAGGTGCTTTTCTTTCTACACACTAAGGTGAGATTTACATCAATTTAAATATGTATAATTTTCATCTACCACCAGCGACCCCTCTCCCCTCTTATCTTATAACAACAAATTACTCGTGTCTCAAAGTCAATCCCTACTACTTTTTCAAGACTTTTACTTATCATCACTACCAACGTCTTGTTACACCTACATAAATTACTGTATGTCAATATATGAAATTTTACCAAATTAACCATTTAAAATAGAATGTATATAAAATGGTAGTAAAAATTTTTATTATCTAAAAAAATTTCCTCACTGCGTACAGTCAGGAGTGATAGTCCACAAGTTCGTGGTCGGCTTGCAGGAGATCGATGGTACGGTCACCTGAAATTACAACTCGATAAAAAAGATATTTACTGTACGAATTTGAATGTCGATACATTATGTCTTTGTTCCCCAGTGACAATCCACTAGACAGAATTGTTTCGACCTGAAAATGTATTTGATAGGTAGACCATTTATATGTTACGTATATAAAAAGTAAACATAAGCTGAGTAAAATAGACTCCGAACCTTATACCGTTATAAATTTCTTATTAACGTAGAACTTAGAGAATAAACGTATAACGGTAGAATTCTAGAGACGATGTAGGATTCAACTTTTGTGTAAATAACATCTAAATTTCAGATGTCATGTTTTACGAAAACAAAAATTTATAGATCAAAGATAGGGAGGTCTAATATATTCCTTTAAGATTACTTTTTCCTTGAGTTGTCTCTACTTCCTAACCAGAAACCGTTCACATAGCAGAAAAGTCTTACTCGGTCACGTCTATGGACTTTGTAATATTCTGAGATTAGTCGAATTTGTGAACGAGACTTGAATGAAAAAAGAAAACATCTTTTGAAAAGATATCACTAAAGATTATACTCTTTCTTTCACTTCAGCGAGTCAGCACAGGTTGAGAAACGCTGGGGTACCTGACATCGGGTGGTCCGAAGAGGCAGGTACCCTAAAAGGTCCGTTCTTATGACCTCACCCAACGGTAAAGAAAGAGGTCAGAAATTACAAACTTCACGAAAGAAAAGTCAAAATACATTTCACATTTATAGGTAGTAATTTTTTATTTACAAAAGGACTATAAAGTACAGTTTTACTGTTCGTAACAGTACTCTGGTCTTCAACACTTTTCTTGTCACATAGTCTAGGTCATTTTGTTTCGTTTCAAACGTTGAAAAAAAACCTCTTTTCTAAGAGTTAGTAAAACTCTAATTTAAAAATTATCAGATATTCCACTTAAATCTAGAACTACAGCTACTTCGTAATTCTAAAATTGTATAACGAGTTAAATGACACCTTGTTTTATTCACACCGTAGGAGATACGGAACCTATAACAAAATCAGGAAAGACCTTGTGAAAGTAAAGTTTTTATTATTATAACTCTGAAAACCCCATTAAGATCGGTGACCTTAAAGTTGTAGATCTATATACTACCTTCTACCTTCTCACCCCCCCCACCTCCAAAGGAAGGATTCCGTCTATTTTTTCTGGTCGTTACACATTTCTTCGTAAATCTATAAAGAGGTAAAAATTGGTCTTAAATAGAAGGGTAATCCATTTTAATTGTTAGTCAAATAGAGTCAACTCAATACGCCCTCCCTCAGACACCAAAAGATCTATCCTATTAGTTTGATTTTACGGTTTTTTCGATTTTCTACCCTCGTAATTCCGCCTTCAGTTAGTCTGTTCCAGATCTTTATCTCCGGTATGTAAAAGTAATTATAATGTCAACTATGGTGTAAATAATTCTGACGAGAGATTATTTAGTAATGACAGTATAGTCAGTTATCCCCGATCTGACCATTTTATCGAACGATCCAATCATGTTAAATAGACGTTCCTTTATATATATATATATATAAAGTTTTAAGTTTATAGACCAAGACGAAGTATACGGTTAATAAATTATGGGTTTTTTACAAGAAGGGGAAACACTTTTGACTGGGTGTCTATTCATAAGTGCGAAGGTTTTATTGTTTTTTCATGCACTGTCTCTTTATCCACTGTATTTCGGTGTGGGAAATTTCGTCCGTAGTCGTCCAGTAGTAGTAAGTGACGTGTAGTCTTCAAGTGACTCCTCGGTCGACAGAGTCCCGAGAAACCCCTGTCTTCAGTGGGACCTTGTATCCACAGTTCTGAGTACCTCCTCAGGGAAGTAAAGACAAACTTTTACTTTAACTCACACCGGTGGAAATTTTTCAGTTCAGAAAACATAGTAGTTGTGACAATTGATTATCAATGAATTTTTGTATTTAGTTACTGTCTCACTTTTGTGTCAAGTCCCTCTCTTCATTGTACCCGTACCTGTGGACTGACGTGGGTGGGTGTAGAGGGTCCGAGTAGCCCGGACCTCACTGGGTCGTACCCATTGCGGTGGTCCTTAAAGGTAAGTGGGTAATTTGTTTATTATAACTCATTGATCATACATGGTCTGTCATTTCTTAGACGGACGTCACGTCTTCTGCGTCCTCTGAACCCACACTAGGGACCCAACCCTTCTAGGGGACTTCTTCCCTTGCCGTTGGGTGAGATCATAAGGACAGATCTCTTCAGGTACCTGTCTTCTCGGATCGCCCGATGTGTCAGGTACCCTGACGTTTCTCAGTCTGTACTGACTCGTTGAAGTCTGGTCTACTCTGTCATACACACTTTGAAGTATAAAGAACGTCGATTATCGGGAGAACTCAAAAGTCCAGTAAATAAAATTCCTCCCTTTTATGTCAAACGATAAAAATTTGGGTTTATGAAGTTGTTCTCTTGACTAAAACTAATAACATTACTTAAACTCTCAACAAGTCCCTTTATCTTTACTATTTCTGTAAAAAGAGAATTCTATTCCGTTCCAGGTTCATCATTAGTTATACGTTGTAAATTGACTAAATAATATTGTCATGAGAGAGAAAGGTCATTTACTTATGAATGTGACATGAATGTCTTCTAACGATCACCCTTATCAAAACCCCCCGACAACTACGAAGGAAATAATTATATACTGGGGTTTAACTCTAAGTCATTAACGACTTAAACCGGATCAGTTATTTAAGTGAAGAACGAGATTCACACTCCCCTGACAGTCACGTGTCCAGTCAGGATAATCTTATATAAGAAGTCTGAAAGAAGACAACGTTCTTGACCCCCCACCACCAATTGTTCTCGTGATTAGTCCAAACCTTTACCCTTGTCTTCGACACCTAGTGGAAATACCTGTGCACGTACCTAGACTGGATGGCCTTCGCCTTCGAAAGAATGGTCTCCGATGGACTGTCACCTGGACCCCACTCTAGCTCCCCTCAGTACCCGGTCAGACTTAATCGGGTCTAGTCACACTAGATATCCCGTTTTTTCGGAAAACTCATAACACAGGACAAAACTAGTAAAAATACTCAGAACCTGAAAGAAAGACGGTTTTTTCCCGCCAAGACTGGTATCAAGACTCTTTTGTGATCTCAAAACACTTAGATCGGAATAAATCGAAATCGAAAAGCAACGGCAGTCCCGTTTCTGATTTAGCAACCGAGTCACCTACATTTCGTTCAATAAGGTGGCAGATCAGAGTCTGTATTATGATATAAAAAAAGACAAAGAAAAGATCTAAAAGACAAAAGTGACAATTACTAAAGTGTCTGAACAGAGGAAAGACGGAAAAGGTGGTCAAATGAGGTCACAGGGGTCGTCAAGGACTTAAGAACTTTTGAGGATGACGTCTAGTCGGGGGTGGTGCCAGGTGTCGTGGGCAGGAGGGGGGTTCGTGGTGAAGGAGTCGTTTCGGGCCCGGTCGTGACCATTTCCATCCATGGGATGTACGTACGTTGGGAGTCACTGAAATGGAAGTTGACACCAGAGATCGGGACTCGTGTCGGACGGAAAATCAGTTCGGAACTTTTGTTTTGGAGTCTTCCTGAACGAATGGGGTCGGAAGTATTGACTTTGGCGGTGCAAGTTGTTTACTGGAGAGCAAACTACCAGTGTCTTTTTGTCGTGTTTTAAGTCAGACATATTTCGCTGACGTCGTCGCGTCTTTCTCAAATCTTTAGCAAAGTAGTTGTCAAGGGTTAAGTCGAAGGTCGGTCCGGTCGTTGAGTACCCCTTCTCTCTCTCTCTCCGAAAGTCGTGAACCCTAAGTACTTAGAGTGTGTGTTTACAGACATTACCATTACACTAGAGCTTGAAAATATGTGTTTCAGTTTAAGTCGTCATAATCTCTATATCATACACTGTCCAATTTCCAAAAGTTCTTCTTTTATGCAACCAAAAAAAACAAACAAATCATCTAAACCGGACTATGTCGAGTCAAACAAGAAGTCTCTTCGACGCCTAAATACCGTGACAAGGAACGTAAAATGAACCAGTTTTATCAAAAAATTACACCTAAATCTTGACGATCTATTTCCTCCCCCTGAATATTGGACTCCTTATCAATTTAGTAAAGTCTACACCGAAAACGGTTTTGTTCGTCTTGTG
Organism: Capra ibex; assembly: GCA_006410555.1. NCBI lineage: Eukaryota > Metazoa > Chordata > Mammalia > Artiodactyla > Bovidae > Capra > Capra ibex. Next base: position 9,476,554 of record SJYO01052794.1, read on the forward strand.
TCTAGGGTTTGAAAATCTTGATTTTTTCCTGGAGTCTCTCGATCGATTCGGAGAGTCGTGGAAAGTCCACTCCTATGGTTCCGGGTTTCTTTCCTCCGATATTGTTTCAGTCGTGGGACAGAGACTTAGGGACAGACCGGAAACAAGAAGGAAGAATGAATCGACGTCACGAGGAGGAACCTCCATCAATCGGACCCGCACAAGGAGTGAGGGGAGACAGGGGTCCTGGACACAAACAGGAAGTGGTGGAAGGACCTCTCTTCGGAGAACGATGAGGTCCGACCTAGTAGTCACACCGGTCCATAGGTACGGAAGTCCCGTGTCTAGTCATCTAAAGTGGGATAAGGTAGTGAATCATAACCTCGGTGTTTAAGGTCTCTCACAGACACGTTGACACGGTCATTTTAGTCGAGAAGGTAGGAACAGGGTGTTGAGGGTATCACAGAAATATGGATTTCGTAGAATCTTTGTCAAAGGACATGGAACGACAAAACACAACAACACCTGGTAAAAAAATTTTCTACTTAAATAGAATGTTATACTTGTAATTTTTCATCTTTGACTAGACTATTGAATATTTACTTCCTCTACTTTTGGGTCTTCTCTGTAGACTAAGAATTGGTATTCTGTCCCAGAGTGTGGGGTAAAAAGTTTTATTTTTACATTATAAAATCTTTTTTACAAAATTTAAGTATAAGTGTAGTGAGTCGTAAAAAACACATATAAAAGGTATCTTTAAGTATCGAAATATAAGACGAAATAAGAGTCAATCTTCGTGAAAAGACTAAAATACATAAGTGGTATCTAAAATTACTAGCATTTTATAAACGTCTTATATTTTCTAAATTCAATAAACACTAATTCACTTTATGTGAATTAGTAAAGGGATAACATACAAATCGTACTTCGGACAAAAAAGTGTTCCTCTATCATTATACATTCGTGAACCGTCACAGATGTGTCCTGGGTTTCATTTACAAACAACTTGAACGAATCTACTACGACTTGACTCGTAGAACGGGAATCAGATTCCCTTGTTACGTCGTCTTCTTCATTCAAGAAAAACCAGTGTCCCTCGTGTGCTTGCAAGAGTGTCGAGGACTTTACACAAATCACATAACGAAAGGTCTCTCCGTTAGGGCTAAAAGTTCCACACAATGAAAAAGAAAAGTTTAGTCTATACGTGTGTCATCTTATCTGACGAAAGAGAATTTTACAAGACAGAAAAAGAGTTTTTATCGTTTCGGTAGGGTTCTTAGGTTTACTGTTTGTGGCATCGTTTTTCACGTTTCTGGGGTTCGGGGCCCACTTCTTCGACTTCATGGTGGTCATGTAAGGCGGTCTAGTCTTCCCCCTCTCCTTACTCGGCGTCTACCTGAGGTTGATGCGGGCCGACGAGGTCGTCGTCGTCGAGAAGGACGTCGACGTCTAGGACTCGGTCGTCGTGGTCGTGATGTTGATGGTCTGGTAGGACGGACGCGGTGAGTTCATGCCGAAACATTTGACCCAAATGACACCACAAATACTCGTTGGGAATCACAGACTTCCACCTCGCGATACTAAATAAACACAAGTCGCTAATAAAAGTAAGAGAACAGTAGTTTCGAGTATCACAGTCTTCAGGTGTGTCACTCTTTTCAGACGTAAGGTCAAGTGAAAAACAGGAGGCATTGTCCAAGACTTAAAAAGTTCAATCTTTGTTGAAAAGTGTCAATGAGTAGGTCCCTTCTAAACGGACAAATAAATGAACTTATTATAATCTACGATACTCTTTTCGTTTTCTTCACATTTGGACCATATTCGTGAAATTTAAAGTTTTTTTTCTGTCAACTCGTATTTACGACCTCGCCGGCTCCTTTCAAAATACCTTTTCCGTCCTCCCCTTCCCGGACTTTGAACCCTTCCTGGGAAGGTTTGGTTCTCCTTACTAGACTCATGTTTATGTCTCCTTCAATCTCGTTTGTTACGGACAAATATGACGTACCACTCTTTTTACCGGACTCATTTCTTATACTGATTAAAAATTTCGTCTTCTGTCTAAACTCGTCTCGGTTACAGATCTCTTTGCACTTCAACCCTTCTGAAATTAGAACTATACCACCTACAAAGTCTCCTGGTACCACTGTTCCATTTTAGTTTTACGTTCTTCCTTTTCAGACTGCGGTCACAACCTCCCCTCAGACCTTCATCCTTTCGGTCAATCTTCGAACCGTTATTTCGTCTATGTTCTTAGTCTTCCCTGTGACTCTTACCCTTCCGTCCTTGTCCACCGTCCTCGGGTTTTCTACTATTTTCCAGAGTCACTGGTTGTTGATACTTCTTCCTTGCACAGGTCTCAAACTCGAGTTCGTCCTTCCTGTCTCCCTCACTCACGACTACTAAAGACTGTGACTTAAGAGTGTCGTCCTGTGGGTGTCGATTAAAACTAATACATGATCTCCTTTAGTGCCAATGTGTAGAAGTCTTGTGACAAGACCTTTTGTCTATTTTTATGTTTCAGAGACAGGAAGTAAAGTAAGTGAAAAGTCCTTTTTCCTTAATAAATGTCAGTTGAGCTCTTTTCTTTAAGATCTTCTTCTAGGTTTTAGAGTACTGTTCCTTTTTTAATATGAAACTAGGTTGTTGAGTCAAATGCTAGTGCACTAGACATCTTCGGATACAAAAGATGTGCATCCGATTCGGAAGGAGGTACCTCTCGGGCATTAAAGATCCTCATCTTTTCCTAATTCCGAACGATTTTTCGAAGAGACATTCTTTATTAGAGGAGTATACGATTCTTAATAGTTAAGTGAAAAAAGAAACTTCTGGGTTTATAGAACTCCTTCTAATCTGGATAATCAGTAAGTCTGGAAGGACACTTCACGAATTTAGACTTTGTAGTCCCGTTGTCTCTACTTCCTTCTTTTCTCACAAACATCGTACAAAAATAAAATTCTCCTCCGTCCGGGCTCTCTCGACAACTGTAACCTTCCCTGGGTCCCTTCCGGTCTCTTGACCTGCTCGTAGTTTCTATTTTTCGTGACGACGAAATGTCGAAGTAGGTCCGGGCCCCTCCGCCGGGGACGGGGAGGCGGTGCCCTGGGGTACTCCCTCCTCCTGTCGTCCCCACGAGAGCCGCGGGGTCGGCGCACGAGTCCTCATGGGAGGAGTGTCGCTGAGAGTGTCCCCGGCTGTCCTGACGGGGACTCGGGACTACTCCTTTGACCATTGACTCCTCGGTCGCTTTCCCCCACAGATCGGTACTTTATTAGGAAAGACATTACACTCTTTAACACACCCCGGTCGAAACGTCTACCCTTCTTTTGTAGACCGCCCCCAACCCCCCGTGGGTTTGCGTTTTCAAGAAACAGAAAGGTACTTCCGAAATCAAGGGGGGAGGAGTTTGTGAGGGTGGTGACTTCAGTGGTTCGGTGGACGGGGTTCTTTCGCAGTAGGTTTTTCTGGGTTCTTGAGTCTTCTCCTTCCTCGACAGTAAAGACACAAATAAAGTGGCCCGCCTTTACCTTGTGGTCGAAACACATTAGAGGTCTAGGATTCTTACCTCTACAACAAAAGTTTGTGTAACAAAGGAAAATGGTTTTAAGTTATATTCTTTGGTTTACACCCTCAACACATCCCGGGTGTCACCACCTTGAAATGACTATTGTTTCGGGAAGCCATAGAACCCTCCTCGTCCTCGGACCTCTGTACCCCGAAATCAAACGTGCACCGGTGAATGACTGTCTTCCCTTCCTAGGGTCGTCCACAGACCTGGAGTCCTAGGAGTCGATGCGTCACTAATGTAAGTAGTCCATAGGCAGGGGGAGGAGAGAGAAAAAGGGGAGACAACTAAACCCCTTTTTTTGTGTTAAATAAAAACAATAAAATTTTTAACTTAATTTGTGATATGACAATTAGTATAATTACTCATAATATCTTAGAGTCGTACTTATTTTATTAATTTGGTACCCCTGAAGGGGTCACCAGGTCACCAATTCTTAGGTGGACGGTCACGTCCCCTACGTCCAAGCTAGGGACAGACCCTTAACGCTAGAGTGCACGGTACCCCGTTGATCGGACACGTGGTGTTGACGACTCGGGTGAACGAAATCTCGAACACGAGACGTTATTCTTTTCGATGGAGTCCCTCTTCGGGGTTGAGACGTTGATCTTTCATCGGGGGTGAAAGTTGATCTCCTTCGTGTACACGTAGTCACTTCTGGGTCGTGTCGGTTTCTATTTAATTAAAAATTTTTAAATTTAATACGTAAGAGTTCCTCTTCTGTAGTAAGTGCTTCCTCGTTTTCAACCTCCGTCAAAATGTCAAAAATACATTATTTCGTGTCTGGATACATGTACTTGTTCTTACATCGTGTAGATACCATAATTTTAGAGTCTCTCGCACTAATCTTTTTAATAGATTTCTCGAAAAGAACCCCTGTTATTACTTGTATTCCGACTCTTTGTCACTAAATTTACTAAAGTATTGAGCTTTTATGCCAAAAATTTTCAACTGAGAAACTTTCTTCTCACTATATAAAAATTTATAAACAGTAGAGTAGGTTTGAAGTCTTATCAAGTAAAGTTTATGAAGTTCATGAATTAAAGTAGTATTAAGTCCGTCCAAATTTTTTGGAGTGTACGTTCAGTTCTCAATCGACAACTGTTCCGGTCGTGACCGAAGTTTGTGTCCGAAGAATTTTGGGTGAACTCTTTCAAGTAGGTCGGCACCTGGAGTGGGGTCTCCGTGGTAGTGGTGCCTAAGGACAAAGTCCTGTGCCTTAAGTTGTAGAGAAACCATGGTTCGAAGTCATGGTTTCGAATATGACTGTCAATTCGGACTCCGACGTTACCTTAACCAACATGGTGCAGTCACTGGTGTACGTGGAAAGAGATTACTCAATAGTTGGTCGGTCTTTTCTTTTACGGCAACAACGGTTCACATAGTGTCGGTCTTCCGTAGCCTTCCTGGACCGAAGTCGTACTTTTCAAATCCCCTTAATCATGTTTTCATGTTGTCCAAGTGGTTGTGAAAAATTTATTCGAAAATTTTTACATCATATTCAATCTCTTCAGGTATTTAATATTCACTTTTGGCTTCGGTTTCATTCACGTCACAAATGGAGTTCTTCTCCTTGCGACAGTCGAGGTGACAGTAACCGAGTGTAGGGGCGAATCACTGAAGGGCCTAACTTAGGTACCGAATCAAGACGAGTCGTACAAACACTCAGTATAGAAATAAGTACGTGTGCCGTCGTCAAGTAAGAATGACAACAGATGAAGTATCAAGTAGGTGGGTCGTAGGAGAGCAACCCTGTCGACCGACGAAGGTCGACCCCGAGACTACTTATTACGGTATCATTTAGAGGACTGAACGTAGAGAACCAAGTGTATGCACACAGAAACAGTCCACAACTAGATCTTTACCTCAACAACCTAGCCTACCCATACCACAAAGAAATCATCTATGACACTTTGGCACCAGGTCTCGTCAACGTGACTGAGACGAAGACGGTCAACACATACTCCCAACACCACCAAGGTTCATGAACCACCACAGTCAGAGTGTATAATGTCACCGTCGAGACGACCCACACGTCACGACAAGACGACACCAAAAGTAAAAGGAGTATGGACTACTCCAATTCGTAAGCAAGTACAGAAATAACTGGTAAACACGATACAAATAAGTGCTAAAAGGGTAATCCGAAAAGAAAAAGAATGACACTTATTAAACGTTCTGAAGACACACATAAGATCTACTCCGTAAACAGTCTTCATACAATAATATTTGTAGAGGACCCCGAACTAAAAATTGGGAAACTTTCTATAGATCCACGAAAAACATAGGATTCTTTAGAAACGAATAGTTTTCGATACTTCTACGATAGGATTCAAAAGAAGAGTTTCAAACAAAAGGATTAAGTGTAAATCCAAACCCCTACCACACTCCGATCCCCAACTAGTTCTCGGGACAAGAAGAGTACACTGACTGACAGGGCAAACCGGGTAATGGTGACTACTTTCCTGGTGGGAAAGGGTGATGTGGCGGTACAGTGGAAACAGGGACATACGTCGTAGACAAAGACCTAAAAGACTAGAGGGTAAACGACAGAACAGGAACGTAGTCGCAGTAGAAGTATTGACCGAGACGTTATTTACAACGAGAGACCATCATACTACGAAGGTCGAAACGAAAAGAAGAAATTTCTACGGTACCAGCAAAACCCAGGAAACGTAAAGACATATTTCGAAACTTAGTAGAAGATTTAAAAATGGTTCGTTCGTTCGTCTGTTTTGGACGTCTCGAAAACTAATCCCAGATTAAACTGACTGTAGAGATGGTATAACTCAGTCGGTTGGGTACTGGTCCATCAAAAGAGAAACATTCAAGTGTCTAACAATTGTCCTCGTTACAGTTGGGGTCTTTAGTAAAATAATCTTTTCGATTAAAAGAAAAAGAAAACTTCCGGTGAGTTACTGTTCTTGTTGTTGTCACCCTTAGGTCGAAACTTGTGATGGTGTAGATTGTGTGGTTCTGTCTTATGTGGACGAGGACACTCTTTCGGTCCTGGAGACGGTAGCTCGAACCTACTGAATTTCCACTAGTAACGTTCACCCCAAATAAGTGGAATGTCCACTTATTCCTGGTGTTTTGACATTTGATACGGTCTAGACAGGTCGTCTACATCCGTCAAAGATCATCCGGAAGTTGAGATGGTCGTTATCCTATCGGTAACATCTTCATGAAAGAAAAATGTAGGTACTTCAAAGGAAATTTTACTGGTCATTATTTAAAGGTAAATAACTCGTTTACGGTACTCGTTCGTGGAAGGAGGGACGAACAACGCTTCAAACCCTCTTCTCCTTCTACATTATCAATTCTTGTACTAGAGGTCCCGGGAGAAATGGCCCAAGGTGGGGATGTGTCGGAAGACAATGGACACTATCGAACCTGGTCACTGTATGGGAGAGAGGGGTAGACATTTTACCCTTATTATTATGGATGTGGAGTACACTTCCAATTGCATTTCTCATTTCGTGAAGACCGCCATAGACCGGGTACCGTCAATGTGTCATTTACATTGACAATAGCAAAGACCATCATTTAGAAAACTCCATCGTTTCCTTAATCGGAGATTATTGGGAACGAAATAGTGACCGGAAAGTCCAGGAAATACAGATATTAAGACACAAAAACACACAAATTTTTTTCTTTTGACAGTGTGAATGTACGTCAGTACGTCTCGACAGACTGTCTACATCCGTGGAAAAGGTCGTGTGTCCACACGATATCTAAACAGTCTTCCAGCATTGTGGTTTTTTCGCTAGACTAACTAAACATGAAGGTCCATAGCCTCGACTTCTGTCTCGACTTCAATTCCCCAGAGGGGCACAGTCCGTGGTTTGACCTGGAGTAACTTGCGGACTTTGGGATGGTCCTTCACTTGTCACCGTCGGGACGACGGCCACCGTAGTGTCGGCACGGGTGTGGGCGGCAGCAGGGGTCGTTGGGGCTTCAGTGGCACCGGGACGGTCACTGTTGTGATGTCTTGAGACACTGGTCGAGTCCGAGGTGAAAGTTCCGTCTCGACGGGGGGCGACCGTCGTCGTCGCGCCGGGTGCACCTGTCGCCATCGAGGGGCGACGGGTAGAGTGGACGCGGAAGGCTTGTCAGGTCGGAGTCACGGCTCCTGTGCTCGTACCGGCTGTGCAAGTGGCTCTAGTACTGGTACTACAGGGGCAGTGTCAAGGACACGAGCAGTGGGGACGCCCGTCGGTCGTGGCTCCTGTCGGAGTCGGGGTGGTCGTCGTGCGACAGGTGGGACCTCGACCTGCGCCGGCTCTTCCTGGCGTTCGAGGTCCTCTTCCTCTTCGTCTAGCTCCTCGACTTTGCCTTTGACCTCGTCCTCGTCTTCGAGCACCTTCAAGACTTCTACGTCGACCTCCACCTCTTCGCTCCCGTCGTCGTCGCCGGGGACCTCGGGGGTGGGGGTCGGTCACGGGGTCGGGGAAGCCAGAGGTTCCGGCTGGTCTGTGCCCCGGGGTGGCGAAGATGGTGGTTTCTCCTCCGAGGTGAGGGGCTGCCGGGGCCGGGTCACCGACCGGTCTGGGAACAACGGTTTTTCCGGCATCACTAGTTCGTTCTCCACGGACACCGGGGCCGACTCGGTGGCTCGGAGCAGGGTGTCAAAATACACTCAAGGGTCCCGGTCGGCGGACGGCCCCAGCGAGTCGGCGTCCGAAATGACTGGTGCGTTTGACGTGTCGACGACGAGGGACACAGGTAGGTCCCGAGGCCACACTGGAGTCACGTCGAGGGACATCCGTCGGAGGTTGAGGTCCACACTTCGCACAGAAGATTGAGGAACGGAACGTCGGACGGACTGGGTCTTTGCCGAGCACCACTCGTGTCTGGGCTCGACGAAGTATGTACGTAGGGTCAGTCCGACGGTCCACCGTCCTTGGCGCACGGTACAGCCCCCAACAAGCGTCTACGCCTGTTGACCGTGACAAAAGTCTCATTTTAGTTTGCCCCCACGAAAAGGAAGGACGACGGAAAGTGGGAATTACTTGTGTCATAGCGTACACCTCTGTACAAATTTATGGTCGCGGTAAGAGTATTACTACCGTCGCTGACAGTGACCCATGAAGAACACAAGTTCCGTGTCGTGGTTCACATTGTTAATCGACCGTACGAAGTAAATTAGGAGGGAAAGGGATCTTCTGGGTTCACTCTTTCGGGGGAAGATCTTTCCTTTCGCTCCGGGACTTTCTATCTTATTCAACAGGGTCCAGTCTCGACCGCCAGCTCCGGAAGACTGACGTCCCGCGGACGAGAGTGGAGGTGAGACGGAGGATTCACATCAAGGACTTTCCGTGGTGATTCCACTTCTACGACTTTGATTCCTCTTATACTCGTGTCTGAGTCCCAACTCCGACCATACCTGTCTCCTATTTTGTGACCACTCGTACTTCAAAGGAAACTCCGGTTGGTAATGGACTTCGGTAACACACGTTGAACTGAAACGTTCCAAAAAAGTTGTTTTCCACCCGACGTTAGGTGTCTTTGGTAGACCTCAGGACGAGGGGATGGGACTGACGGGTCTCTCCTCGTCAGAACAGGGGGTAGGGTCCCACTCTTCCGTGTTGGGTTTCCGGGACCCGGACACGACTTTAAGACCGAGGGGACAATTCTCACAGACACTTTGACTTTCAGGCGACATATTATATCGAAAAGATTCGTAAGTAAAAGGACAGGTTTAGAAGGTACTCTCCACTACAAACTCCTTGTCCTTGACGTAAAATAAGACCCGGAGACTCGTGGGTCGTGCACCGACCGACAGGGGGACCCCTCGTGTCTGCGACGTCGAGTCTTCATCCTTAAACCTGTCAGACCGGAGTGTCTAAAGGAACGACGACGATTTTAATGATATGGACTGGATAATACATACCTTGACGACAGTCAAGAAAACTGAAAGACGTTTGAAATTTTACTTTTAAATCGTGAATACTTTGTAATTCTCGTACTTTCATTGACCGAACCACAAACTCAATCCCAAGTTCAAATGTATGGTTACTTAACTTCACACATATTTGTAAAATGGAAAAAAAAAAAAGGTCTACACTCGGGGTGTACTGGTCAATGAGGTGTAGATTTGAGAAGTAAGATTGGAACTAAACCTGTTAACTCAACCAAAAAGAAAGGAGGATCTGAGGTGGTGTTTGTCCTGAGGTTTGCGTCGGAGTCTATCGTCGGCGGCGAGATAGGAGGCCGGACCGGGTCCGACGCGGAGTCTTCGTTCTGCGAAAGGGTCGTGCGCGCGAGTCAGTCGGAGTCGTCCGGTCTTTCCACCCACTACGGCCGTCGCCGACGGCCGAACATGACTTATAATGGTAGGCGAGTCGTAGATCACCCGTAGAAGTATCCGCGGCGGAGGCACTCTTCGAGGACAAACAAGAAAAGACACTACGTAGAGGGTGGCCCACTCGGAGTCCAGTCTACCGTAATCCGACGACACACTTTTTCGCGAGTAGACTCGTCAATTCGAGGAGAAGGTTCAAAGGTTTGATAAAAAAGTTAGGAGTATATATCTTAAAAGATTCCAAAAGTTCCCAAAAAAGTTTTATTAGTAAAACATCCCCCTTTTCACAGGACCCTTTTCTATAAACTTCTACTTTTTCTGGCAAAAACTTTACAAATAGAACTCGTTCTAGAAATACATAGAAATTCTCAGACGGAAGAGTCTCTCATTCTCGGGGGGGCGTCGGAGACAGACCGACGGTAAGATCGAGTGGTGAAGGAGACACGACACGGAATACGTCCTGAGAACTCATAACCAAGGGGTAGAAATTTCACTGCGACGACTGGACACAGTCACAGGACATGTCCTTAAGAGGTTCTCAAGACGACTTGTCAGGGTTGACAGTGGGTCTGAGGGAGAATAGGTCATCCACCTCGATACACGTGTAGAGGAACGGTCTTTTTATAATTCAGGAGTTTTTTATCCAGAATGATAAAATTTGGACCTCTTGCTAATCAGAGTCTCAAAATTAGAAATCGGATTTTCTCGGATCTATTAATCCACATGGACACTACACGGGTCTCACGACACCTGAGAGACCCGATTCAGTTGACCTCCTTGTCTGTCCTCACTGGAGAACCCTGTCGCTGACAGTACAATTGTGTGGACGAGAGAACTTATAGGAGGCTCCTCGCGTCACTCGTTCCTCAATCTTCACCCGGGTTTATTGACAGATCACGTCACTCTTCGAATCGTTTACAAGTCTACCATTCTGATTTCAAAAGAGAACTCCTTCTCTCTCTTTTTCTCATATGTCTGTCTATTCTTTCATATCGATAGCTGGAATAGTGGGTCTTTTCGACATGATGAATCTTCCTATGTGTGAGTGTGTCCACCTAAGAAATGTCAGACTCGGTAATCCCTTCGGGGTTCTTTATGTTTATGTCTCCTATTCAAAAAGAGAGAGTCTTGTGGTCGTCATATTTCATATAAATACTCGTTTGGTCAACAAGACACTTTATGTCGATGTTTTATTGTAAAACCGGTATGTAAACGTTTTCCGGGATTTTGGAAACCGAGAACTACTCCTCAGTCTGTTGTTTGAAACATTAAGGTGTCCTTCTTTAAACGTGGAGACGGATTGACTCGTCTTCTCTCGACGAGTCTTCCCCCGTCTGAAATTTACCCCGAAACGTCACTGAACCTCTTTACAAGTTCTTTGCACCTTTTGGCTCATACCGGAAAGTCAATCCTTCCTTTCCCCCGGACCCTCGTTCTTCCCGTCGGGTGGTCGGTTTCTAATCTAAAATGGGTTCCCGTCCTCTCGGTCACTCACGTCCTCCCTGTGCTAGCGTCCGCGCACACGCAACTCTGACAGCAGCAGCTCCACCCAACCGTCCGTTCCTCCGCGTCGACCTGGTGTCTCCGTCAAAAGATCACTACCTGTCACTCCTGGACCAAGTCCTGTCGTCTGGTGTCCCGGGTCGGGTCCTCCGCACAGACTCTACACACTCACGACTCCCGTCTTTCGTCACGTCTGACTACCGAGGTAAATGGAGGTAATTCACAGTCTTAATTTCCGTCTTGGTTCTTAATGAAAGGGAGTCTCCGACCCCCATCACCCTTCTCCCCCTTTCAAATTAAACCTTGTATAATTTAAGTTCTACAAGGTATACATACACACATTTACACTGTTCACACCGAAACCGTGGACCCTCGTACTAACCCTCTGCACCCGGACCACCAATGCTCGCTTTCTCGGTGTTCTCCTCTACTCCTTTTAGTATAGGCGTCGTGCGACGGCAGGTTCTACCTGGTGTCTACGGTTCCTTGGCCCCGGCCACCCGGCGCAGGTCGGGTGGAGACAGACACCCGTTCCACAGGACTCGGGGGAGGGGCAAAGTACAGAATAGGTCCGACGTAAACCCGGCGTCCGGTCCCGTTTCGTCAATGCTACACCCGGTGTGTCGGGGGGCTTGGGATTTGACATGGTAAACACCGAATGTGTCTTTTCTAAACGATTCAGAACAAGATTTTGTACCAAAATAATCCATTTCGTTTTCCTGTTTGACTACTTGTTTATAAATAAGTACTGTCCAAAAGTGATCGAGCCGTAGGTCATGTCAAGACGGGATAGTCTCTCGTGGACGAGGTCGCCACGTCGTCGGGAAATAGTTGTTCCGCTTGTTGTCACAGGAAGTCGGGGCTTCGTGGGGCGACGGGAGGGACGTCTTACCGGGGTCGGGAGGGTTGTTCCATTGGGTCGGGGGGCCCGTCGTTGCCACGTGTGTCCCGTGTCCGAGTGGGCTTCGGGCCCGGCAGCCCGGACATGCCGACTCACAGCCGCAATTGCCCCACCGTCCCACCGCCCCCTCGGGTTCAGGGCCCCACATGAATGAGGTCCCGTCGAATCGCGAGTCGTGTCACTTCCACCGGGGCGGGCGGTCGTGGGGGTCGACCCCTGTCTGGATGACGGGCTCGGGTCGATTGACCAAGGAGGAGACAGACGGCGTCGGGCCGAGCGGGGGAGGCGGGGTCGTCAAACACCAGGTCGTGAGAGACAAACCCTCAGGTCAGGGGTTCTGCTTTCTGGGAGGGGCGATACTCCTTCGGTAGTTCGTCTGTGCGTCGCGGGTCAGAAGGGAAGGTCTCCACTCTTCCGGTGCGAGGTTGCACCATCCAGGAGGACTCGAACTTCGGGACCAGATCTACCTGAACGGAGGGTTCTCTGTGTTCAAAGTACTGACCCTCGGAACGAACGGAAAGTTTACCGATAAACTTTAGTTTTATAGTGAGTGTAGCTTCTGAGGGTTCCCAAAAGTCGCCGGTGTATTGGACGGCAAGGGTGAATGAGTCAAAGTCACAAACAGAAATTGAAGGGGGGTCTCGGTCTCCGTCCAACACACTTCCTCTCTACACATATACACACTGGTCCCGTGCACACAATATGTCTAGGCAAAAGATTTCGGTGGTAGACAGTCCGGTCGTAGTTTGACTGGGCGAGGGGCGACCTACCCGAAGATCTGGTGGGTCGTGGACGTAGGTGACAGGGAGTAGTGGTCACGGAGTGGGGGTCGTCCGCTCGGGAGTACTCGTCGAGACGAGCACATAACTCGTCTGTGTGAAATCTTCCTGTCTGGCTCCGGGAGGACCGGATGACATAGATAGGGTCTCTACCCTTTTCCGTCTCAAGGACAGACATTTTTCGTAGACCGGAGTCCACCCGCGGGCTACTGTTTTCGGTGCAGTCTGGAATGGGACTTGTGCGGACCCGAATGACGGACAGAGTCGAATTTTGAGTTGAGTGACAGTTCCTTCTTGGGGCCGGAGTATTCTCCGACGTCTCTTACCTGAACTAGGGTGACGTACCTACGACTGTCACTTGCTCCTCCACACGACTAGTCTCGATCTGGCAGACGAGCGTGTCTGTGTCGTCTGCGCGGACGGCCCAGTACGGCGAGAGGAGTGGGGGTGTCAGGTACACACTGAGGCACCCCGGAAGTGTATGTCAACCCCCACACACCCCGGCTCCCGAGTCGTAAGAGGTCGCTCGTTGTGGGTGTGGTATCGGTAGAACTGGATGAACCAACGGGGTCGTTCATCGACGTCTGTGACGAGTCGTGGTCGTTGTCCCGGGTGAAACCGTGTGAGTGTCTACCACTCGTCCCATGGGTCCCGTCTGACGGATGAGCTCCTTCGTTTGTCAAAGGTCCCGAAGAAGTATAAGTGAATCATGGTTTCCTTCTATTAAAAAGATCAACATTCTACAAGGAGATCAAGGTCTGAGTCGTCCCCGTAAATAAACACTTCCCTTTCGACTTAAAGTCTTGAACCAAATCTATAGTGTCTTTCTTAACTTTGTCTACTACGACCTGATCTGACACTAGGGGAACCAGGTAGATCTTCCTTGTATAAAAGTTCTTTTAGGAAGGTTTGGACTAAGAGTGTATGTCCAACGATGTATGGTAAATCAACTAGTCACATTGTTGTATCTGAGTGGGAGTGTGGAATTGGATTCTCGACTAAAATTGGGGACGGGAGACAGACCGAGACCGAGTACGTATATCTGATTTCCTCAGTCCAAGACAAACCTACTCATCGATAGACATTAAGAAGAGATATGTGGTGACTCGTAATTCGGTCCCTAATACTCCAAAAATTTTATGTAAATGAATCTGAAGGTTAAGGATGGTCAAGTCGAAGGGTGTTTATTCTCGACATTTCGGACCAGTATCAGTTCAGTGACTTCTCACTTGTCTCAGTGTAAGAGCCCTCTTCAGACGTGAATCCCCTCAAGGTATCGTACTCACGAGACAAAAGTGAGACCCCAGTTCGATTCACCATTCCAATGACCATCTTTTTGGTCTCGGAAATACGGAACCCTTAGGTCTTCTGACCAAGAAGGGGAAGACCCAACGAGAGTCGACTCTCTCCTCTAGGGGTTTAAGACAGACGGGTGTAGAGACCCACTGGGGATTTGGTGTATCCGTACCTGGCCTCAGTGTCGTCTAGTCGGTTTCTGTCTTCCGGACTGGACTCTAACCTTGAAGACGGGTTCTCTGCAAAACGCCAAGTCCAGGTTGGGCTCAATTGACGGATGATTTTATTTTCTTTGGTGAGTAGACTCTTTTTATTGTCTTACGTCAGAGGTGTTGAACCATAGGTACTGTCGGTAAGTGTTGTGCCGGCATATGTTACTTAGTCCTTTTACACTGGAAAAGAGTTCCCTTTTTCCGTTAGTCGATTCTGATTGTGGGTCGACTAAACTCAGTGTCTTAGACGTGTTGATAATATTGATAGGAGTTATTATATTTTCTTTTAGATGAACATCCTTTTTTCTCTTTCTGACAATTCATCTATATCTTTTCTAAAAAAATTACTTTACCTTTAAGATTTTGTTTTAATATCTCAGATTTTACTTTTTTTAATATCTAGCAGAATCGTCTTACCTCCACCGTCTCCAATTTTTTTTTCACTTGAACTTCTTTTTAGTCATCTTGAATAGGTCAGACCTATTGTCTTTTTTTCTAATTCCTTTTCCACTCGTCTCAGAGTCTCTAGATAATAAAGTATAGTTTGTCAGATTTACCGATACCTACCATCAGGGTCCTCTCCTGTCTTTCTTACTCCGTCCATTTATAAAATTCTTTATGACTAAAATGCTTATACTATTTTTCTCAAAAATACTTATACTATTTTTTGTTCAAATATCGAAATCCTACGAGTCACTTGTGGTCGTCCTATTTATCTACCGGATCAGTATAGTATTACTTTAATGACTTTCGGTCTAAATTTCTCGTCTAGAACTTCGTAGTTCTCGTGTCGTTATGTCATATGTGTCCATTGTCGACGACAACTGGGACCTTGTTGTGTTCAATCTTGGCGTGTCTAGGTAATATATGTCTAAAGTCTTTTATGTATCATGTCATGACATGTCAGACCAACCAACCTTGGCACCTACGTCTCAGTACCTATACCTCTCGGTCAAGATATTATGCACCTAAAAGCTGACGAGCTCCCTCCTCCCGTCAACGGGACTGGCGACACCACAAGTCCCCAGTCGACATAAACTAAATGTCAACTGAAAGGTAGTCTTTGATACCTTCGTACTTTTCTTACCTTGTCGTAGAAATTTCCAGAACCCGCCTCCCCACCCCCTCGTCCTCCTCTTGTGACAACTGTGTCATAAGGGACAGTTCATTTTTATAGGGAATCAAGTGAAAGGAAGAATCTCACGTCTGTTCCTTTTTAATTCTTAAGTAGTGATGTTTTGGACATAATATTCTATAATGTGATAGAACTCCCCAAATATTTTATATATCGATACTATGAATTTTTATTGATTATTTTCTACCTCCTTTAGTTACTAGAAATGCAAATGACCCCAAAATATAAAATATACTTTACCATGTAATTCATCGGATACCTTTTAATTCCCATATATAACATATAGATGTCATTGTTAATAACGAAAAATTTTTATCTTTTTAATTCGATCTTAAGGTTTTCTAGTGATAAAAATTTCCGGTTCGTTTCTCCTTGTTCTTTGTCCTGTTTATAATATCTTTGATTATGCTTTTACTATTTGGGTTTGAATTGGTATAGTTACTAACGTATTTTGTATGATCATCTTATTTATTATCAATTTTACGTCTTTAATAGTCTTATCTACCTTTTGATCTGGGTTTACATACAACACATGAACCTGAATCACTGAACGAAGATTGTTTATCTTGACCGTCCTTCCTACTATACACCGAAGACTTTGATCCAGTATTTCGGTGGGTCGAACGTGACAGATTCTGGAGACCGATACCTCTCTCGGTCGAGAATACGGCGTACCTGTCAGGTCGTCGTGGGACGTCTCCGGGTGTATTTCTCTTTGGCTCCGGAAGGTAGTTGGTGGAACAGGAGTACTTCAGTCAGTGGAAATGTCCCTGTAAGAAGTCGACACTCTACCGACATGGGACCGGTCTTATAACCGATGTCGTAGTACATTCTTGGGTGTGATCTTGATGGGTGGATTTGGTAAGGATTTAAGGACTGAGAATCTTTGAATCACAAAATTCGGTGGTTCAAAAAACGTGGCTAAACATTATGACGTCATCTATTGATGATATACGTGTATGTTCCCCGTATGAAATTTATGCTTCTGTTTCCAACTTTCTTTACTAACCTTTTTCTATGGTACGTTTGTCATACGTATTCTTCAAGACCGGTCTCTGACCCTGTCTGTAAAGTGGTATCTTTTATGTGTCCACCATCTATTCGTGTACTTTTCTACGAGTCGTAGGAATCAGTAATGCCTTTACGTGTAATTTTGCGTTGCGTCACGGTGATGATTGACGGTTTGCAGATTTTACTGACGGGTATGGTCAACAACGGCTCTTACCTCTTGTCGATCTTTGTAGGTAACGACCCTTTACATTTTTGTTGTATTAAAACCTTTTGTCGGTAGAGAATCTTTCAACTTGTATGTGGATGAGATACTAAGACGGTAAGATGAGGAGTCATAAATGGGTTCTCTTTTTTCTTTTGTACAGATATGTTTCTAAACATGTGTCTACAAGTGTCGTTGAAATAAACATTATGGGTTTCTCACGGCTGTTAGGTTTGTTTGACTATAAAGGTATGTCACCCTATGAGAGTCGTTATTTTTCCTTACTTGAAAAGGACGACATGAGATGTAGTACCTATTTAGAGTTTAAGTAACACGGTTCACTTTCTTCGGAGGAGATAGGGAGACGGTTTTTCATGTTTGACATACTGAGGTAAATATATTTTGAGATCTTTTACATTTGAAGACATAAGTTCCTTTCGTCTAGTAACCCAACGGACCCCGACTTTCCTCATAACGTTTTCCCGACTCCTTTGAAGTCCCCTTTACCCATACAAGTAATGGAACTAACTCAACTATCAAAACACCTACATATGTATACAGTCTTGAATAGATTGACAGTTGAAATACACTCACATCAAATAACATACAGTCCATTGAGAGTTATTCCGACCTTTGGAAAGTTGTATAAAAATGCATTTATGTTTACTTACTTCTGTAAAAATCTTCTTTCACAATCTTCGGAGAGTTTTACGTTTGTCACTATCTGACATTCATCAGTAGACTTGACCCACAAGTGGGGTAAGAGCGAGATAATTGATTGGTTGATACGGTGTATCCCACCCCGAAGTGCAGAGTCCTCTGGAGTCTTAAAGTTTTAATAGCTTCCTGTCCAATCTACCCTACAAGACATTCCAACGATCACGAGGGTCAACAGATTACGAGGGTCCCATGTTTTCTTTCGATTGTATATAAGAGGAAACAACATCTAAAGGTTACGTGTGTCAGTCGTCTACCTACTGGAGAAACTGTAGGAGTAATTTTCACCTCCATCCAGTTCTAGTGTAATTTAGGGATCTCTCAGAATAATTGCTCAGATACCGTCAAAAGGAGATCTCGGGTGGTGTGTAGAGAGTTCATGACTCTTTGTAATAAGATTAAGATGGTGTGGAATAAGAAAATTTAGGCAAGTTAAATCAGACAATTCTACCTCTTCGGTAAAAAAGTCATATTGTGTCATTATATTAATCTAAATTGTTATCTACATACGGACAACTTTTCCTACCCGGTAGAGTTTTGTCGTGTGATCTTGGTATAAATTTAAGGTGTGATTTTTGAAGTTTTGAACGAGGTTCACACATAACAACACTACCCTATTTTTGTAAGGTTAAATACACAATAAAGCGTTTTTGGTTCAATGGAACTTTGTACATAATTGTACATTTTGTCTACTGATTACGGTCAAGCTACGTACTTCGTCCCGTGAGTCTCGACCACGAGACCCTGTTGGGTCTCCCTGCCCCACCCTTCCCTCCACCCTCCCCCCAAGTCCTACCACCCTGTGTATATACGGGTACCGACTAAGTGCAGTTACATACCGTTTTTGGTGGTGTTATAACATTTCATTAGTCGGAGGTTAATTTTAAGTTTCCGTTTCGTAAAGATGTATACTAACTTGTAGAATCTAAAAAATGTCAGAACAGTAGAATTTATCCTTATTCCCTTGCAATTGATGTTTTTTTTTCTTTTTTTTAAGTTCCTAGAGAGACGGATTTGAATGCATACAGATTTTTATTCATATTTCAGTCATAAAATTTTGAACTTCACAATAAAACCTTATAAAGATTTCATAAGAGTTTAATGGAACTACTTCCTCAAAATAAGTCTAAAATTTTAACACTATTTTTAAAGAGGTAAGTATCCTCCAAGATAAATTAAAACGTCAATTACTAAAACAGTATTACAAACTGTATTGTCTTTTAAGAACTATAAACTGATGTATGTCCAGACATACACGTTTATCGTAAAAAAAAAACCGGAACGTTTTATTAATTAAGTACTATTTTTAAAAATTTTTCTGTGAGGTATTGACTTAAATTCCAATTTTTTTATCACTTTACGAAAAACGGTTTAGACCAATTTTATTTCTAAAGAACCTTACTAATTTTTCTTATTACAAACGTCAGATTTGAACCTTTGATTTCATACTGTCAGTATGATTGTCAATAAAAGATTTTCTCTATTAAAAATACTGTTTCATAGTTACTCATATAATACAATAATATATAATTATCATCACTATTACTCCTGTCTCTAAATTTAGTAACTACCATTTTGATTAATAAATCCAATGTGAAAGTCGAAAGTTTTGTTAGATCTCGACTGTTGTTTGATAGGATTTTTGTATGTGTTATGTGTGTCAACTGTTAAGTGAGTCCTTAGTTTAAAATTCAAGAAAGAGAGCAAATACGTAGGGTCAGTAAATTAACATTCTCACTAATAATTAGGTACAAAGGAGCACATGGACGTATATTTACTTTGGTTAGTTTATGAGTATTCTTTCATTTTCTTTTCTAGGAAGTAAGTTTACATATATCGGTTCACTTGTGACCATAGTCTCGTCTTCGAGGTAATTAAACGATGAACTAGACTGTTCCTTACTGTGCATTGATCACGAAGGATTCTGTGACATATTTTAGAATTCCTAAATTATTTTGACTCTTTTGTTATTTCTTTTTTATTCATTAGGTGCCAGAGAACCTCTACTGCACAAACGAAATTGAGTTTTTACTGTATTTTCTTGTAACATAGAAAATTGTTGAAACATATCTTACAGTTACCGATTTAACCCGTATGTCAAGTTGATATTATTTTTTCTCTTTTCTTATATTAATCTAGAAAGGATTGTCCTTCCGACATGTAGTACGGACGTGTTTGAACCCCATAGGTAAAACTGTAAGTGATATTCCCACCATAGACGACTATCGACTGAGTTCGATATCCCCCTCTGTCCTCCGACAGAAGTCGGACGTCACTGACTCTTATTTCTGGGTCTTTAGTTTATTAGCTTTAGTAGTTGAGGATGAACGGTCATGTCTGACGTCAATTACGAATGAGAATGGCATTTCTTGACTTTCGTGTGGTCTTACGATAGTTGAATGTACAAATATATAAATTGCTGTAATAGATAGTGGTAATAGTGGAATTGTAAATAGTTCCCGGCGTGGACTGGTCATCGTTGGAGAAGGAATGAGATTTTACCTGGCACACATTCAGTGACGTGTCTCTTCTATCACGGGATTACTTATCTTTACAACTTTATCATGCTTTAGTGACGATTAATGAACTTAATAAAATGTGTCTCTAAAGGGAGGGATATTTTCTTCTTGGAAGAGGATAAAGGTTTTACTCTGGTCACTGTCGGTCGTAGTGGTGTTACGGCCAGTCGTGGCACCACAGGGCCGGTGGTGGGGTCCAGGTTTACCGTGGTGGGTATAGGAATCTTGGATACTCGTCAGATAGACGGTCGAATCTCTTGGTTGAGCTTCGGAAGGACCTACCTTGAGATGGAAGTCGATTACTTTAGCGAGGGGACGTTTCGTCGTCGCTCCTGTCTCTCGGGAAGAGGGACTAGCTCCTGGAGGTCTTGCTGGACGACTCGGTGAGTCCGCACGACCTGGGGAGCGTGAGTGGGTACCTTTGCCGGCTCCGGGTCAAACGACGTTCATGCGGGACGGACAGGGAACTGGAGAGACTGAGTTTGAACCTGTTGTACCTCACCAATCTGTAATGGTACGGGCCGTGCAGTAGCCCTGAGTGTGGCGAGTCGCGGTGGTGAGGGTCGTACAAGAGACGGCTGAAGGATCTGGGTGTCCTGGACGGCGACGGCACCCTGATTGTCGTGTCTAAAGAGCAGAGTCTCAAATACTCCAAACTTCTGCTGCTGCTACAAAGGTTTTCCAGTCTAAAATCTCTGTCTAGGTCTCAACGTAGTAACGTTAATGTCATACAACAGTGTCTTTCTACCCTGCCTACCAGTCTCCGACCTTTGGTTCAAACTTTTGTAAAGTGACGTAGGTCGTCACTTACGGACACTAAACTATATCGTGTCTCGAAAGACTTTTTTTGTTTGTTTTTTTTTTTTTGTGATGAGGTTCTTCTGAGTAGACAAAGAGGTCTGAAGTCATTTCTTGCTTTCCATGGAAATCTAATTTTTACGCTTCTCATTCCATACGTCCCACCGTTGTGCTCCCGGAGACCAATAGTCGATGTCAATTTGGAGACACCAGTAAAATTCTGGAATTTATTTTCCGTCTGTCGAGGCGACTTTTTCTTCCCTCCACTCGCTAGTGACGTGTCCCATAGAGGATCTTTACCGGACTCGGGCCGGGTTCTACGTCGGTCCCAGTTCCCGTCACCGGTCATGGTCGGTCAAGTCACTGTTGAAGGGCGACTTCTGAAAACCAAGGTAAGTCTTTGGCTACATTAAAAAAAACACACAAAATCAAATAAAACACTAAACCCCCTTAGAATGAAATCTAGAGGTCTAAATTTAACTTTACCCTCTAGAAAGTGGTAATGGTCTGTTACAGTTGTTTTATGACAGCATTTGTTAGGTGAGATTCTTCAGGTCCACATAACTATTGTGACTTTTCAGATAATCGTCGGGAGGCCCAACTAATGTAACTAAAATTACACATATAATCTGTGAACATACATATGAGACTGTAACACTAAACATGTCGGATACAACCTCATTCCTTAACCTATGGGTCACCAGGATGAACGAAATTATTGAGCTTATAAAGATCTCATGAACTCGGTGCACATAAAGGTATAAATTCCTTAACGACTGAAAGTCCATTGGTCCAGGTAGAGTTTCTTGGTTCTTTTCCGAAACCGCACTTTATAGAAAGACTCGACTACTCGACGGTTCTCTTCCGTTCCGTCGTCAGACAGCAGGGGGATCCTGTAAGGGTCTTGCCAAGTCCACCGCACCACCGCGGTCCAGCCGGCCGCCTGGGTCGGGACCGGAAGGAGAAGAGCCAGTGGCTAGGGACCAATGGCAAAAGGTCCGAACATTGACCTACAGTATGGACTCGAGAGTGACATAGCAGTCCGACTTCCAACTCTTTGACCTCCATAATAATCATCAAAAAATATAACTTTTTCAGTATAAACAACTCATCCTATCAAAGTCTCAAAAGATTTTACGGTTGATAGTGTCCTAAAGGTTTTAATAAAGTCAGTTAACGATCAGTAAATTCATATACTGTTTTATATTTTATTGACTTTTTTTTTTTTTTGGGTGGACTTTAGATGAATTTTCACACCTCTGAAAATGATTTATTCTCGTAACACGAGATTGGAGTGGAACCCATTTGGGATCAGTCCAAAAGACACCCAGACATTTACCACTTACAAGGGTGTCACTGCCCGTCGGACTGGGTAATGAACCTTTCTCAGACACTTAGTAAAGATCCAAAACACAAAACGGATTCTTGACTAGAATGAAATATAAAAATAGAGTCAAACACTTAAAATGAGACATTCTTTTGAGGTAAAAGGGTCACAAGTCAACGGGCCGTGGGATCTCGGGAGTCAACTTTCGGGTGGGTTGACCTTTCACGAAGACCTACCAAGCCCGTCTCCACCAGTCCACGTCACACCAGACATCATCCATAAAACTCACGGATCTCTAACCAGTAGGTTGTCCACCCTTTAACATTGGTAACTCGTCTCGCGGTGGAAGACTGGTTCGGGTCGTCCTACCAGTCGTAGGACCCGCACTCATCCAAGGAGAGTCTCCCGGACAGAGGTCCCGACCCCGAGGACTGACCCCTTACACGAAAAGAATCCCCTCCAGACCCGGGACTCGAAAACAGGTCCCGAACAGACCGGGTGTGAATTCTGAGACTCGTAACATAAGTAAGTCTGACTTTATACAATAATCGTCGTCTATAATCACCCTGACATCCTCCGTTGACTTGTCGATCACCATAACCGAGAACAGCTGAATTGAAAGATAGAGGCAGTAGGACGTGACACATATATCTGACAAGAAATCGGGAGTCGAGGGGAATAACGAACCGATTCTATCCAAACTTTGTACGGTGTCCTTCCAACGAGAGGTTTTTGTGTGTGACGTCACGTGTCTTACGGTAGAATGTATGTCGGACGAGAGAGGACTACTACTTAGCGACTCACGGGTGAAGTGGAAGTGCGTCGTCGTAGAGGGGACTTCCGCCGTTCCTCGCAGGTCAATGACTGCGAGCGCCGACGGCGGACGGGAGGGCAGGACCGCACACACGTCAACCCCCCTCCCCCACCATGACAACACATGGTGGGACGTTTCATGGTATGACGGGTCGTCTGTCGGTGGAGGATCTTTGTAATAGAGTGCAGGTCAGAAGAAAGGATTTATAAGGACTTTGTGTCATCATAGCTCGAATGGAATGATCGCATATATCCACGGTCCAGCACAGTAATTCCCACCCTCCTTGTCTTTCACTGTAGTCTCTACGACGTCTCGGAACCGCTCAGGTCCGTATACACCAGTAGAACATGTAAAGTCGTTTCGTACATGATCTTTTAGAGTGTCCTGTGACGCCCGAAATGTAGGATCACAAAAAGGACTTTACACGTTAGATGACATATCATAGACGGTGCATAAACATGTATCTACGTCAGACTCAAGTACGTTGAAGTACGAGTCTATGACGAACACAAAATATACTTATAAAAATACCGTGATTTCTCTGGAATAAATTTAAAGGAAAAATGTTTGACGTGCCAAGACACTGGGCACCTGCACGTAAGAGTCTTAGCACCACTTCCGTGGTACCACACCAGGGGGGTCGACGACGGGCATCTCCGCGGCAGTGCTCGACACTCCAGTCACCTGCGGTTCACTGTCGACTACTCTTCCCACAGTGGATAAACCAGTGGTTTCGACTGAGTCCGAAGGAGGTGGGGTCCAGTAAGATCGGTATGTTCGAAAGAGGTCTCAGGGAAAGTCCTAGAGTCCGACTTTGACCGGTGGTGTCGACCGCTTTCTCGACAGGGGCGGTCCCGGCCTGGTAGAGCAATGACAGGTGTTGGTCGGAAACCGACCCAAGTGTGGGGAGTGAGTGTGTGCACAGGCCCGCACAGGCCACCGAGGGCGGTACTCAGTCGACCTCCCACACGCCACCGTGGTCCCCGACAAAGCTCTTGAAGGGTCTCTGGCTGACAGTCGTAGGTAGTCGTCTCTGTGACCCCGGTGTGTCGATCCAGGTGTTCATCTCGGGGTGTCCAGTGGTGGGTAGTGTTGTTCACAGTCAGGACTGGCGACCGTGGTCTCGTCCTGTGGTCCGTTTCACTGGGGGTGGACCTCCGGTGTGTTGGTCGGGTGTGAGTCTCTTGTGATTGACCTTCCAGTCCCAGTGGTCCTTTGTCGAGTGTGCACGCCCGCACACACAGACCTCTCGTCGGAGTGACGTAAAGGCGGGTAGAACATGCACCAAAGGCAGTCTTGACCTTTTACTGTTGCTTCTACATCAGTAAGAAAAAGAGCCAAGTTTGGAAACTATTGAACGAGGAAGTCACTAGAAAGACCCGATGTAAAAATAAACACTTCACTGACGTACCGTTATTCGTCCAGAGGTAGACAGGGGTAAGCGGGAAAGAACGTCATAAACTCCTTTACGTAGTAATGTTTCCCAGAGATGGACTTGAGAGTCTAAGCTCCGGACATTAAGTCTTTCGACGTGTACAAATGTTTGCTCGAGAAGGGGAGGTGCGTTTGTGCAACGAGACACTTAGTGTAGTCTTTTACAGTGCTGGGACACTATTGTCCCACCGTCAGAGTCTAGACGTTCCACGACAGACCATAGTTTGTGTAGTACAGTAACCGCTAGAGCTGCGTCGACAGTCCAAAATTGTCTCGAGACACGGTTGGTGATTCTGTTTCGAAATTGGTTCAAGATCTTAGTGGCTCTGAGCATTACTAATGGAGAGGTGTAGTACGACATTCCTTTGAACGACCGAATCCTCCTCCTTCGTAAATCCTTTCCCAAATTAACGATGGTTTTCATGAATTGGAGCTCATTGATGATCATTACGTTTGAACGAAATTTCCTTGGTTTCCGTAACGGTTCATAAACGGTTTTCTTCCGTGAAAAATAAATTTTAAACTCTGATTACTCGAGAGTTTTTAGTCAGGGTTTTTCCATAATAGGTAAATTCCAATATTAAAAGTGTTTCTACATCTATAAGGAGAACAAAAGTACATTCTATCATATCTAAACAAAACAACCCAATTCTTATTATGTATAAATCATCATTATGTCAAAAAGGAAAGATGTATGTTTAAGTAAAAGAACAAAAGAACGAACGTTATCTTTACGTTACTCTATCCACAAAGAGAAGAATAAAAGTAACAGTGTAATACAGAATCGTAGAGTGAGATACTTTTTTTTCCTCTTTCTATGGTTAGATGTCTCGGGACGAATAGTTTCGTGATCAAATTATTTGTTTTTTACTACCGTTAGCCCCCAGGTAAGTACATAACGGAAATACAACAAAAAATTTTCTTTTTGGTACTACGGAAACATAAACGACAAACGTGGGGACTTTAGTTAAGGTATAGTACAAACTTACGGTATGTAAAACGTGTACATGACATGTATCCATTACGTATGACATAAAAATATACACACGTGTAACTAGTAGACTAGAAAACATGTATCACCGGCATAACATCGACTAGCCCTTTACAAACTATAGAGTCGTTAAAACGTAAAAACACAGAGTTTATTTTTTTTTGAAAACTAAATGATACTGAAAACGACGCGTCTCCTTTCTGGTCCACGACACCCAGTCCCCTCGACGTCCCACCCCCGTCCCTCCGGTCCTCCTCTGGGGAGCAGGTCTTGTTCGAAATGTTGGTTCAGTGGTCTGTGCTGGTCGTCCGTACGACTCCGTCGGAGCCACTTAGTGTGTCCGTCACGTGGGAACGGGACCCAGGTTTGTTTGTCCGTCGTCGACTTGAACTGGTATTGTTCTAAATGTGGTTTTGACACAAGTAAGAGGGTCAGTACTCCTTTAGGGTTCACTCCCGAGGCCGTTTCCGGTACCACGCGTCCCTACTTACGTGTGTGTGTACGGACGTCTTTTGACCGAGAGTGAAACTGTGATTATTTACTCGGTGGCTGTCCTAAGGACTTTCTGGTCCCATTAGGAAGTCAAGTCGGAGCAAAGTTTTCGTAAATATACTCCATAAAAATATCCGGTTTTCTTTACCAGAAATCTTAAGTTAAAGAAACTCTCTCTACATTAAAAAGTTGGGTCTTTGGATACCAATTTTATATCAAAACTCTTGTCAAAATATAAAAGGAGAAACAAAACTACTTTATTTTGCCATTACCCTTTTGAAGTAACTCGGTTTTGAAAGTATAGTCATAGAATGATACTTTCGTCCATAAAATGGTGGGAGTCTCTCCTTTTTCTCTTTCTAGTGATCAGTGGACGTATGTTACTTTAAAGTGATAGACACTGGAAAATCCCTGGTTCTCTAGGCGGAGTTACCGGGTTAATTATCTACTACGAAGGTTCCCTGATTCTGCGAACATTGTAGGGTACAACGGTCGGTCCTAGGACGGGAGTCCCTCTCTTTTGCTACAGACGTCCCTGTCTTTCACGGGGTCCGTAAGGGTCCTCACTCGTTCCTTGTCTCGACCCTCGAAATCCCTTCTCTATTCAATCCTGTACATTTCCTGTCAGGTCGTCTCTTCTGATGAGCCCGCTCCAGTCTCAATTCCCTAAAACCGACTCCGGGGCGAGACACGGTCCACCTCCCGACCGATGGTTTCATACCGACGTCCTGTCTCAGACCAGTTCTTTACGACTCCCCAGTGGCTCCCTCACCCCTGTTTGGATCACGACTCTTTCAGACCTTCCCAGCTGTCGACCCGTAGATTCCGAGGGTCTGGGGTTTCCCGACTTCTGAGAAGACCTCTAGTGTGACAAAAGAAACCCTTCATGTCCGGGGTCTTCGGAACGTCTCACACTTGTCTCAGTGGTACATCGTAGAGACGTTAGGAGACGTCGTGTGAACGAGAGCTTAGTTCCGCTGATGGGTCCGGAAACATGTGTCTGTGTGGGTGTGTGCACTACCGACCTCTACTTACTGTCGAGTAGGTGACTCAGGTCCCTTCTGGTCAAAGTCCTTTTACGTTTGATGTACAGTGGTTGTTGAAAGACACAGTGTATTAGGGTTCAGTGGATTGCTGGTAAGGAAGTAAGGAGGAAGGTGTTTCTCGAAGGGAAAGACTACCTAAGTCTTTCTTTGAGTAGACCTGTAGGACCGACAGAAAAGACGACTAAAAATACTGTCGAATAATTTTAATTTGTATGTCACATATGAATCTGTTTTTCGTTCCGGTGAGCCGTCGATAGACTGACGGGAACACGTATGCCGATACGCTGTCTAGTAAGTTCCTCCTGTGACGACTGTTACCGGGACACAGGAGATTGGGGTTATTTACATGAGTGGGAAGAGGGGTGCGGGACCATGTGTCGCGGTCCCGTGTCCTTACGTTGACTGTCTGTCCAGTCATCTTTATCGTCGTTTACATAATTTACGTCGATCTACGGTCCGGGACACGGTTTGTGAAACACATATTGGAGCAAATTGGTATTCGGATTCTCACTCCTTGAGAATGACAGGGGTAAATTGTCTGGATCGTCAAGTTCTGTCTCTTCCCTTTACAGAACGGACCTCAATCTTTCGTCTTACACCTAAACTCTGGTTCGAAGATTGTAGGGTCTTGGGTCTGGTAAAGACATGTGAGCCATGTGTGTTAGGTTGTAGAAACAAGTCTATGTACTGTTTTAAGTCAACTACTATCGTCTAAATCGATTACAGTCAAAGTGGGGTTGACCCACAGAGAGTTCAGAGGAGTTAAAGTGTGTAAAATGTTTCATCGACAGATGAGTGTACCTACCAATTGTCGAACATGATCCATTCGAGGTTAGTCTTGTACCCAATAGAATTCACTGTCCATAGAATTCACTTCGGGTGCCACCCCGGTGCGGGTTACTGAGTGTTTTGACGGGTGGACCTGTCCCTGAAGACCTCGGTGGACGTGTGTACGCACACACGAGCAGTGAGTCAGTACGGTCTGAGACGTTGGGGTGTCTGACATCGGACGTTCCGAGGAGACAGGTACCTAAAAGGTCTGTTCTTATGACCTCACCCAACGGTAAACGAGGAGGTCCCCTAGAAGGGTTGGGTCCCTAGTTTCCACACAGACAGAGGACGTAACCGTCCGTCCTAAAAAATGGTGACACGGTGAGCCCATCTCGGTGAACTCGTATAGGTTTTTGGATCCTCGATACCTTACTAAAATGCTATAGATCACTTCAACTTCTATGTTTGGGACACTGAGTCGTCGAGTTGACTATGAGTAGGAACTCTTTGTGTGCGTGTGTCCGTTAGTGTACGTTCTTAATTGTACTTTCGTAGGAAAAGTTTCGTTTGTAACTTTTGATGAACATACGGAAAGTGAAACGTTTATAAATTTGTATCGTTAAATGTATTTACTTGATATAGATTACATAGCTGCACTTTCTTAGAGTTCCACGACTTCTACTCACGTTTTACATCGGACGTATTAAGTTCATTGTAAAATTTAGTTGTTACGACAAGTGAAAAAAACATATCTCATATTTTTATACCTAAATACAGTTATGGTTCTAAGTTCTATGAAGGTCTTCTCT
This sequence comes from Capra ibex, assembly GCA_006410555.1. Taxonomy (NCBI): domain Eukaryota; kingdom Metazoa; phylum Chordata; class Mammalia; order Artiodactyla; family Bovidae; genus Capra; species Capra ibex. The sequence continues at coordinate 9,505,156 of SJYO01052794.1, forward strand.
CCTCATTCTAACGTTTGTTACATTTCGTCCAAAGTTAATTATAACTTACAAATTAAAAAAGATATAAAATAAAGAAATCATTAAGATATCGGTATATCTTTTTAGTCAAGTCAAGTCAACGAGTCAGCACAGGCTGAGAAACACTGGGGTACTTAGTGTCGTACGGTCCGGAGGGACAGGTAGTGGTTGAGGGCCTTAAGTGAGTTCTGAGTACAGGTAGCTCAGTCACTACGGTAGGTCGGTAGAGTAGGAGCCAGCAGGGGAAGAGGAGGACGGGGGTTAGGGAGGTTCGTAGTCTCAGAAAAGGTTACTCAGTTGAGAAGCGTACTCCACCGGTTTCATGACCTCAAAATCGAAGTCGTAGTAAGGGAGGTTTCTTTAGGGTCCCGACTAGAGGAAGTCTTACCTACCCAATCTAGAGGAACGTCAGATTGCCTGAGAGTTCTCCGAAGAGGTTGTGGTGTCAAGTTTTCGTAGTTAAGAAGCCACGAGTCGAAAGAAGTGTCAGGTTGAGAGTGTAGGTATGTACTGGTGACCTTTTTGGTATCGGAACTGATCTGCCTGGAAACAACCGTTTCATTATAATTGTGAATAAATGACTATGAACTAAAGAAATAAACGGGAATAAGAAATGATACTCAACCTTTTTCTATTCGAATTTTTCTTAATGTGTCCTTAGGGTACTTTTTGACGTACGGTCAATTGAATCTATTTTATCTGTTTAAGGAACTTTCTATGGTTGATGGTTTTTAACTGAGTTGTTCTTTCTTTTTGACTTTCGGAAAGGAAATTTTACTCCTTGTTCCTGAAGGGATCACCCAGCCACCCATTCTTAGACGGACGGTTACGTTCCTTGTGTCTCAGTCAGGGACTGGGTCCTTCTAGGGTGTACGCAGTCTCGTTGATTCGGGTACGTGGTGTCGATGGCTTCGGACGTCCGAGAATCTGGGAGTGCGGTGGTGATTGCTCGTGGACACGGTGTCGATGTCTTCGGGCACGTGGGATCTCGGGTTCAGCTTTGATGACTCGGGTACACGACGTTGACGACTTCGCACACCTGGATCTTGGACACGAAGTGTCGTTCTGCTCGGTGGTGGCACTCTTCGGGGATACTGCGTTGATCTCTCGTCGGGGGTACGATACGTCGATCTGGGCACACGTCGTTGTTTCCGGTCTTGTCGGTAATTATTTACATTGTCATACGTGTACAGTCTTTTTTGGTTTCGTTCTTCAACGGGTGAGAACGGTGAACAAGTTGTGTCGTGACCTTCAGGATCGGTCTCGTTAATCCGTTTTTCTTCTTTATTTTCAGTAGACTTAATCCTTCTTCATGTCGATAGTGCTAAACTTCTACTGTACAATATATCTTTTTGGGAGTTCTAAGGTGGTTTTTTGACAATTTAAGTCATTTCAACGTCCTATATTTTAATTATCTGTTTTTATTCGACCGAAAAACATGTTGTCAATACTTGATACTCTTTCTGTTTAAGTCCTTTATTACAAATCTTAACGTAGTTTTTCTTATTTTATGAAGTCATATTTGAATTGGTTCCTTCACTCTCTGAACAAATGACTTTCGACATTCTGTGACTACTTTCTTTGACTTCTATGGTGATTTACTTTTATATAAGGTACAAGTACCTGACCTTCTTAATTATAACAATTTTACAGATATGATAGGTTTCCGTTAGATGTCTATGTTAAGGATAGTTTTAAGGCTACTGTAAAAAAGTGTCTTTATTTGTTAGGATTTTAAACATACCTTGATGTTTTCCGGGGGTTTATCGGTTTTGTTAAAACTCTCTCTTCTTGTTTCGGTCACAATAGTGTAAAGGATAAAAGTTTGATATGAGGTTTCGATATTATTAGGTTTGTCATACCATGACCGTATTTTTGTCTGTGTATTCCCTCAAGGGACCACCGGATTACCAATCCTATTACCCGAAAGTGACGACGTCGGACCCAATGTAGGGGTCAGTTCCCTGACTCTAGGGTGTCGACGTACTGTGTCGTTTTTTTTTTTTTTTTTCTTGGGTGTCTTTGTGTATCTAGTTACCTTGTCTTATCTTCCGGGTCTTTATTTGGGTGTGTATATACCAGTTGATTACATACTGTTTACTCCGTTTTCATATGTTACCGCTTTTCTCTCAGAGAAGTTATTTACCACGACTCTTTTGAGTTGTAGGTGTACGTTTTCTTACTTTGACCTGGGAGTGGAGTAGACTGTGGTGTGTGTGTTTAATTAAGTTTTACCTAATGTCGGAATTTACATTCAGAACTTTGTTATGTTGGGGTTCTTGTACATCTCCTTTTAGAGGAATTGTACCCAGAACCGTTACTGAAATGTATATGGTTTTCGTGTTGTTGTTTTAGTTTTTTCTTTTTTCACCTTGAGCTAGTTTGATTTTTCAAAGACGTGGCGTTTCCTTTGTTTTTTGTATTTTTCCGTTGTGTTGTCTGGTCCTTTATAAGTGTTTGATATATAGACTATTTAATTATATGTTTAGTATGTTGAGTTGTCGTTTTAGTTTTTGTTTATTGGGTAGATTATTACCCGTTTCCTATACTTATCTGTAAAAAGGGTTTCTTCTGTATATTCGTCTGAAACAAAATGACACGAAACGAAATAACGTGAAGTGTCTATGACGAAAAAAAAAAAAAAATGTTTACTTATAAACACCGTTGGGAAACAGTTCGTTCAGACAACTCACGGTAAAAGGGTTGTCGTAAATGATAAAAACTCAGACATACAGTGTAAAACCATTGAGAGTTTTATTATTTGAAAAAGTAATAATAATAAACACTAGAAACTTCAATATGATACTGAACGACTTCCGAGTTACTAATCGTAAAAAATCGTTATTCATAAAAATTTCAAATTCCATGTAACCAAAAATTTGTATTACGATAACATGTGTCTGATGTCATATCGTATTTATATTGAATATACGTGACCCTTTGATTTTTTAGGTACACTACATGAGATGAATGAATCTTCACCAGACGTTGACTGGGACGTCATAGAGACTCCATATGGACATGTTTACCGGTTGTCCGTATACTTTTCTACGAGTTGTAGTGATTAGTAGTCCCTTTGCGTTTAGTTTTGATACCACCCTATAATTGAGTGTGGATAATCCTATTGACAGTAGTTTTTCTGTTCTCTCTCTTAAGGGACCACCACGTTACCAATTCTGAGACACGACGGTTACGTCCCCTACGTCCAACCTAGGGACCAACCCCTTCGTTCTAGGTTGTACGGTAATTCACGTCGGTTTCTAATTTTTTTGTTTAATTTTTTTTTTCTGTTTTCTATTGTTCACAACTACTCCTACACCTCTTTTCCCTTGATAGCACTTGACAATCACCTTTACATTTAATCATGTCAGAAATACCTTTTGTCGTCCCTCCAAGGAGTTTTCGAATTTTTGTTTTGATGGTATACTATACCAGTAGGGTGAAGAACTACGTATAGGTCTCCTTTACTTTAGTCATAGAGTTTTCTCTATAGAAGTGAAAGTACAAGTGACTTCATAATAAATGTCATCGGTTCTATGTCTTTGTTGGATGGACAGGTAGCTGTATCCTTGTCTATTTCTTTTACACTATGTGTGTGTGTCCTTATAATAAGAGAGAATACTTTCTACCTTTAGGACAGAAGACATTCTTTTACCTATTTTGCACTCTCGTAATGTGATTCACTTTCTTCAGTCTGTCTTTTTCTGTTTGTGACATCTACCATAGGGAATTATACACTATAATTCCGGTCGGAGTGTCTTTGTCTGTCATCACTGCTGATAGTCCATGTCCTCACCCCCTCCTTACCGTTCTGTAACTAGTTTTCTTGTCTGAACGTTCATATTCTACTTCTTCAAGACCCCTAGATTACATCTTGTACCCCTTTCGGTAATTGTTATGACATGACATAACTTTAAACGATTTTCTCATCTAGAATTTATAAAAGTAGTGTAAAGTTTTTTTTTACCAGTCATACACTCTATTATACAATTAATCGAACTGATCCTAATAGGAAAGTTTGACACATCTACATAGTTTATATGACATGTATATATGTCAACTAATATGGAGTCATTTCGACCCCTCTTTTACTTTTTCACGACTTTCTTTTTTTTTCAGTTGACTTTTAAGATATATGTTGTTTCACAGGTAGTTTTTACTCCTTCTTTAATTCTGTAAGGGTGTATTTGTCTTTGATTTTCTCGATAGTGGTGATCGGGTCGGAATGTTCTTTACGAATTTCCTGAGGAAGTTCAACTTTACTTTCCTACTACCTGTCATTGAGTTTCAGGATACTTTTTATTCTAAGAGATCATTTCCATTTATAACTATATACCTGTTCATTTTTGGACATTATAATAGTAAATCTAGAATTGAGGTTAAAAATAAGTAAGTATTATTCTAAATTTTCTCTTTTCGTATTATAACTGAGATTCAGATATAATCACGACGACGACGACGGCGACGGTTCAGTGAAGTCAGCACAGGCTGAGACACACCGGGGTATCTGTCGTCGGGTTGTCTGAAGGGGCGGGGACCCTAAGAGGTCCGTTCTTGTGACCTCACTCAACGGTAAAGGAAGAGGTCACGTACTTTCATTTTTCACTTTCACTTCAGTGAACCAGCACAGGTTGATAATCGCTGGGGTACCTGACGTCGGAAGGTCCGAGGAGGCGGGTACCCTAAAAGGTCCGCTCTCATGACTTCACCCAGTGGTAACGGAAGAGGGACATAATCACCCATGTATTGTTTATTACTACATTAAACACTGTAGTCGTTGTTTCCACCCATATCTCCTCGACAGTTCTTCATCTTAAAACATACACTCTTTTCAAATTATCAAGAGTCAAATTTACCTCATAGTATTGGAAAATCCTACAATTTACATTAGTGATAAAAATAGTGGAATCTTACAATTTGCATTAGTGTCACACAAAATATGTTGTGTTTCTTTTATGGACCTCTTATATGTGTTTTCTGTTACTCTTCCCTTAGTTTTGTACAGTAACGACTTTTTTTTAATACATTTGTGTTTCCTTCCGTTATACCTTCCCTCCCTGTTTTTCCAAATTTTGTATGTCTTCCGTTTATTTTACCGTTAAGGGATAGTTATTAATTTACATTCATTTAAGGGGGTTAATTTTCTGTGTCTAACCGTCCTACCTAAATTTTTCTCTTAGGTTGAACTACGACGGATACTCTCTGAAAGCTCGATTCCTTTACGTGTCTAAATTTCACTTTCCTACCTTTTTCAATAAGGTACGTTTATCATTGGTGTTCTCTTGTCCTCAATCGCTGTGATTATAGTTTGCGTTGTCTGAAATTTAAAAATTTCTTTTTGATGACGTTGTCTATTTGTTCCTGAAATATATAACTACTTTCCTAGTTAAGTGGATCTTATATTACTAATGTTTGTACGTTTTTAGTGTTTGAGATTTATATATTTCGTTTGTAACTGTCCTATATAGTTCTTAAAGACGTTAAGTTATTGTTTTCTGTTTTTGTCGGGTTAAATTTCTACCTGTTTGTTGACTTTGTCCGTAAAAAGGTTTCTTCCATATAATTACCAGTTATTTGTGTACCTTTCTACGAGTTGTTGTAATTAGTAAGTCAGCCAAGTCAAGTCAGTGAGACAGTACAGACTGAATCGGGGTACCTGACGTCGTGAGGTTCGGAGGGACAGGTACCGGTCGAGAACCTCAAATGAGTCTGAGTACAGGTAACTCAGTCACTACGGTAGGTTGGTAGAGTAGGAGAAGGTAGTAATCAGTAATCCTTATGTTTAGTTTTAGTTTACTCTTTAGTGGAATATGGGTGATCCTACCCATGAGAAAGTCTTTTTGTCTTATTGTCCATGACCACTTCTAAACCTTTTCTTTAACCCTAGGAACACGTCAGTAAGTACCCTTACTTTTTACCACGTCGACGACACATTTTGTTATGCCGTCAGGAAAGTTTTGTTAATTTGTATCTAATGTACACCAGGTCGTCAAGGTGAGACCCATATATGGGTTTTCTTAACTTTCGTTGTAGGATTTCTTTATAAATATGTGTGGACACGAATCGTCTTAACAAGTGTTATCGGTTATCCACCGTCGTTGGGTTCACAAGTAACTATTTACTTGCCTATTTGTTTTGGTATGTGTATGGTACCTTATAATAAGTATAAGTCGGGAAATTTTTCCTTTAAGGTCGCGGGACATGTACCTACTTGTAACTCCTAGAATATAATTCACTTTATTCGGTCAGTTTTTTCTGTTTATATTAAGGTTGTTTACCATGTAAGAGGTCCTATCTAGTGTATGATCCTGTGTTTTGTTCGGAACCATTAAAATTCTTTTGACTTTAGTATAAATTGTAGGAAAGACTGGTGTTGTGATACTTTGATCTTTAGTTGATGTTCCCCTTTTTACTTTTTTTTTTTTTTTTTTTTTTGGNTTTTTTTTTTTTTTTTTTTTTTGGTTGGTGTGATTGTACACCTCCGATTTGTTATATGTTCATTTGTTAGTTACCCAGTGACGTCTCTAGATTCTTGTTTAAATTTGTATGGACCCCTGTTTGTCTTTACTTTAGTATTGTTAGGTTTGAGGTGACCTACGTCGTTTTCGTCAGGATTCTCCCTTTAAGTACTATGTTCGAATGAGGTCCTTTGTTTTTTTATAGTTTATGTGTCTCCTCTCACTTTTTTAACCGAATTTCGAGTTGTAAGTCTTTTGCTTCTACTACCGTAGACCAGGGTAGTGAAGTACCGTTTATCTACCCCTTTGTCACAGTCTGAAATAAAACCCCCCGAGGTTTTAGTGACGTCTACCACTGACGTCGGTACTTTAATTTTCTGCGAATGAGGAACCTCCCTTTCAATACTGGTTGGATCTATCGTATAACTTTTCGTCTCTGTAATGAAACGGTTGTTTCCAGACAGATCAGTTCCGATACCAAAAAGGTCACTAGTATATACCTACACTCTCAACCTGACACTTCTTTCGACTCGTGGCTTCTTAACTACGAAAACTTGACACCACGACCTCTTCTGAGAACTCTCAGGGAACCTGACGTTCCTCTAGGTTGGTCAGGTAAGACTTCCTCTAGTTGGCACCCTAAAGAAACCTTCCTTACTACGATTTCGACTTTGAGGTCATGAAAACGGTGCAGTACACTTCTCAACTGAGTAACCTTTTCTGAGACTACGACCCTCCCTAACTCCCGTCCTCCTCTTTCCCTGTTGGCTCCTACTCTACCGACCTACCGTAGTGACTGAGCTACCTGTGCTCAGACTCACTTGAGACCCTCAACCACTACCTGTCCCTCCGGACCGCACGACGCTAAGTACCCCAGCGTTTCTCAGCCTGTACTGACTCGCTGACTTAACTTCAATTGACTTGGAATGTGGATTTCCTTGATCTTTTTCTTCTCGTTTGTTTTGGGTTTCAATTATTTTCCTTTCTTTAGTATTACTCGTCTCTATCTCTGATTTTTGTTATCTTTTCGAGTTACTGTGATTCTTGACCAAGAAACTTTTCTTTGTTTTAACTATTTAGAAATCGGTCTGAGTAGTTCTTTTTCTCTCCCGGGTTTAGTTATTTTAGTCTTCACTTTTTTCAATACTGGTTATAGTATCTTGATGTTATCCAGTATTCTCTGATGATGTTTGTCAATATACGGTTATTTTACCTGTTGGATCTTTACATGATAGAGAGTTCTGACTTACTCCTTCTTTATCTTTTACACTTGTCTAGTTAATGGTCATTACTTTTGTTTAGTCATTAAATTTTTGGGGGTTATTTTCAGGTCCTGGTCTACCGAAGTATCCACTTAAGATGGTAAATCTCTTTTCAATTGTGGATAGGAAGAGTTTCCTACGAAGTGAATAAATTGAATTAGGTAGGTACAACAACGTTTACCGTTGTATAAGAAAAAAATATCGACTCTTCTTGATTTCTTGGAGGACTACTTTCACTCTCTCCTCTCATTTTCTCAACCGAATTTTGAGTTGTAAGTTTTTTGATTCTAGTACTGTAGACCAGGGTAGTAAAATATCGTCTTACTACCCCTTTGTTACCTTGGTCACTGTCTGAAATAAAACCCCCCGAGGTTTTAGTGACGTCTACCACTTACGTCGGTACTTTAATTTTCTACGAACGAGGAACCTTCTTTCGATACTGGTTGGATCTGTCGCATAATTTTTCGTCTCTGTAATGAAACAGTTGTTTCCAGGCAGATCAGTTTCGATACTAAAAAGGTGATCAGTACATACCTATACTCTCAACCTGGTATTTCTTTCGACTCACGTCTTCTTAACTACGAAAACTTGACATCACAATCTCTTCTGAGAATTCTCACGGAACCTGACGTTCCTCTAGTTTAGTCAGTTAGGATTTCCTTTAGTCAGGACTTATAAGTAACCTTCCTGACTACGACTTCGACTTTGAGGTCATGACTACGTTTCTTGACTGATTAACCTTTTCTAGGACTACGATCCTTTCTGACTTCCGTCCTCGTCTTCCCCTGTTGTTCCTACTCTACCAACCTACCGTAGTGGATGAGCTACCTGTACTCAAATTCATTCGAGGTCCTCAACCACTACCTGTCCCTTCGGACCGTACGACGTCAGGTACCCCAGTGTCCCTCAACCTGTGTTGACTCATTTGGTGACATATGTATGTGGCACATACACAGAGGATTTTAGAGGATTTCCAATTGATAAATTTGTTTTAATTGTTATTTTACCCGAAATGTTGTATACATTTTCACTTTATGCACTTTTGTTATTGTATTTCCAGTCCTTCTCTATACCCTCGTATAATAACATTTTATGTAATATATAATTCACCATACCATAGTGAATTACCACCTGTGATTATTCAATTTCTATAATACTTAGGATACTTTCAGTGAGTCAGGACAGAAACAGTGGGGTACCTGACATCGAGCGGTCCGAGGAGACAGGTACCTTAAGAGGTCCGTTCTTACGACTTGACCCATCGGTAAGGGAAGAGGTCTCCAAGAAAGGTTGGGTCCCTAACTTGGGTCCTGAGTCAACGTCCGTCTAAGAAATGGTAGACTCGGCGGTCCCTTCGGGATATCGTTTGTGATTTGAATTTTTTTTCATTATTCAGTTTCTTTCCCTAATTACGTTGATATTTTAGATTGTTTTAGTTTTTACATATTTTTCTCTTTTCCCTTCCTTTTTTGTCTACCCTGTTTATCTATCGTTTATCATTCTACTATTTAAATTTGAATGAGGATAATTAATAGAGTAATTTAAATTTACCAAATTTATAAAGTCAATTTTCTGTCTAAAAGTCTTACGGATTTTTTCGTTTTGGTTTGAGACACACCGGATATTCTTTGTGAAATTTATATTTCTGTGTCTATTTCTAATTTGTCTTCGTATATCCTTTCCATAGGGTACGATTATGATTAGTTAATAACCTTACCGATATAAATATATTCTGTTTTAAAGTCTCTAAGGTCTCGTTCCTTATAATAGTGTCTATTTCCTCCAGTAAAGTTGGGTGGAGGATCTAATTACCTTTATTTTTGTTTTCACTTGTTCACCCTGGATCAATTTTAAATTTCGAAAACGTGTCGTTTCCTTTGATATTTATTTGTTCCATTTTTCTGTTGGAAGTCTTACTCTCTTTTATTATCGTTTACTTTGTTGACTGTTTACTAATTAAAGGTTTTATAAGTTCGTCGAGCATATTGAGTTGTGCTCTTTTTGTTGGGTTAGTTTTTGACCCCTTTTCTGGAGTTGTCTGTAAAGAGGTTTCTATATGTCTACCGATTGTTTGTGTACTTTCCTGGCAGTTGTGTCTAGTCATAATTTCTTTACGTTTAGTTTTGATGTCACTCTATAGTGGTGTGTGGTCAGTCTTATCGGTAGTAGTTTTTCAGGTGTTTGTTATTTACGACTCAAACCTCTTTTCCCTTCCACACCTCTTTTCCCTTGCGAGGACGTGACAACCACCCTTACATTTAACTATGTCGGTGATATCTTCTGTCATACTTCTAAGGAATTTTTTGATCCTTATTTTGATGGTATACTGGGTCGTCAGGGTGGTGATCCGTATATGGGACTTCTTAGTTTTAACTTTTTCTATGTACATGGGGTTACAAGTAACGTCGTGATAAATATTATCGATCTTGTACCTTCATTGAATCTACAGGTAGTTGTCTACTTACCTATTTCTTGAATATATGTATATGTGTTACCTTATAATGAGTGGGTATTTTTCCTTACGTAAACTCAGTCAAGATCACTCCACCTACTTGGATTTCGGATAATATGTCTCACTTCATTCAGTCTTTCTCTTTCTATTTATAACATATAATTGCGTATCTATACCTTAGATCCTTCTACCATGACTACTTAAATAAACGTTCCGTCGTCACCTCTTTGTCTGTATCTCTTGTCTACATACCCGTACTGTTCTCACCCCTCTCCCACTCTACATACGTCTCTTATTGTACCTTTGAATGGAATGGTGTACATTTTATCTGTCGGTTACCCTGAAACGACATACGGAGTCCTTTGAGTTTGTCCCCGAGCCATAGTTGGATCTTCCCACCCTACCCGTCCCTCGATCCTCCCTCCAAGTCCTCCCTCCCCTGTATGCATGTGGATACCGACTAAGTACAACTACAAACTGTCTTTTGTTGTTTTAAGACATTTCGTTAATAGGAAGTTAATTTTTTATTTAAATTTTTTCCTCTAGTAAAGTATTACTGTTTAAGTACTTCTTCAGTTTTCTTAGGGTTTACAAATACGTGGATTGTTGTTTGATGTCTTTGTTTTTTTAATTTCTTGAAGTGTCTCCCTATCTTTTTAGGTATTAATATCCTTTTCCACAGTTATTGGAGAGAGTCATTAACTGTCATGTTCAGTTCTTCTTTAGTTATCCTAAAATAAAAAATTTTCTAAATTTGTTATGATAATCATTCAAACTGTAATAACTACAAATATGACATGTTACCAAGTGGGTCGTTGTCTTATGTGTAAGAAAAGTTTCTGTGTACTAGGGGTTGGTGTCACTTTAATTTGATCCTTAATTATTTTCCTTCTAGAAAACTTTTAGGGGTTTATAAATGTTTACTTGTATGAAGACACATTGTTATTCGGTTCCCTCTTTTCATGAAACTTGACTTACTTTTAAAATTTTTGTGTTATATAGTCTTTCATACTGTACGACGATTTCGTCATGTACTTCCCTTAAAAACATCGCGAAATTCCCTTGAAAACTTACGGAAATAATCCCCCTTTTTTTTTTTCAAGGGTTTAGTCACCGGAGCCGCAGGTGAGATTTTTTTTTTTTTCTTTTCTTTTCTTTTTTTTGATCTTTTTCTTTTCGTTTCATTTGGATTTTACCTTTTTTCCTTTATATTTCCGGTCTGATCTTTAGTTACTTTATTTGTCTTGTCGTTTTGTCTTTTTGAGGATTGATCTTTGACCAGGGACCTCTAGTCGTTTAAACTGTTTGGAAGTCATTTAGTCTGTTTACTCTTTTTAATTCGTTCTCCCGTGTTTAACGGTTATAGTTCTAACTCTCTCCACTACAGTGGTGTCTAAGATGTCTACACTTTACCTATTATGCCTTTATAATACTTTTTACAATAGTTATTGCAGTTGTTGAATCTACTTTGTTAAGGAACTGTCTCAGTTTGAAGTAAGTGAATTCTTCTTTCTCTATTGGACTAATCGAGGTATAATAAATTTCTTCAACTTGATTATCCCTTTTCGAAAAAGTATTCCCTTTTGGGTTCGGGTCTATCGAGAGGATAACTTAAGATGGTTAGTAAATTCCTTCTTTATAATGGTCAACAGACGTTTGATCTTTTGACTTTTCCGCCGTTGAATAATAGGGGAGTTGAATAAGATATTATACTACGGTCATAATGGGACTACGACTTTGGTTTCTGTAATGATCTTTTTATTTATTTTAACTGGTTATAGGAAGTACTTGTATGTTTTATAGATTTGTTTAAAATGTTTTAACCTGGGTTGTTACATATTTTTCCTATAGGACTGGTGCATCTCAGACAGGCTCCTTACATTACTGTCAAATTACAAATTTTTAATTAGTCACATTAAATGGTATGACCAGAAGGGACCACCGAGTCTGTCATGTCTTAGACGGACGTTCAAGTCAGGGACCCAACCGTTCTAGGAAACCTCTTCCCTTACCGACGACGACGACGATTCAGCGAAGTCAGCACAGGTTGAGACACGTTGGGGTCTCTACCGTCGGGTAGTCCGAGGGGGTAGGGACCCTAAGAGGTCCATTCTTGTGACCTCACCCAACGGTAAAGGAAGAGGTTACCGATGGGTGAGGTTTTAAGAACGAACCTCTTACGGTACCTGTCTTCTCGGACCTCCAGATATCAGGTATACCCCAGATATACCCCAGAGTTTTGATTTTTTTAAATTTCGGTACTAGTATAATTATCTGTGTCTTTTTCGTTGACTTTTTCGACCGTAAGTAAGGACTAAATTTTTTTTTTTTTAGGGAGTGACTAATCCTCACCTTTCCTTGGAGGAGTTGGACTATTTCCCGTAGATACTGTTTAGGTGACCCTTGTGGTACGAATTATGACTTTCTGACGAAAGAGGACTTCTAGTCTTTATTTGATTCTTGCAGGAGACTCTCACAGGAGCGGTGAAGATGAGTTGTAATAATCTTCAATCTTGATCTTCAAGATTGGTTATTTCATTCTTTTTGTTTGTTTCCGTAAGTCTAACCTTCCCTTCTTCATTTTGACAATGTTAAGTGTCTGATGTACCATCGGCTATATCTTTAGACTTTCTTAGCTGGGTTTCTGATGTTTATTCACTCAAATTGTTCCACCGTCTTATGATCCGGTCATGTTTCTTAAGTTCGTGTAAAGATAGATGACCATTACTTATAAGTCTTTAACTTTAAAAATTTATCAATAGTAAAGATTTTGAGAGGTTTTATAACATTCTTTTTATTTAGACTGGTTTCTACAACTTCTACACATGTGACCCTTGTTGTTCTTGTGACGACTCTTTTAATTTCTCAAGCCAGCGAGTCAGTACAGGCTGAGAAACACTGGGATACCTGATGTCGTGTGGTCCGGAGGGACAGGTGGTGGTTGAGGACCTCGAACGAGTTTGAGTACAGGTAGCTCAGTCACTACGGTAGGTTGGCAGAGTAGGAACAACAGGGGAAGACGAGGACGGAAGTCAGAAAGGGTCCTAGTCCTAGAAAGGGTCACTCAGTCAAGAAACGTAGTTCACCGGTTTCATGACCTCGAAGTCATAGTCAGGAAGGTTTCTTATAAGTTCTGACTAAAGGAAATCCTAACTGACCAAACTAGAGAAACGTCAGGTTCCCTGAGAGTTCTCAGAAGAGATTGTGGTGTCAAGTTTTCGTAGTTAAGAAGCTGGTAGTCGAAAGAAATACCAGGTTGAGAGTGTAGGTATGTACTGATGACCTTTTTGGTATCGAAACTGGTCTACCTGGAAACAGTCGTTTCATTACAGAGACGACAGATCCAAACAGTATCGAAAAGAAGGTTCCTCGTTTTAAAAGGTTCCTCTTTTAATTTCTTCTGAATTTAGTCTTTTATATAGTGCATGTTCCTAACCTCCTAAGTTATCACAGTTATCCGATTTAAGAGAGGTTTGACTGGATGTCCAAATTACGTCAGGGTTGTCCGAATAACATACTTAACAATGGTTTAAGATTTTAAGTGTGACTTTACATTTCCTTGATCTTATCGGTTTTCCTTCCCCTCTCCACCTTATGATTGTGCTGGACTAAAATTCTAAATAATATTTTCATACAATCAATTCTTGACCACATTTTTATCTAATCACCTTGTTTTGTCTGGTGTCTCCGTACACTTGTTGAATAAAAGTTGTTTCCGTGTTACGGTTAAGTTACCTCCTTCTTACTAAGTTGTCTTCTGTAACCTTGTTAAACTATAGACATATGTTTTTTCATTTGAAGGTAAGTATTGGGTGTAGTATAAGTTTAAATTGAGATTCAACCAGTATCTTGATTTACATTTTAGAGTTTAATGTTTTGTAGATATCCTTTTGTACGTTGTTGGTGTTTTTTTTAACAATCAGACTCAATCCGTTTCAAAAGATCTAAATTCTTCTTTTCTCACTAGGTGTCCCCCTGTTTATTTAACCTAAAATAGTTTTAAATTTTGAGGACGGGAATTTTCTTGTGACAATTCTCTTCCTTTTCTCGGTGTTTGACCCTCTTTTATAAACCTTTAGTATGGACTATTTCCTAAACATGAGTCTTATATAGTTCTTACAAATTTTAAGTGATTATTTCCCAATTCTGAGACGTGAAGGTGACGTCCCCGGTGTTCAAGTCAGGAGCCAGTCCCTTGATTCTAGGGTGTTCGGTACACCGTGTCGGCTTTTTGTTGGGTTATTTTTTTACGTATTCGGTATACTTGTCTGTTGAGAGGTTTCTTCTATTTCCTTGTCATTTATTTGTGTACTTTTTTACAAGTCGAAGTAATCAGTAGTCTCTCTTTACGTTTAATTTTGTTACTCTCTGGTGGCGTGTGGAAAGTCTTGCCGATTTAACTTTTCTTGACTGGTGTGGTTCACAACCACTCCTGCACCTCCTTGACCTGGTAGGGGTGTGTCGGCCACCCCTACGTTTTACCGTGTTGGTGAGACCTTTTGTCAAAGGATTTTTATATTTGTAGACTAGGTCTGTAAGGTGAGAATGTACAAGTGGGTTCTCCTTACTTTCGAAAAATTACACGAAAGTTTCCAAACATGTACTTTCAAGAACCGTCGAAATAAACATTATCGGGGTTTGACGTTTGTTGAGTTTACAGGTATGGTGGGTAGTCATTGTTCCCTGTTTAAGAACCGAGAGTTATTACGTGGTGTACCTACCCAGAACTTTATTAATTTGGCTTACTTCCTTAGGTCCTTTCCTTATATATTGTGTTGTTCCAGGACGACTTATCGTGTCTCTTGATATAAATTATAGGATACTATTTGGTATTACCTTTTCTTATAAATGTTTTCATATATACATTTTAACTTAGTGAGACTACATGTTGTCATTAATTGTGTTGTAGCATTTAGTCAAAGAAAATTTTTTTTTTCTTTTTCTTAGGTATGACAAATCTCAGGCAAATATATTTTAAGATCCTATAAATTTGGTTGTCTGTTTCGTATTACCACCAACCTGTCATCCCGTCTACCAAATGTTTTCCTACTGTTCTTTATTGGTTTTGGGGTTAAGTTTTCCTTTTTCGATGGGACTAAGGATACCCACAAAAATGGACTTACCTTGATCCCGAAAATAGACTCTATTCCACTCCAGACCCATCACAAATTTGAAAGGGATTTGCAAAACACAAAAGAAATCTCGATCATGTCCTAATTTGTCGTAAGGGATTATATGCCGCTGTTGACCGTTTTGTGTGTCTTGGATTCGTGGTCTCTTTGGTGAGTGTGAACCGTAGGTTACTTGTCGACGTCTCTGTCTTTCGTAGTGTTCTTTTGTGTCACTCTCGAAAAATTCTTGGTACCTTCTCCTCTCTCTTTGTTGTTTGACAGAGACTATTTTAGAATTGAGAACAAAGATATTTTCGTTAAGATCACACAGGTATTACCTTGTTCCCTTTTCCGGTAGAAAGTACAAGGTGCAAAAAGATGGTCGAAAAATGCCGACGTGCATACCAAAATGTCGTGGTGTCGTCTTGGTCCTCCCCTTTTACGTTTTCCATACAAGACGAGACATTCAAGTAGTCGTGTAGACGAGAGTAAAGGAAGGTGGGTAAATAGAAAAATTCAACGGTTCTTGTAGGGACCCTTATTAGGGGCGGGTGTGGTTTTCGACCCCTATCCTATTAACCATAGACTACTACCTTTTACTGTAAAAATTTATCGGTGAAAATTAAAGAATTCTATGTAAAGCAGAAATTGTCACATATCTGACGAAGTTACGAATCGAAATTTTTACCCCATCCCCACGCCCATTACACCTTCTACGGGGTTATTGTTCGTATTTAAGTGGTTTTAAAACGGTACCGAAATCTTTTTTACACAAACTTTAGGTAATCTAGTTCACAGTGAATACATTGTTACTAGAATTTTATGTTCCGGATCCTTTTCCAGTGGTAGATAGATAGATAGTTTTACTGAAGGACCAATTACTCATTTCCAAACTCAAAAACTTTATAGCATATTATACTTGTTTGGATTTCCTCCTGAAAGGGACCACCAGGTCACCAATTCTGAGGTAAGAGGGTTACGTTCCCCGGGTCCAAGTTAGGGGTCCGTCCCTTGATTTAGGATGTACGACGTTAATTCTAGACCGTGTCGATTTATTTTCTTTTACTACTGTGAGACGTCATGATTTTTGTGTGTGGTACATGGTAAGTGCACTCTACGACTATGATGAAATGTCTTTCACCGTTGTATACACTTCCTTAGGTGACTCCTGTAAGTGTGTTACAAAGAATATTCGAATGTCATGATCTACCTTTGGTGTCCTTGAACAGCTAAACAATAGTGGTGCGTGTATGAGCGTCGCGAAGAGGTGGTGTGACCGCCTGGAGCCGGTCCTGTAGTGTGCTTCACATACCGACTAACAAAGACGGAGGAGGGTTGGTTTGATGTGTTTCAACTTTTACTCTCGGAGTACATTCTCGTTTATCGTGCGGACATCGGGTCATCATGGTGACCGACCGAGTGAGTGGTCGTTCGTCCTTGCACGTCTTGACAGACGAACTCCGACGATGTCCTGTCGTCTTTCAATCGAATCCTTTCGGTACTGGGACTGTAGAGACGATGTCTTCGAAGGTGTGCACACGAGTCCCTCGGTGTTCGTTTCAACGTTTTCGTCGAAACGAACGTCACTTCTTGTCGAACCTTTGTTGTATCTACCGGTCGTTATCCCCTAAATAATAATGACTCGATGTCAGGGGGTCGTCTGGTCTTCCGTCTTTAATTTTTCTCCCTGAAAGGACCACCAGGTCGCCAATTCTGACACGAGGTTACGTCCTCCGGGGCCAAGCTAGGGACTAGTACCTTGATATAGGACGTATGACGTTCATTCTGCCTTATTTATTTAATTTTTGCAAAATTTTATTTACCCCCTCTTCACTTGTCTTTCAGTGAGTCAGCACAGGTTGAGAAACGCTGAGGTACCTGATATCGGACGGTCCCAGGAAACAGGTACCTTAAGAGGTCCGTTCTTATGACCTCGCCCGACGGTAAAGGATGAGGTCCCCTAGATGGGTTGGTTCTAACTTGGGTCCAGAGGGTGTAACGTCCGTCTAAGGAATGGTAGACTCGGTACACCCTTTGTAACGTAAAGGATGCATACTTGCGTATAGTTAGGTTTTTCTGTTTCTACACCCTTCTAGGTTTTATTTGAGGCCTCTCACCAGGGGGACCTTTTCTCCTCCTGTCTCGCGACTCTTCCGCCCTCAGGAGATGGTTTACGTCTTGTTTATTACTCTTTATCGCTAAAATAAGACAATGACAGTTGACGAAAAGTGTATGTATTTTGGTGACAGTTGAGACCTACGAACATAAACATGGAGTCTATTAGATCAACTGGAGGGTCTTCGCATAAACCCCTTTTCATTTTCCTTTTTCTCTTTCTTGTGTTGAAATATAATAAGTGTCGACGGTTGCACTAGAACAAGACTGGGACCTTACTTGGTCCACTTTGTATTAAAGGGTCCCAATCTCCAAGATTCTACCTAAACTACTCCACTATGGTCCCGTAAGGTATGTCGACATTAAAAATACGTCTTAAGTAGAAATATGGTGAGACGCTGACCAACCGCAATAAACACTTTCCCCCACCTTTGTTGTTGACTGAGAGAAAGGTTCCTCCCGAAATGAAGACTCAAAAAGTCTATGATGTGTTCACTAGGTAAGACGAAGTCAGGAGTTGAACGATGCGAGACGTCCCCGGAGGTGTACCGTCCCTAGACACCAACCTACCTCTCTGCTTTCTTCCAGCTGTGTCCATGGTGCTTGTAAGATCGACGAGAAGGTGACTTTCCGTGTCCTTTGAGTGTACCGTGTCCTTTACGGTTACTTTACTTAAATTCTGGGTTCTGAGGATCCGTGGTCGTCGTTTGTTGACTTTATAAGTTCCTACTCCCCTGGATTATCACAATTCTATAGTTAAAGAGAGTTTCAGTCAATGGCGAAGTTATGTTAGGGTTAGTTTTAGAGTCGTCCATTAAAACATCTTTGACTGCTCGACTAAGGTTTTTCATATATCTTTTAGTATGTCTATACTTACTGATCCTGTCAGTCTGTCAAACCATTTTCTTGTTTTGACCTCCTAAATGTTATGAACTAAAATCCTGAGTGGTATTTTACGTTTCTGACACCATTGACCATATTTCTGTCTGTACATCTAGTCACCTTGTATTTGAGGTCCCTGTCTGAGGTACAGGTGTCAGTTTGCTTAAAATTGTTCCCGTGGTGTCGTTAAGGCACTCTCTCCTATTGACAAAGTTGTTCACCACGATCTATATCCTTTAGTACCTGTAGTTCGGGTGAAAGTGTGGTATGTGTTTTTACTTGAGTTTTCTACAGACGCGAAACCAAGAAGGGGCCTCCAGGTCACCAATTCTTAGACGGAAAGTTGCATCCCTACGTCAAAGATAGGGGCCAGCTCCTTGATCCGAGGGTTTACCGTGTCCCGTCGACTCGGTGTATGACGTTGATACCTCGGGTGCGCGTCCGAGCGGTGTTGATCTCTCTTCGGGACGTGACTTGTTTCCGGTCTACGTCGGTTTTAATTTGTAAAAATTTTTAATTTTGAAGACGCAAAACTCTCTGACAATTCTTGTACGGTCGGTATCGCGTCCTCTTTTATGAGTTTTATGTATATAGACTTTTTGCTGAGTATAAGTCTTGTATGTTGTTCAACCAGTAAGTTTTTGTCCTTCTGTCTGTTCGATGTTTTTACCCGTTTCTTAGACTCATCTGTGAAGTGCTTTCTACTACATTGTTTACCGGTTACTCGCGTACTTTTCCACGAATTGAAGAAATCAGTAGTGGCTTTACGTTTAATTTTACTCTATGGTGTATAAATGATCTCATTGGTTTTACGTTTTATGTCTACCTGAATCTCTAATGGTATGATTCACTTCTGTCTCTTTCTGTTTATAATATAGCAAATATGTGTCTTAGGTTTTTTTTTTTTAGTATGTTTACTTGAACATATGTTTTGTCTTAATCTGAATGTCAGTATCTTTTGTTTGAAATACCAATGGGTTCTCCTCTTCACCTCCTCCCTATCTAATCCTCAAACCCTGATCGTCTATGACCCCCTCCGCCACCCCCCCACCCACACCCACACACCCCCCCACCCACCCACACACACAGACCCGTACGTGTGATTCAACGTACGTGTGATTCAGTACAGGGTGAGAAACGTTGGGACACCTAACATCAAGTGGTTCGTGGAGACAGGTACCCTAAGAGGTATGTTCTTATGACCTCACCCAACGGTACGGGAGGAGGTCCCCTAGAAGGGTTAAGTCCCTAACTTGGGTGTAGAGAATGCAGAGGACGTAACTGTCCACCCAAGAAATCGTGATCACCGTGGACTTTTCGGCTATATATACACACACACACAGACATATACATATAATTATATATATTTTCGTCTATATTAGATAAGAGATATTTTTATTTGTTCCAGGATGACATATCATGTTTCTTGATGTAAATTATATAACATTATTCGATATTATCTTTTCTTAGACTTTTTCATATACATACACATACACATTCACTTGGTGAAACGATATATGGACTTTAATTGTTGTGACTTCAGTTGATATACAGTTAGTTTTTTTTTATTATTATCATTTATCTCTTAGACTTTCTACACTAAGTTGACCTTGAGTACATAAAGACCGTCCTCACTTTTCTCGTGGTGTAGTGGACCGGGGGGTGGGGAATAAGGCACACAGGAGGTGGGTAAGTCGAGTGTCCAAGTATATTATATTGGACGGGTCGGGGTGGTTCGGAAACTTCACGAGTCGGACGAGATTTAGGACTAAAATAGTCTATTTCGTTACTTTCCCCCGACACCGGAGGCAGAAGAGCAGACCCAAGATTTAACAGGTAGGGACCCTGAAGGGACCACCAGGTCACCGATTCTGGGACGTGAGGGTCTCGTCCCCCGACCCCAAACTAGGGACCAGTTCTTTGATCTAGCGTGCACGGTGTTGGTCCCCAGGATTCTCAAGCGTACGGTTTTGATTGCTAGGGCGCACGATGTTGATTCCGGGTCACGTCGGTTTCTTTCTTTATTCATAGATATTTTTTACTTAACAGGCAGTGACTGTCGCTTAGTGCCCCTACGACACTCATCGATTCACTCGGAAGAAGTCCACTTCAGAACTAAATCAATAGTCTCTTTTGGGACGACGGTAGTGGAGTCGACTGGATTTATAGGTTCGGACTAGCCAACCAAAAAAAAATTGGGAGAAAACGTTCTTTTACTTAAAGAGGTTCTTATGAAATCGTGCCACCAAGAGTTTCACTCCCGGGTCTCTGGTCGTCGTCGTCGAGTCGGACCCTCAGTACTCTTTCTGTCTTGGAGCCGGGGCTTTTACGTCACAGGTCGACGTAAAAGGGCTCTACACGTCCACGTTCGGGGAATGTGTGACTTCGCGACGACTTCGTCTACCTCGGGAACGAGACCCTCCACCCCCCGCTCCCCCACCCGTCGTTCGCTCCCCTCCCGCCGGTCCTGTCGTCGGACCGACGTCCTCAGGACGGGTCTTCCCCTGTCGCAAAGGCTCTATGGAAGTAAAAAAAATTCGTTGGGGTTGACACCACTTAGTTAAAATCTACGGTGACGGAGACTCAGCCTAGACCCACTTAGTCCTTGGCATCCTTCTCCTCACTCCCTCATTTTTCCGAACCGCCAAAGTTCCTGGGAATCGTGATTCCGGAAAGACTTTTGGATTATTTTTGACACTGTAGGGAAACGGTCTTTGTGTGTGTAAAATGTATGTGAAGACTGGTTCTGAAGAACCAGAACTCACGTTACCCGTGGTCTAATTCTTAGGGACGAGACCCCTCTCCGTGTCTCTTTATCTTCCCGTCCTTTTATTTGCTAAATCTTGATGAAAAAAAGATTTCACCTTTTTCCGCTGTTTTAAAGTCGTGTATTTACGTCTGCGAATAGTTAATAAGTCTAGATCCGATTGAGTTAATGTATCTACTTTGGGTTTTCTAGTTTGTATAAGGTAGTACAGTGGACCGAAGTAGTGGTCTAGTTAAAGTTGTGAAAGAGTGAATTTTGCCGTGAAGGGGTCCGAGGAGTTTCGTGGCGGACAAAGTCGGTCGGGATCAAGAGGGGGATCGTAGACCCCTTCGGATCCTAGCCCAGTGTCAGTAAACACACTGTAGTCCGGGGACGGGGTCCCTGGGACATTCCCATGCTCTTTGTAAATGACCTAAATTCAAGGCAGGTATTCCCACTTGTCACCTGTTGAGGAATAGTGGATTCTTCCACTTTCAAAGACGAACTAGTCCCTTCTCGAATAACCTTCAAGTCGTCGTCCTGACAGAACTGTGGCACCAACCTTCTACGACAGGTTCCTTCAAGAGGTCATGGTGTCTCTTCTGGTGTGACTTTCCTTGGGTGTACGATTAAAGGGACTGTTATGAAAAACTCCTGGATCGACACGTCCCAGGTCCTGTCTACGGAGGAAGTCGGTCCACAGGTTCTAGACGCCGAAGAGTCCCGAGGAATGTGGACACTCTATTTCTCCGAGTCTGGACACAAGAGATGAAGTCCCGAGTCCCTACCAGTCTCCTGGTCGGAGGGAGTCCTGTGGGGTCTGGGACTCATGGTACCTGTAGGGTGACCGGGTAGTTCTATATGTCGACGTAGAGATAAGAAATTGTGGCAGAGAGGGGAACCTTCTGTTTCGACTTTTTTCGTGGACAATCTTAGATTAAAGGTAAGGTGGTCGGTCAATCAAGACCCGAGTCGGGAGTGTACTACAAGAGAGTAAACGATTAAAGAAATGGGAAAAATATTCGGGGTAGGAAAGACGTATTATTAAAGTTGTTGAGTTACTTGTGGTTTTTCTACCTACCACTGTCACCTTGATTAAAATAGTAGTTGATAAACTTTCGTTACGAGTCTTTATGTACAAAATTAATACTTATACAAGTTAAAAAATGTAAAGTTAATTCCTCGATGTCACACCAAACGTGGGTCTGGAGTTCCGGGGGACCTCGTCAGAGTCTCAAGGATAGGGTCACAGGCTCCCATTTACAGTCTCGGAAAAGGTCAGCGGACTGGTTTGGGACAGTAAATTTTGTTGAACCACTTGTGTTAAAATCCTAAAGATAAACGGATTTGTAGGCGTGACATCCGACACCTGTAAGAATTAAATGTAGAGGAATGTAGGATGTTTGTAGTGACCATGGTCCGGCTGTTTCCGAGTTTACCATCTTACAAGATACGTTCCCCGCCCCATCCCCCCACCCCCTTATTCGACGTTTGTTGGGTTTCGGAATGAGGGTCTTTGACTAATTTAGTTGATACTATGTCAGTGGCCCACCTTTCGGATCGTCATTAATTTCTCTTATGCCGTAGGGTAGGTACGTACCACTATAATATCATATATTACGTCATATATATATATATATACTGCGTTATAACATTATCATGTGTAGTGTAATTACATACTCTTTAAATTAAGTAAATTTTTTATTATATACGATAATAGATAGCGCTAATATAATACGTGATGTTCGGTAACAGAATCAATTGTGTAATTGAGTATCTTTTAGTTTCTCGTGTCTTGACAGTTCCGTCAGGTGAACTTATTTTTGTTTTCCCGTGCAAGCTCAGATATTTGCACTTTACGCATAGTTGACAGGTCTCGTAACCCCGAGTCGGAAACGGCGCGTAGTCGTAGTGGACCTCTCGGGTCTAATGACCCGAGGTCGTTGACCAGATTAAGCCGTCCAGACCCCGCTCGCCCCCACTTCGACGTCAAGATTGGCCGCGAGTCCACGACGACGACCAGGGCCCCGATCCGTGTAGGGGCCCCGAGTTTCCTCCTCAAACCCTCAAAAATGAAGTCTTTTGAATGTGCATGTGTAAGTAAGTTGTCGAGAACAACTCGCAGTCGAGGCACGTCCCGTCGCCATCTGGCGGGGCTTCCCAGGTGTTGGAAAGGAGTCGGAGGACCCACAGAGTAGGCTCTCCCCTTTGACTCCGGGGCTCTGGCCAGTAGGTTCCAGCGGTTCAGAGAGATCGCCTCGACCCTAAGCTTGGGGTGTGAGACTTTGCGGCCGCGCGAGGGCTCGAGGTCTTCTCCAAGAGGTCACCTCTCGGGCACTTTTAGGACGCCTGTGGCGGGCCCGGGCCGAGCCCGGTCGTCCTCGCCGCCCTGTCGGGGCGCCCTCGCCGGCCGCGGACGTGCGACCTCGGGGCGGGGCGGCCGGCGCCGCTCCCCCGCCTCGGCCCGCCCGCGCGCGCGACCCGGGCGCGAGCACGAGCGCCGCGCTCGCGTTCCCTCGCCGCGGTCCTATCTCCGAGCGGCTCGGCGGTAAGATTGCGTCCGCGCCACCGGTTCACCATTCCGCAGCCAGAGCATTTGGCTTCTAGTGCCCAAGCTTGGGGCAGGCACGGACAACACCATTTAGAAGGGACACGCCCCCTCTGAAAAATCCCCACACTGTAGTGTTGCTAGTAGCCAAAATCTGGGCCATAAATCCAGGAGCGGGACCTAGGGTTCGTCCGGTTCACAAAAGTGAGTCAAATCTAAGTCCGAGGGAGCGGGCGCGTCTTCCAGGTTCAGGCCCACCAGACTGAAGACTCAAGCCCTACCACCCCCCGCGGCCCGCCTGCCCCCCGAGGTCCCTAGTGCACCTTTGGCACCGGTCTCGCGACTGAAATCACGTCTTTTTGGATGCCGACTACCGTGAACCGAGTTCTCGGTGATTCGTAAAAAGACTTGTAACTTCAGGTTAACTTAGGTAAGAGGACTCTCTTGACGGCAACGGACAAGGACTCGGGTGTGGGTCTCAGTCGACCACAGACCGAACGATAAAAATTTTCCTTTAGGTAACATCCGTGACGTAATCTCCCTCCTTTAGGACGGGTCTGAACCTCGGCCAGGCTGTCCTTTTAGACGTGGAAAGAGAGAGACAGAGACTCGGAGGAAAACGGGGGGGTCATTTTACCCAGCGACCAGTCGTGACCGACTCTCTGACCGACATCAGCGCCGGAGTCAGTTCCGTCGATGGCAGCAGCCCGTGGACAAAAGAAACGTAGTGGTGCCCCGACGGGCGGACGTAAATTTCTCCAATACGTTTTTCTATAATACGTTAATGGGGATGGGAGGTCCTCGACCGTATAACATATTAGACTTTTGGTCGAACTGGATTTAACCCCTTTGGACAAAAGTCGCGCTCTACAGATTGCCTTCTTTCGTAAGTACGTCGAGGACCACACCCGTCCCACCTCGGCCTGAGACCCCCGAGAGAGTCACGCTCTTCCACCCTCTCGGGTCGTCCTCGCCGACCCCGATTCAACAGGAGACGGCGTCTCAAGAAGGTGAATCGTCATAAGTAGTCGTAGTGGACCTCCCTTTCAATTTTACGCCTCGGGACCCGCGGTGGGGTCTCGCAGGCGTAACACAATCGGCCCCGAACTATAAACGTAAAGATTCCTCGGGGGTCCACTAGGACTAAGACGATCAAGGGGCCTGGTGGGTAGGTCTTGGTAAAGGGGCTTTTATTCCCATAAATATCGGTGTAAGATTTAGATCCTCGTGCACACATACGTACTTGTGTGTGTACACTTAATGATGTATATTTTGTCACTTGTGGTCCCGAAGAGTGTGAAGTTGGACCCCTACCACACTTTTACGTTCAGACTGAGACCCCGCGACTCCACCTCGGACTTCGAGGCGGAAAGATTGAACACAAAACCGCCGCGGTTCCGGGCGAGCAGTCGCTGGGGAAGTGACTTATGCCCCCTTTCTTCCTAGGGCTGGTTTCATGACTTTGACTAGTCCTGTGATCCCTCGGACCCTTTCCCTCTGGAAGGGGGTGTGGGAGACGAAATCGAAGGGAGACTGGATGGATCTCATATCATCGATTACGGGAAAAGGACTCAATAAAATGTCTACACTTTTTGGAGGTGGTTTACCTTCTACAGTTGATGTCATGAACTACTGGCTCGTTTATCGGGGGTTCGGAGGATCTCGAATTCCTGACTATTACAGTTGGGGACACTGTGGAGGGTCATTGGAGTGGTAGTTGGTCTCGCAACACGCGTTCGACTAGTGTATGCGACCCTCGGGGGTTGGGCCGGAAATATTTAAGAGACGACCACCCTGATTTCTTAGGTGGACGGTTACGTTCCTTGTACCCAGATGGGGACCAGGTCTTTCTAGGGTGTACGACGACTCGTTCGGGCACCCGGACACGAGGTCTCGGACCCTCAGTGTTGAGGACTCGGGTGGTACTGTGTCGACAACTTTGAGAGTGGGGGATCTCCGACACACGAGACATTGTTGTCTTTGGTGACGTCACTCTTCGGGCACGCCGTTGGTTCTGGTCGTGTCGGTTTTAAGTCATTCATTTTCAAAAAAATATTTACGAACCGACTTTGGGAAGTCCCTCGGACTCCCTGACTTCCCGTGCTCGGTGCGTAGAGGAACGTATCGGGAACGTTATTTGGAAAAAGACGAGATTTGCGACTACAAAGTGAAACAAACCGGAGGGAGAAGTAGTCCGTGTACTTGAACTCCAGTGATTGTTATTGTCAACAATGGAGAGACCTCCCTTCATCCTTCCCCCTCGACAGGTCTCCTAAGGAAGTGAAGAGTGGGACACTTGAAAGTGTAACGAACGTAAAAGATGGTCTACTGGTGGAGGATCTTAGTGGAGGTTTCAGGTGTTTCCGTTTCTATTGGATAATCCGACGTCCGTTTAATTTGTTAGGTCACCCGACGTCAGGTACCCCAGGGATTCTCAGCCCGTGCTGACTCGCTGAAGTGAAAGTGAAAAGTGAAAGTACGTAACCTCTTCCTTTACCGTTGGGTGAGGTCATAAGAACGGACCTCTTAGGGTCCCTGCCCCCTCGGACCGCCCGACGGCAGATACCCCAGCGTGTCTCAGTCTGTACTGACTTCGCTGAATCGTCGTCGTCGTCTTGATAGTGTATTTACAAGAGACGAGAGGTGACCCCACAAAGTAGTAAAGAAAAAATTCACTGTGTTTTCATGTGAATACAGGGGGGGATAATTTTTATAGGGGTTTATCAGGAGAGGTAATTTTCTGGTGTGACGGGGGTTGTCCGTCCGGTCATAGACACCGCGACCAATCTCCAGATGTGTCTAAAAGGACAGGAAGGGAGGTTTTTTTACTTCGTTGTGAGGAGACACTGTGGTAGGGTCATTTCTCGAGTGAGAGTAGGTGGTGGTGGTGACGGTGTGGGGTCCGGTGGGGTGGGACGTCTCCCACGAGGGGAGAGACGGGGTCCACTTCTTCCTGAAATCTTTTAAATGGGTTACCTGACATCCGAAGGTGAATACGTGTTTGTGTGTGTGTTACGTATTTTATAGATAACTCTCAGGGAACCTGACGTTCCTCTAGTTTGGTCAATTAGAATTTTCTTTAGTTGGGACTTATAAGTAACCTTCCTGACTACGACTTCGAGGTCATGAAACCGGTGGACTACACTTCTCGACTGAGTAACCTTTTCTGAGAATACGACCCTTTCTAACTTCCGTCTTCCTCATCCCCTGTTGTCTGGAATACAGACTTATTCGCTATACAAGACACAACTAAATTTGACGAACATAAGTACTTATATATTTCAGCACAAACCTAGAGAAAACATACTTAAAGTACAGACTTTCAGTGAAACTTCGGTCTCCAGAAACAAGATACTTCCTAGTATAAGACTAGAGGGAATCTTGACATTTCTCTTATCTTCTGGGGGTTACGACCCTAATACTCCTTTCTCTCCGTCCACAGTGACTGGGATCTCCCTGGAGGACTCTGGAACGACACGTTTGACCTGGTGACCCTTCCTTTACCTAAACGTATTCCTCGGGTCCCGAAAGACCCTTTCATCTTTAATTTCATCTCTAGAGAAGTTCTTTTAATCTCTATGGTTCCCTTGTAAAGTACGTTTCTCCCGCGTTATTTCCTGTCTTTACCTTACCTGGATTGTCTTCGTCTTCTATAATTCTTCTCTACCGTTCTTATGTGTCTTGATATGTTTTGCTAGAATTACTGGGTCTATTGGTGTTACCACACTAGCGAGTGGATCTCGGTCTGTAGAACCTCATACTTCAGTTGACCCGGAATCCTTCGTAGTTATACTTCTTTCGATCACCTCCATTACCTTAAGGTCGACTTGATAAAGCTTAGGATTTTCTACTACGACAATTTCACGACGTGAGTTATGCGGTCGTTATTACCTTTTGAGTCGTCACCGGTGTCCTGATCTTTTCAAGTCAAAAGTAAGGTTAGGGTTTCTTTCCTTACGGTTTCTTACAAGTTTGAAGGTGTGTTAACATGAGTAAAGTGTACAATGGTTCTATTACGAGTTTTAAGAGGTTCAGTCCGAAGTTCTCATATATTTACCTCTTGAAAGCCTACAAGTTCGACCTAAATCTTTTCCGTCTCCTTGGTCTCAAGTTTATCGGTTGTAGACAACCTAGTATCTTTTTCGTTCTCTTAAGGTCTTTTTTTGTAGATGAAGACGAAGTAACTGATGTGATTTCGGAACTGAACACCTAGTGTTGTTTGACACCGTTTAAGAATTTCTCTACCCTTATGGTCTGGTGGAATGGACGGAGGACTCTTTAGACATAAGTCCAGTTCTTCGTTGTCAATCTTCGTTTTTACCTTTTTACCTGACCAAGATTTAAACCTTTCCTCATGTAGTTCCGACATATAACAGTGGGACCAATAAATTGAATGTACGTCTCATGTAGTACGCTTTACGGTCTTACCTACTTCATGTTCGACCTTAGTTTTAACGGCCTTCTTTATAGTTATTGGAATCTATACGTCTACTATAATGGGAATACCGTCTTTCACTTCTCTTTGATTTCTCGGAGAACTACTTCCACTTCTTTCTCTCACTTTTCGACCGAATTTTGAATTGTAAATTTTTGGTTCTAGTACCGGAGGTGAGGGTAGTGAAGTATCGTTTATCCACCTCTTTGTTACCTTTGTCAGTGTCTGAAATAAAAGAACCCGAGGTTTAAGTGACGTCTACCACTGACGTCGGTACTTTAATTTTCTGCGAACGAGGAACGTTCTGTTCAATACTGTGTGGAGTTGTCGTATAATTTTTCGTCTTTATAATGAAACGGTTGTTTCCAGACAGATCATTTTGATACCAAAAAGGTCATCAGTACACTCTCAACCTGGTATTTCTTCCGATTTGTGACTTAACTACGAAAACTTGACACCACGACCCCTTCTGTTCTCAGGGAACCTGACGTTCCTCTGGGTTGGTCAGGTAGGATTTCCTTTAGTCAGGACTTATAAGTAACCTTCCTGACTACGATTTCGACTTTGAAGTTATTAAACCGGTGGACGACGCTTCTCGGTTGAGTAATCTTTTCTGGGACTACGACCCCTTTAACTTCCGTTCTCCTCTTCCCCTGCTCTACCAACCTACTGTAGCGACTGAACTACCTGTACTCAAACTCGTTCGAGGTCCTCTACCGCTTCCTGTCCCTTCGGACCACACGACAACAGGTGGTCCGACGTTTCTCGACCTGTGCTGACTTGTTGTTATTGGGTGAAAGGGTAAAAGATTTCAAGTCAAGTCAAGTCAGTGAGTCAGCACAGGCTGAGAAACGCTGGTGTACTTAGCGTCGTGTGGTCCGGAGGGACAGGTAGTGGTTGAGGGCCTCAAGTGAGTCTGAGTACAGGTAGCTCAGTTACTACGGTAGGTCGGTAGAGTAGGAGACAGCAGGGGAAGAGGAGGACAGGGGTTAGGGAGGGTCGTACTCAGAAAAGGTTACTCAGTTGAGAAGTGTACTCCATCGGTTTCATGACCTCAAAGTCGAAGTCACAGTAAGGGAGGTTTCTTTAGGGTCCCGACTAGAGGAAGTCTTACCTGACCAACCTAGAGGAACGTCAGGTTCCCTGAGAGTTTTCTCAGAAGAGGTTGTGGTGTCAAGTTTTCGTAGTTAAGAAGTCACGAGTCGAAAGAAGTGTCAGGTTCAATCTCTCTGGATATTCCTATCGACTACTATCAGTTGCCGTCTTTTTCCAAGTTAGCCTGAAAACTTTGGTTTCTCCCTCGGTCTTAGGATCGTAATCGTTCCCTCCCGACACACAGTTGTCTCCGACGTGTCCTCGTTAGAAGTTGTCGCTGTGGTGCACCGTCGTTCTTCGTTCTCGTCGTGATCTGCCTAGGAGGGGTGTAGACGTTCTTTGGTACCCTCTGTGTCTGACCGTGTATTGGAGAGGTACGGAGCTAAAGAGGTATTGTAATCTCACCATGTGAAAGTCGCCGAAGGGGAGAGTACGTTAAGAAGACCACTGCTGTAGCACTTATAAGTGGTCGGTCTTGGCAAGTCATTTACCACTCGGTAGACGGAGTACCGTATTACAACAACAAAATGAGTGATTCAGTACAAACTGAGAACCGTTAGGGTACCTAACGTCAGGTGGTCCGAGGAGACAAGTACTCTAAAGGGGTCGTTCTTGTGACCTCGCCCAACGGTAAAGAAAGAGATCCCCTGGAAGGGGTCGGTTCCTAGTCTGTGTTCAGAGGACGTAGAGGACGTGACCACCCGTCTAAGAAATGGTAACTCGGTGGACCCTTCGTAGTACCCGTCTGTAATTTTCTCTGTTGACCACCAGGTCACCAATCCTTAGACAGACGGTTACGTCCCCTGTATCCACGATAGAGACGAGTCCCTTCTAGGGCGTGTGGAGTCTCATTGATTCGGGTGTTGACTCGGACTCGGTGTTGATGACTCAGACACGAGATACTCGGTCGTTCGTCGTTAATGACTCAGAGGTACGGATCTCGGGTAAGAGGTGCTGTTCTTCGGCACTCTTCAAGTACGTGACGTCGATTTCTTATCGGGGACGAGTAGCGTTGATCTCTTTCGGTGTGTGTCGTTGTTTCTGGGTCGTGTCAGTTTTGTTATCATTCATTTATTTTTTTTTTAAAATTCCCCCTTCCTTGTTTATTAAAAATTTTTCTTTACTGACTAAATAACCAAACGTCTTCGGAATTACTCTATGTCGATTAACTTCTTTCAACCATAGGACCAAACCCCGAAAACAGAATGTCAAAATGACTCCATATATTGACTAATTGTTTTTACCAAGTATAAAATATGTAGGTTGAACTACGGAAACCTGTAAACGTATGTCGACCCTGTATCGGGGTGTAAGTTCCATTGTCTGCGTAGGTAGTAGAAGTTCAAGGGACATAGGGAAACGAAAAAAACACATACACTATTCTTGTAACTTACACTCTAGATGGGAGGATTGTTTAAACATTTATGTGAAATGTCGTGACAATTGATATCCGTGAGACAACATGTTTTATACGGATCTTGAATAAGTAAAAAGGAAAAATTTTAAAAAATCTAATTTCATGTCAACTAATTGTTGTGACACGAGTCAGTAGAACACATTGACATTGATTGCAGGACAAAAAACTTTTTTTATTTATTGGCATTGATGATATATTTGTTGTCCATTTGTTGTTTCCGGATGACATCTTTTGTCCCTTGATTTGAGTTATAGAACGTTATTTGGAGGGTTCCGGACCCCTATACACATATCCATACCGACTAGGCAAAACGATACGTTAGGTACCCCGACGTTTCTCAGCCTGTACTGACTCCCTGAAAGGTAAAGTGAAAGTGAAAGTCTTTGATTGTGTTGTAACGTTTAGTTGACATGAGGTTGTTTTTAATTCTCCTTGAAGGGACCACCAGGTCGCCAATCCAAAGACGGAACGTTACGTCCCATGTCCCAAGTTGGGGACCAGTCCCTTGATTCTAGGGTGTATGACTCCTCGTTGTTTCGAACGTTCGGTGTTGGTGACTCGGGTACGTGAGACCCAGACGTGCGATGTTGACCTCTCAGGTACACGGTGTCGTTTTCTCGGTGTGTTGTGTTACTTCTAGGGTGTGCGATGTTGTTTCTGGGTCTTGTCGGTGTGTTTAATTATTTGTAATTTTTTTATTATTAAAAATTTATATAGAATATTATTTGGTATTACCTTTTCTTAGAATTTATTCTTATATATATACAACCAATCTACCGTAGGGGTTGAACTACCTGTACTCAAACTCGTTCGAGACCCTCAACCACTACCTGTCCCTCCGGACCGTACGACGACAGGCACCCCACCGTTTCTCAGCCAGTACTGACTCACCGAATTGTCGTTCTACGTTATTTATTTATTCGTTGACTGGTTATGTTCATCACGTCACATATGACAAAAAACTTACACTCCCTACAGGTGTGGGGTCCGTCTTCCGAGTTACAGTAAACATGTTTTATTCAGTCGTATTGATGACGTATATGTTGTCCGTTTGTTGTTCCTGGACGACATGTCGCGTCCCTTGGTATGAGTCGTAGAACGTTAATTGTAGGATTTCCCTCCCCTTCAAACATATCCATATCGACCAAATAAAATAGTACGTCATCTTTGATTATATTGTAACATTTAACTGTTACTTAAACACCCCGTTTTCCACCTCCCCTTAAAGTCCTTTTTATTGATTAAAAGGGGGGAGTATAGCACCGTAACCTTTCTTTTTGATACAACGAAACCTAAGTGATCAGTGTTGTCTTTGTTCTCCTTTACATTTCTTCGACCTCTACCGTCCGAGACCCCTCGCGCCCGCGATTGTGTCTCGACCGCGCCGTAGGCCCTCTGTGGCTCGCAGGTCGCCCTCCCAAGAGAGTAGGAGGCGAGACTCGGGGAGACTTCCTTCGGAGGGGAGGCGACGGGACCGTGCGGAGGGTAGACCCGACTGTAGTACGCGACTCTTTTGGATGTAATTTCTTATTTTTTACCCGGCGAATTATTCCCTCACTCACCAAACATTGGCTCGTCCTCGGCCCTTGGCGCAAAGTTTTGGTCTGCACATAAAGTCCGTACTCATCGTGAATTTTCTTTTATAACACCGTCCGGAGACCTTCGTTGTCTGCAACAAATACAGTGTATGTGAACTCAAAACGAATCGCTTAGTGGTCCGACCGCGTGCTGTGCGAAAAGGGCTCGGACACAAGGGAAGCCGGGGACGGGACAGGAAGACTGTGTCCACTCGACTCGACTAGACATGAATGACCCCCTAATTTTTCTTGGGGACTTGGCTTCCGGGACGACCTATTTTTTTATATATAGACATTATTAAGAACTTTGTCCGGCGCTATTCTTTCAGGTGTGCAGGGAAACTCTGCATGACTGTTTACCTGAGATTCTTTAGGTAATGGGAACGGAAAATCCTAGTTGTGGGAACACAATTAGGGAAGGAGACTTCACACTCATATCGGGTGTCCGATGTCGTCTCCACAGTGTTACAGTGTAGAGACGACAGTGTAATCTACTGTTGTGGGTAGAGCGATCGTCTGAGAGAGAGAACGACAACACCCCTTTGTCCACCGGCAACCTCCTCGGGGTGGACTGTTCTTTGGGTTCCGAAGAGAGGTTTTGGTCCTTTTACGGGAATCAGGTTGTCCGACGTTCCTACACTCAAGTAGTTGTCGGTGTTCTTACACTTTCGTTCAGGAGGGGACCCACGACACCGGACTTAGAAACGTCGGGGGGTTTTAAGTACGTGGTTTCGGGATTGGGGAGCACACTACCACAAACCTTCACTCCGGAAACCCTCCACTGCTCCCACACATCGCCCCTCTTCTCCATTAATCCCTGAAACCCTACCAGGGGAAGTGGGGCGATAAATATTTTATCTATTGGTTGTTCCTGGATGAGTACCTTGAGTCGAGGTCCAGTACTCGGTCGGACTACCCTCACGCCAAACCCCCTCTTACCTATGTAAAAACACATACCGATTCAGGGAAACAACAAGTAGACTTTGATAGTGTTGTAACAATTAAACGATGTTGGGTGATGTATTACAAAAACCACAATTTTTTTAATTTAAATTTTTTTTTTTTTCGAGAGAGACCCGAGACACTCCTGAGTCGTTCTTCCGTCGGTAGACATGTGACCCTACTCTCGGGAGTGGTCTGCGACTTAGAAG
The DNA here is from genome assembly GCA_006410555.1 of Capra ibex. NCBI lineage: Eukaryota > Metazoa > Chordata > Mammalia > Artiodactyla > Bovidae > Capra > Capra ibex. Next base: position 9,538,423 of record SJYO01052794.1, read on the forward strand.
ATCATGCAGCTAGAACCTGAAGGGATGTGAGGTCTTAACACTCTTTATTTACAAACAACAAATGTGGTGGGTCAGACACCATGAATGTGACTTAACTGTTCCTGGGACCGACCCGTAACTCTTGAGTCGGGGTCGGTTGTGGACCTAACAACGGAACGTCTCTTACGTCGATTCGGTACGGATAAGAGACTGGGGGTTTAGACGCTCTATTGCGTGTACACAACAAGAATCGGCGATTCAATCACCATTATGATAATACGTCCTTTTCAAACTATCCCTTATGGTTTTAGACCAACAGACTCAAGGGTGCACCAAGTGCTACTGTACATGGGTCATTGGGTCGCTCTTTAGACCCTAAATAGGAACACAAGCAAAAGAGGACGAAGACATGGTTCAAGGATGTAGGAATCGCCGAATTTTCTCGTGTCAAAGATGTCCAGTCTCGGGTCCAACTGAGCCGACCAAGGAGACGAGTCCCCAGAGAGTTTTAGTTTACTTTCGTCTCACAATCAGCGAGTCAGTACAGACTGAGAAACACTGGGGTACCTGACATCTGGGGGTCCGAGGAGTCAGGTGCCTTAAGAGGTCCGTTCTTATGACCTCACCCAACGGTAACGGAAGAGGTTCCCCAGAAGGGTTGGGTCTCTACCTTGGACTCAGAGGACATGACTTCCGTCTAAAGAAATGACAGACTCGGTGGTCCTTTCGGACAGACTGGTCTACTCGAGGAGGTTCCTCCGAATAGGTCCAACAACCGGTTTAGGTCAAAGAACGTGAGTGTCCTGACTTATGAGACGAAGGAACCGAGACGTTCAGAGGGGTATCACCGACGAGAACCCCAGGGGTGTAGACCCAGTTTAGGAAGAGGACAAAGTTTAAAGTGACTGAAGGGAAAGACGGAGAAAGAGTACATTCGGTTTCTTTCAAGAAACGAAAATTCTCGAGTACCTAAACCCCTGAAGGAACCGTCAGGTCACCAATTTTAAAACGGAACGTTACGTCCTCCACTCCCAAGCGAAGGACCAGTCCTTCGATTCTAGGGTGTACGGAACACCGGTTTTTTGGTTTTACATTTTGTCTTCGTTATAACATTGTTTAAGTTATTTCTAAAAAATTTTTCTTTTTTCGAGTACCTAAATCTAACCCGGGTGAACCTATTAGGTCCGATTAGTGCAATACCTAAAGTCTCAACTTTTCGAATTACCGTAGAAGCTTTAGGGGAAACGATGTTTTGTCCTGTATCAGTCTCCAAGATCCCTACTCCCACACCTGTTATAAACCCTCTAGTAATAAGACGGATGGGGTTGGGAACGGAGTGGGAAGGAGGAGTGGACGGGTAGAGTAATCAGTGACGGAATTGGAAAGAAGTTTAGACACAACGAGACCGGAGTGACAGGGGAAAGAGGAAACGACAGACCGGAGACCTGAGAACGTCCTCTGAGGATTGACCAGGGGAACGAAAGTCCGAACGAGAAGGAAGTAGAGAAGGGTGTCAGGGGACTGGAGAGAGTCTGTGTCGTCACTTGTACAGTGAATGTAGGAAACTAGGAAGTGTTCCTCGGGTGGTGACGGTGGTTCTATTTAGGAGGGAGGGAGGGAGGGACGAATCGTACCGTAAGACCCGGGGTCCACAGGAAAGATGGTGGGAACGAGAACGGGGTGGTCGGAAACAATCAGGAAGTCGAGTCAGGAGACTACTACAAATCAGGAGACACATGTACGACAAGGAAGTCGGATATTACGAGAAGGAAGTAGGGGTAGAACCTTTTGAGGATGAGTAAGGAGTTTTGGAACGGATTGATAATGATTGAAAAAAATTGGATAAATAAACCGACGTGGTCCAGTATAAACACCGTTCCCCCTAAAATACAACGTCGTACACGATAGATCCAGGGACTGGTCCCTTAGGTCCGGAGGAAGTAACCCTCGAGTCTTAGAACCGACGACTTGGTGGTCCCTTCAGGACTTGACAATGACTGAAGTGATACTAACCTGAGTAAGGAGTCAACCTCAATCGACGATAGAGGACATGCGTGGTGGTCGTGGAACCCACATAGTGAAACTATCGTGAATAGTGTCCTACAATGTCAATGGGCGAGTGTTACGGTTTATAACGGATTCTTGGATCTTCAACTTTCGGGTCTACAGGTGTCCTCGGTCTATCTAGTACGTTTGTGTACTTTGCCAAACCCATGTTCTGTTGTCCCTGATCACGCCTGTCTCTTCTTGAACTCTCCTGCACGGTCCACTTTCCGGTGGTATAAAGACTTTTGGAGTACATCCGTTCTGGGTCCTTAGGATAAGACTCTATGTTTGGTACGTCTTTAAGAGTAAGTATAAGTGGTCCAACGAGTCTCGTTGCAACAACCCTTCTCGATTCGCAGGTAGTTCCCTTCATCTTCTCATTCGTTACCACCTAGGTATCCCACCTTGGTTCAAGTCACCACGTTTACGTATTTGATATTAAAGTAGCATTCTACACCCATTTTGAGTGTCTTTCTCCCCGTTTTTTCCGTCCGTATCTTTTTACTATGTGGTACTATGGTAGTATGTCTTAGTTGTAATACGTTTCTTATGGGAAAAAGAACAAAGACCGATACCTCTATCATCTTCGTATCTTTGTACGAGTTCTCACTACTTCAGATCTGAGTCTTGTCACAATAGGTACCCCTACAGTCTTCTACCTGGCTTTACCTTTTTCCAGTGTGCTCCCAGAATCGACTTAGACCTAAATACATAATTAAGTCGACCCACCAGTTGTGCGCCCACAAACAATTGAATAAAGGGAAGGAAAAGTCAACCGGACTTTATCGAGTATTAATTTTTTTTTTTTTTGTTTTTTCACCCAGGTCACGCCAGATTGAGTGTAGAGTAGATCGTGTCTCGGACCGTGTCTCTACCACTCCTTTTGTGATGGAGGTGAAGTGTCTACCCTACTAACTCTCCTTCTCTCTCCTTCGGAAGAGGGACCCGGGACCCCTTACGTGACCACAACCCACGGTCCGACCTTGTCGGACCCGTCCGTATCCTCACCGAGTAGAGACCTATCAAAGACTCCAGAGGGGGTCTTGGTCGGGCGGGACCCAGTCCGAATGAGACTAGAAACGTCTTACACCGTAAAGGTCCGTTATGGTTATGTTATAACTTTTCCTTGACGGGTCGAAATAACCGACGCGATGAACCGTACACCCTAGAATCAAGGACCTAGTCCCTAGTTTGGGTCCGGGGGACGTCACCTTAGTACCTCAGAATTCATGACCTGGTGGTCCCCTTAAGAGACTGGTCGATAAAGATACCCAAGGGTCTTCCATGGTCTCCCCGACCCCCACCCCTCGTGAGGTGGTTAATGTGCCGAACCGCCGAAGAGGTGATAGGTGGGTGGAGTCACCCTTCGTCGGGGACCGGAGAGGGGTCTGAGAGGGTTGGAGGTCGGTCGGTCGGGGGGTGTGGTAGTCAATAGAAGGAGTCTGACAGAGAGCGTCCACATAGAGGCTGGACAAGTCCAAGGAAAACTGGACAGGGGAGTGGACAATAGGACTGTCTGGATGGCTCTTTGGAACAAGGGTTCCGATTCTGTCTTAAAAACTCAGAAACGCCCTCTCCGACATCGATAAATTTTTTCTTATGAAAGAAAAGTGTCCGACTGGTGAGAGTACCTACACTGGGTCTTTGAGACAAGGAGGGTTTAGGCGTCGGGTCCTGTCGGTCCCGTTGGGAGGCGGGTAGGGACAAACGGACCCTGATAGGGTCGAAATAGGGACCCTTGGGGAGTTAAGACCCGTTTGGTCCTACGTCCCCAGAGGGGTAAAGGAAGGAACGGTCCCTTCGGTCGAACTTACAGCAGAGTCCCTGAGACAATTCTCCGAACCCCTGTTCGGCGGTGACGAGAGTAGTGAGGACAATCCTTACTGACGGTCGAAGACTGGTAGGTCTTTCCGGGACGAAGACGACCTTGGGGTCCGAGGTGTCAAAAGGGACTCCTCCGGGGTTCGATTTCAGAGTGTGGGGTGGTAGAACTAAAGGTGGTATGGGACACGGAGGGTGTACCACAAGGCGATTATAAAAGGAAAGTGAAGTGAGTGGAACTATTGGACCTACTAAAAATAAAGTTTTCTTTGTGCAATAGAGTCAAGGTGTATACCTTTTTCTCGTGGTAGACGGTATTTATCCACTATTAATGAAATTTTACGTTACTTTCGTTTTACCACAACCATGTAACGTATAGTTGTGACGATGGTCACTTTATAAGATTCGGTCTTCGAACCCGAGGGAAGGAATTGTCTTCCGAATTATTCCCAATCCTTCCATAATTCGTTTTGGGTTGATTCTGAAAGAATAAGTGTTCTAGTCTTCTCCATGTCCTTTTCACTTTTCCCTTACGTAAAGATGAACCAATAAGTCTCGATAGATCACGGAGGAGGTACGTCCTAGATTTTAGTTGGATCAAGATGGTATATCCGGAACATGTAATCACCCCACACGAATCAGTGGGTCAGGACAGGTTGACACACTTTGAGGTACCTGACATCGGGCGGTCCGAGGAGACAGGTACCCTAAGAGGTCCGGTCTTATAACCTCACCCAACGGTACGGGAGGGGGTCCCCTAGAAGGGTTAGGTTCCTACCTTGGGTTCAGAGGACCTAACATCCGTCTAAGAAATGGCAAACTCGGTGGTCCCCACAATCTCGATCCAGAGAGGTTATTCGGTTACCTCACTCATAATCAACGAGTCAGCACAGGTTGAGACACTCTGGGGTACCTGACATCGAACGGTCCGAGATGAGACAGGACTATAAGAGGTCCTTAGAAGTTTTGATGACCTCACTCAACAGTAAAGGAAGAGGTCCCCTAGAAGGGTTGTGTCTTTAACTTAGACTCAGAGGACTTAACCGTCCACCTGAGAAATGGTAGACTCAGTTGTCCCTTATGAGTTTTCTCATTGGACCAGGGATTGGTCCTTAGCTTGGACCCGACGTCGCCACTTTCACGACTTAGGATTGGTGATCTGGTGGTCCCTCCCTCCCTCCTGTTATTCGGTTGTCGACCGTCGTTCGGTAGACTAGGAAACCTCTGAGAGTCTCACATCGCTGGGGCGGTGGTCGGTTGTAGATGACACTTGAGAGACCTACGACTCGGACCCTCTTCCTGGAAATGTACTGTTCAACGGCTTAGAAGGTCGTTACGAGTATCGTTGGTCTTTGCCTTCGACTCTCTCCAAGCGACCGAACAGATTCAAGTGGGTCGATTTTTGATCGTCTCGCTCCCGAGTCTGGGTATAGACGAGTAGAACACCAGTCACAGTGGGTTCCTAACGACATAGGGGTTCTTCGTCCATCTCTAGGTCTGGGACCTACTCGGGTGCAACAGGGTCTTTCGTGACTATTAACGTGTAACATAGGCAATCACCATTTTGTTAATTCCAGTGCACTTCTAGTCGACCGACTTGACTGGAGTCGAGGTCGACCTTTTTCTTTCGTAAAATGCAGTTCTCCAGTTTTGAGCTTTTGTATATGTCGGTCCGTCCACTGGATTCACCTGGTCAAACCTATGAAAAAAGATGTTCCTTGTCCTTAAAGAACCGAGTTCGATCGAATTTGTCATTCTATTAAATAATACGTTAAGAATCCTTTAGATCTTCATCCCATCCAAAGACCTAATCAATAAACTCATCGAGGTAGTACGGTAACTTCTTGACTACGAAAGTTTGATACTACGACCTCTTCTGAGAACTCTTAGGGAACCTATCGTTCCTCTAGTTTGGTCAGTTAGAATTTCCTTTAGTTGGGACTTATGAGTAACCTCCCTGACTACGACTTCGAGGTTATGAAACCGGTAGACTCCGTTTGTCGGATGAGTGACCTTTTCCGGGACTACGATTCTTTCTAACTTCCGTCTTCCTCTTCCCCCACTGTCTCCTGTTCTACCAACCTACCGTAGTGACTACGTTGTCTATACTTGAACCCGTTTAAGGGTCTCTACTACCCCCTGTCCCCAAAGTTTCTCAACCTGTACTGAACCGCTGACTTGTTGTTGTATAGTCCGGTGGTCTGTGTGTCCAAGGAAGACCGAGAGAAAAGACGGTAGTGACACAACCAAAGTCGGGGGTTCCGTCCAGGGGTATACCGAGGACTACAAGGTACGTAGTATAGGTTTAGGTAGAACAGAGTAACCAACCCTAACATCGTGTACTGAGAAGAGGTTGGTTACCGTCAAAGGGAACCCGGGTCACTGACTCGACCTCTCTCCTCCCCTTCCTGTTATCCCTCTTATCTTGAGGGTGCTGATTCACCTCTTTCGTACATCCCATCGGCGAACGTTTCCCTTCGACGACGAGTATTCGGAGACACAGGAGGAGAAGAAGGACCAGGGTTCGGTCCGTGGTGTAAAGTGTCGGGACAACCAATGGGAAAACCCGGAGTACCGACCAAGGATGGTGACACCCTGTGAAGGGTCAACTACGTCAGTTTTGGACCAGACGAAAGGATATCGGAGGAAGGACTAGGAGGTCGAGTTGCTTCCTTCTTACTTCTGGAACTTCTGTCGGTACTTCACCCTTTGTGAACACGGATTTTTGTGGGGGTTGGGGATGAAGGACCACACTATAATATTATTCCTTAAATATTAGATAGTGTTTAATTAAGGATTCCCCTACAACGGATGTTCGAATTTAATATGTATTATTATCGGGTAAAGACCTTTGGGACAAAGAGTTCATTACTCGTGATTCGATTTTATGGAGACAAATCGAGTGTCCTTTGTAGGACTGTCAGGGCGGATACTTACTGATGTCCTTCCTTCTTTAATTGAGTAGAGGAGACCTCCGACTACCCTTGGTCCTTTGGAAACTGAAGTGAGGGAGGGGAAAGTCATATTTTCTTCGGTCTTGAGAATTGAGTCCGTTCTACTAAGAAACCCTGTGTCCAGGTGGTAGAAGAACCAGATGACTGAAAGACTTACTTCAGCGACAAAGAATGGGGTTGTTGAGTGGAGAGGTAAATAACCGGACAACCGCTCGTCATACTCGAACCTGAACCATTGTTATACTCGTTCTTTACTTAACTATAACACCATTCGGTGACTTTCGAACCCCTACAATCAGTATCGACGACCGGAAAGGTCTGATTGTGAAAAAATAGCTGATAAGACGAGGTTAGTTGACACCGGGACGTCCTTCAGTCCGGGTATCGACGGTTTAGACGAGTAGTCAAAACAATAAAAAAAAATTCGTCGATCTTTAGACCTAATAAATTTATACTTTAAAGGACTAAATTTTTACAACCGGTGGTTTAGTTTAAATAATAATAATAGAGTTTCTGAGACATCCGGTTTGCTTTGTGTAGACGCCCGGGACGAACCGGACACTCGACGGTAGACGTTGGAGTGTAGTTTTTTTGAGGTTTAAGTAGTCGTAAATAAAAGTTTAGTGATGACCGGACTCTCCACCATGACCCAGGTGTCAGTACACTCAAGGTCTCTTCTTAAGATACTTCCTCTGCAACCAGTTGAGAAAGTAAAGGTGGACCCCACCCACACCTCGTAAGAAGATCAAAACACTGTGTTAAACCGGTGGATACAACTTTAAGGTTCTTCGGTTGAGACCCACTGTGAAAGACCCACTCTCCAGATCGACCCGCCTCGACCAGGTGGGTGGGTTCTGGGACCTTGACGGAGGTGAAACCGAAGTGACCCGACTCTCCGCTGGCTCCTACTTTGACTACCCGTCCCTGTGGTTAGTGTAGAATTTCCTTTTCGGGAACGTGAGCATTTAGATAAGGATGTAGGGTCCGTACCGACGAAGTTGTGGGGATAACTTCCCGATTACTATTAACGATGTTAAATAACTCGTGAATCATAGACGGTCTGGGTCTGTTCGTGAAGTACTTTTAGTACGTCAAATTATGAAAATTATAGGGGTGACGGCTGTTACTCCTTTGTCTCTAAGTTCTTCTGATTCCTAAACAGGGTTCAGTCTCGGACTAAAGATGGAAGAGAGAAAGATAAAAAAAATGAAATTTTTGGGGTACATAAACCTTTAATTTACAGATGAAAATTTACTACCCACATGGATTCTTCGGTATTGTTCCTTTATCTTTTATGAACATTATCTTATTTTTACTTTTCTCTTAAATAGTCTTAAACAACGTACGCCGACTTCGACGAGTTACGTTATGTTGCACCTCAGAACTTATTCCAAACTTTTGTTTATTCAGATGGAAAAGAAAAGTAATGTTTCGGAGAGAATTGGTCGGAGAACTCCTGACCCCAGTACTAGGGGAATCGTCCTCTTCTAGAACAAGGGCCGGGTGGTCCTTGGTGAGTGGGGAACCAGAGTGGTCACCATGAAACAGGAAGACAGGTGGGTCCCGGACTTCAGTGGGTGGACGACTCCGTAAACTGTAGGGTCCGAGTGATGGAGAGAAAGTCTTGAAAAGGAAAGAAGAGAATAAGTAAAAGATTGTGTAGAAGTAAAACGGGATGGTACACTCTCTACCTGGTATTTTTTCCGACTCGCGGCTTCTTAACTCCGAAAGTTTGGTACCACGACTCAGGGAACCTGTCGTTCCTCTAGTTTAGTCAGTTAGGATTTCGGTTAGTTGGGACTTATAAGTAACCTCCCTGACTACGGCTTCAAGGTTATAAAACCGGTGGACTATGTTTCTCCGTTGAGTAACCTTTTCTGGGACTACGACCCTTTCTAACTCCCGTCCTCCTCTTCTCCCGCTGTCCCCTACTCTACCAATCTGTCGTAGTGACTGGGTTTTACCTGTACTTAAACTCGGTTACGACCCTCTATCACTTCCTGTCCCTTCGGACCACACGTCGGGTACCCCCAGCGTTTCGAATCGTTGACTTGTGGTTTACACGGTCTGTCCGGTCCCACCGCCCCGACGTCCTGGACTCACTCGTCTGACAGGAGTACAAAGGGGTGAAGTACTTCTTTGTGTTCTGACGTCCGGGTGTTGTCTGACCAAGTTTTACCCCTTTCCTCATGCAGTTCCGACACATAACAGTAGGATGAATAAATTGAAGGTACGTCTCATGTGGTACTCTTTACGACCCGACCTACTTCGTGTTCGACCTTAGTTCTAACGTCCTTCTTTGTAGTTATTGGAGTATATACGTCAACTGCGGTGGGAGTACCGTCTCTCGCTTATCCTTGATTTCTCGGAGAACTTCTTCCACTTTCTCCTTTCACTTTTTCGACCGAATTTTGAGTTTTTTGATTCTAGTACCGTAGGACGGGGTAATAAATACCGTTTATCTACCCCTTTGTTACTTTTGTCACAGTCTGAAATAAAACCCCCCGAGGTTTTAGTGACGTCTACCACTGACGTCGGTACTTTAATTCTCTACGAACGAGGAACCTTCTTTTCGATACTGGTTGGATCTGTCACACATAAATTTTCGTCTCTGTAGTGAAGTGGATGTTTCCAGACAGATCAGTTTCGATACCATAAAGGTTATCAGTGCATATCTATACTCTCGACCTGGTATTTGTTCCGACTCACGACTTCTTCACTATGAAAACTTGACACCACAACCTCTTCTGTGAACTCTCAGGGAACCTGTCGATCCTTTAGTTTCGTCAGTTAGAATTTATAGGTAACTTACCTGCCTAAGTAAACCGGTGGACTACAATTCTCGGTTGAATAATCTTTTCTAGGACTACGACCCTTTCTAACTTCCGTCCTTCTCTTCCCCTGTTGTCTCCTACTCTACCAGCCCACTGTAATGACTTAAACTCGTTTGAGACCCTCTACCACTTCCTGTTCCTTCGGACCACACGACGTCACGTACCCCAGCGTCTCAACCTGTACTGACTCGTTGACTTGTTGTCCGAGTGGCCCTGGACACTGAGAACCACCGGAATTATTTTGAGTCCGTCCCCTGAAGGGAGTTCCAGGTCACCGATTCTGAGACGTGAGGGTTACATCTCCCGGGGCCCAAGTTAGACACCAGTCCCTTGATCTGAGGTGTACGGTGTTATTCTCAAGTGTACAGCGTTGATTCTGGGTCACGTTGGTTTACTTTAATTAGTCATAATCTTTTTCTTTCTTTTCTTTTGAGTCCACCCGGTCCTGCAGAGGTAGACGGTAGTATCTCGGGCTCCCGGTCCCGGTACCTTTGACCAAAGGGAGAGGACGAGAGACGGGGGTTAAGGACAACAAGGGATGCCCCGTCTCCGTGGTGACACCGTCCACCCGTCTCGGTTGACATTCCGGAATGTCAACGAGGGTGGGTGAGTCGTTGGACAAGTCCCTGGATCCGATCCCATCCCACTCTCACACCCCTGACGACCGAAATTCCCTCGAAACTTGGTTTGAACATTCCTGGTGACCCGGATTCAGGACCATAAGTCTTTCGATAAAATCCGATCTAAGACTTGTAATAGAGGTCTTCAACAGTGTTCCCGTCAGTGACAGCGGAGGACTAGTTTGAAGTCTGACTACAGGGTACTTGGAGCCACCTGTGTCGATTCTTACATAAAAGACGTTTAGGACGGTGCCAAAGTACAGACCACATTGATGAAGCGATGTTGACATTAGGACAAACACACGTAGACAAAAAATTTTCAGGTGTGGACAAACTGCGTTTACAAATTTTGGATAACATGTCCCCGCAGAGACCACCGAGTCACCATTTCATAGGTGGACGGTTACGTCCTCTGTCTCCAAGTTAGGTTCTAGGTCCTCCTAGGGTGTCCGGAGCCTCGTTGATTCGAGTCCGCGGTGTTGATGACTCGAACACGAGATCTCGGAGACTCGGAATTGATGACTCGGGCGCCCGGGGCCCGGGCACTAGGCGTCGTTCTTCGGTGGCGTTACTCTTTGGCTGTAAGACGTTGATCTCCCATCGGAGATGAACGGCGTTGATCTCTTTTTGGGTGCGTCGTTGCCCAAACCTGGGTCGTTTCGGTTTTTATTCATTTATTAATTTTTTTTTTTTTTTTGATCCCATTTTCTTTCTAATTTTTTCTTTTAGATAACGTGTTACTAAAAACAGACGGACGAAAGCTTCAGAAAGTAAAAACTATAAGATCCTCAGAGTCCTCTACCGGAGGAAAGACGTCCGGGTCTCCTTTTGGATGTTTCTCCGTCCCACTCTGGACACCGACCGAGTCAGAGAGAGAGAGGCTCGGACCCTCGGTCCTCAGGTCCGGAAAGGTCCTCCGAGCGGGAGGTAGGGACACCGGAGAGACGTGAGGACCGGGCCCCGAACCGTGGGAGGGACCCGGTCTTTGGATCCACGCCCACCCCGAGGAAGGACCCTCTTCCGGTCTCGGCCGGAGACCCCGAAGACCGGGTCCTCGCCCAACAAAAGCCCTCAGACCGACGTGAAGGCCACGAATTGACCTAAAGTCCGGGCGGTGATCGAACTCAGTACCCTTCGACTCGGTCTTGTCCGTTCCCGTCCGGAGTTTCCCTAGGCCCCCCGTAGAAAATCCCACGAAAATTTCACGTTCCGTTTCCGTCCCGGGAACGTCGGAAACCACTCTGAAACGGGTACCCGGGACGACCAGGGTAATCTTGGGCGAAAAAGGAAGACGTAGGTCGTGAGTCCCACACTTGACCCCTCACTACTCCGCTCGAAGGTCTTAGGACGCCGAGTCCCGTGTCTACACCCAACCCCCCGTCGAGGACGGTCCTGGAACTCGGTCCGACTACATCAGACCCACGGTGAAGTTCGAGGGGTCTCCGCGAAGGGTACCCGATGTGGTGGGGAGAGGGACGGGGTCATAAAAGGGACAAAGGTTAGAGTCGTGTCTGTAGGGGAGGAAGTGCAATTATTGTACCCCGTGTTGGTTAGTAGACTACTTTCACGAGTCTCCAGGAAGAACTAGTTTACAATTATAATGTCCTCTTTAGGTCAAAAGTTGAAACTTGATGGTTGCTTAAACCGTTTGACCGAAGGAAGACGTTTTACTCTCGTTTTTCTCTTCTTTAGACTTTATATTGGGACTGCGACGTCCTTCTAGTCTCGTTTCTCTTTTTTCTTCGTATCCCTGTGAATGAGTTGTCTTTGTAGAGATCTACTTCCTTGGCTTGTCATACAGTCGTCCTAGAGGCTCACTGGTAAAGACTACAAACAGTCATAACGCAAGTCTGTGACTCACTGAAAGATGAAACCCATATCTCCCACTTCTGGACTTTACGAAGGATAAATCTCACTAAACCTTTGCAATTAGGTAGATGTTTTCAGTATAGTGATTAAAGGTTGTTTCTTACATAATTCATTTACAGAATTATACAATTACTTCGGGTAAAAAAGTCGTTACAAAAAAAGTGAAGAATCCTTCGAAAACAATACAAAATAGTTATATAAATTTTGACGTTGACCCCCGGACCCAAGTCAGGGACCAGTCCCTTGGTCTACGGTGTTGAATTTCTTGGGCGTACTGGGTTTGATTTTTTATATGACGTACGGTGTTGTTTCTAGTTTCTAAGACGTACGTCGTCGATTCTGGGTGACGTCGGTGTATGTGTAAAATTTTTTGTGAAGTTGGAGATTTGTGTTATATTTATTTTTCCTTCATAAATCTTCTCTTTTTCTTTAAAACTAACGGTTTAAGAGGATGTACTTGAAACAGAGCAAATAAAGGGGGTTTTCAGGGTATGACGACCATAACAACAAATCAGGATAAAATGTCTACTCTTTTGACTCCGGACCTCTACGATTTGACCCGGGTCCCTGAACGTTGACCACTCTTCGTCGTCACCCATGTTTCGGAGAGAGACGGAGATGGGGTTTCTCCCCTGACTGGGTCTCCTGTTACGTCGGACTTACCTCCCTGTGACTGACCCTGGTCATAGCTCCGGGTCCACCCTGTAGGGTCGGGTCGGAGTTAGAGAGCACAAGGGACTGGGGTCCGTCGATCCGAGGTTGCGAGTACAGGACCTGGTTCTCCCTTCGTACCATTGGGCGACGACTGAACCCAGAGAAGGACCCTGTTACTCAAGGAGCTCCCGTCCCTGGACAGGGAGAACGGTCACACCAGGGTCGTAGTTGAGACACGAGTCGTCTGTCTCCCGTTCGTTCGGAATTAAGTTACTTGTTGGAAATTCGGAGTCAGTCGGAAGAGCGGACTGACTCCATTCATTACCCCACTCAAGTCATTCTCTCGTATATATGATACACGAACCGTGTATCATCCAGGAGTCCTCCTTTACCCCTAATTACTAATGGTCAGGAGACGGAATTCTCCCCAGACTGAATCGGGGGGAAAACAAGTTGGGAGGAGGTTTGGGAGTAACCTCTTTGGTATGGCGCCCCCACCCCCACCTCCAACCCTCCCACAGGGGGTCGGTCCCCACTCGGACTCCGGGGGTGGAACTCGTGCTGGGGGGGGGGGTCTGAAGACCTCAACCTTGGGTTGTGCGGAAGTGCCCCCCCCCCCCCCCCC